>OZ004685.1:4498678-5007008 GCA_963924505.1 Agonopterix alstromeriana | reverse complement strand
CGAAAAATACCGACTAAAATGGTTTGTTAGTGTAAACGTGTTTTTGAGTTGGTAGTGAAAGTGTGTCTTGGGCGGTGGCTAATGGGTTCGAACCCACACAAGTGGAAAACTTCTGCAGTTAGAAGAACAATTGAAGACATTTAAAGAAGTACATTATAGGGTGGTCCATACCAGATGGATATACTTTTTTTTGGAAAGAAAAAAAAACTGAAAATTTAGTTATAATTTAAAAAGTGCACTTAAAATCCACCAATTGACAGTTTTTTTGTGTTGTTGAGAGACAGTTAATAAGTAAATACAGGGAATTCAATATTTCCAAGGAAAAATTTTTTTTTTTTTTCATGTTCTAGATAAACGTTAAACAAAAATCTTTTCTTGTAATCGGGTTTTTTTCCGAACCGATTTTTTTCCTGGAGTTCCTGGTAGGCTCCCAATCAGCAATCTAGAAAAATTTTTATATCCATCTGTCTACTCTGTTTGCTGCGGCTGACTAGTCTGGAGCACCCTGTATATAATTTTTTTTTTTAATTCAGTACGTTCAGTCTTGCAAATTAGGTTCCTACTAAGAGTCTGAATATTTTACCTAAGCGATGATGATCGTTGCATATGGTGATCAATTACATAGTATCGTCTCTGCTTACCCCAGTGGGACATAGGCATGAGGATTTTAAAAGTGTAGGTAAAACATGGTACAGGTATTTACACAGGGTGTAAGAAAACACCTCAGTAATATTTAAAGGGGTGGTTTAGAGTTTAAAGTCTTTAGAATATACCTAAAACTGAACAACTTTCACTATACAGTGTGCTTCTTAATATGCTGACACTTTTTAAGGGTATGATCAGACTGTCAAACTGAACAACTTTCTCTATGGCACCAACATCGAAATCGCGAAAAAAAATTCAGCTCTTCCATACAAAACTGCAAACCTACTTGAGCCAAATGTATGGGACAGCAGATTTTTTTTTCGCGATTTCGATGTTGGTCCCATAGAGAAAGTTGTTCAGTTCGATGGTCTGAACATCCCCTTAAAAAAGTGTCAGCATATTAAGTTGGACCCTGGAGACAACTTCGAAAAAATTATCAGCTGTCCCATAAATGTGAGTCGAGACTGCATTTTTGTATAAGTATTAAAAAAAATATATTAAGTTAAGTATTTCAGACAAAGTCCATAATGTTCTTAAAACAGCAGAAATTTTAATTTTATCTCGATGTTGGCTCTGTAGTGAAAGTTGTTCAGTTTCATGATTTAAACCACGCCTTTAAATATTACTAGAGTATACACTGTGTATAAAAATGAATTTTTCACTAGGCTAATGTTTTTCTAAAATTAGTTTTCTTACAATTTAATGCTTTATTTATCACACCAATCTGCACAGGGTCGGGTCCGTGTAATGGAGCGTTCATCCATGTTCATGACAGGAGGCTATCCTACAGACTAGGCACTATATTTTTGTTTGTCATTGAAGGGAACTGGTGTTGAAAGCCCACGGGCCCCAAGGGTGCCTATTTAAGCATCAGTGGAATAATTAAAACATAAGGGAATATAATTCGGTGAATAAAGTTTGGTGATATTTTCAATACTAACCAATTTAAAGTCATTGAAAATTTTCATGAACATTCTAGACACTAATCTCTATGTTTGTGTTGTATGATTTTCTTTAAAAACTAGACATTTTAACGAAAATCTGACTTTCTACAAAAATAGAAATTCGTTTCTAGATTGTTTCTGAAAATGTTCATTGACTTTAATTGGTTAATATTGAAAATATCACCAGACTTCGTTTATACGCAGCGCGCATTTACTCATTTGGAATAAGCTACTCTTAATTTATGTCATCAAAAATATGTACCACTTATTATGAAGTTTTTTCTGTAACCTCTAATTGATACAAATAAACTTTTACATTACTTTACAGGCTATTTTAACTTACCTTTTACTTTTAGTCATTTAAAACTTAACTATACTATAATTAACAAAGATTCCACAAAACTCAAATACTTAACAAAAGTTAATTTCTAAAACACATGTACTTACTACCTACCTAGATATTAAAGACTAAAGTAGACATTCAGAAACGTCTTTTGAGCAATAGTTTACTTACAAACCTGATTTTGAAGATACCATCTCTGAATCTCGGTCTAAGATCTCCCAGAATATATAAGAAAATAATTTGGAAAACATGGAAGCATTTCCGGGAATAGGTAATTATAAATTCAAATTCTAATTTTTAAAAAATTGCCTATAATTTTGTATCCCTATAACCCCAATGTAGAAATACGAATAAAAAATCGAAAAATCTTACCTTAAAGTCAGATCAGCAACTCCATTCTTCCCAATATTTTTCCACCTATAATAATTGAAAAACAATAAAATAAAATAACAGTGTTTAACTGAAGGCTGTAACTATTGTCACGTGGTCAGTTGTACTGAAGTGAATAGCCGCGGATCGACAGTCGCTATAAGAACAGCGAAATACGTGGAGTGGACTCGTTTCAAAATAAGCTGAATTTAAACTATCTAAAGGCAAACCTTTAAATAACGTACTCTACCCTGAACTGAATAACTTTTAGGTACTATGGGAGCAAACCTGTCAGAACAAAACAAAATTTCTGCTGTTTCATAGGACACAAATAGCAGTTTTTTTATTTTGTGTAGGGAACGTGGGCTACCGGGGTTTAATTTGGCTCCGCGGGAGAGGTTTTAACGACCTGTATGTAGTTTTTCAAGCACCGTACCAATATGGAAGACGGAAAACGGAAAAACAACTTTTTTAATTAGTACATTTTATGTTGGTGTTGCCAACATTTTGTATAAGACGAAACTAATTATTATCAGTTGTTTCCATTTGCTTCGGAAATGCATTCAAATTGACTGTAATTTATGATATTTCATTTAAATATCAAATAGCCTTCTTTACTTCCACATTCTTCTGTAGTTCTTCTTTATTTAAGACTAACTCAGTTCATCATCATCATCAACTCAGCCGATGGACATCCACTGCTGGACGTAGGCGTTCCCAAAGGATCGCCACAACGACTGCCCTGCGTTGCCCTTATCCTCATCCTTATCCTGCACCAAGTCATCGGTTCACCTTGTCGGGTAAATGTACCTTGTCACAGCAAACTATTTGCAGTTATTTGCCCCAAAAGCTAAATGACGTTGGTGCAGGTGACGGTGAAAATGTTCTAAAGTGGCTTATATTTCAAATGAGTTGATTCTTAATTTGACTATACTTACTTATAGATAGAAAAAAACTTTTTCCTATACAGGGTGTATCAAAAGACCCTAGGTATATTTAATGGGGTGGGAATTTAGACCATCAAACTGAACAACTTTTACAATGGAGCAAAATTGTTCAGACTAGAGTAAGACATGGGATGCTATATTACAGGGTCTTTTATTACACCTTGTATACGGATCCTCAAAATATGAACGAAATTGACTCAAATCACAGAATTTACATGACGTCAAACTGAATACGATAAGACTAAGGGATTTTTTTTAATTTCACTTTACAAAAACCACTCTACACCTTTCCACAGTCGCCTAGAGCATCATGACGTTTACTATTACGACAATATAAACGTACGTACATGTAGGTAACTTGTCTATGTATAGTATAAGTCACAGAGTTAAGCTTAGCTTACGGCAGCGATGCCCTACGAGTGCAGGATCGGTGCCGTGTTGCGGCTTTGTTCTTGCGATCTGTTTGGATCGACAACTGGCTGGAAAATCTATGAGTAATATGAGAAATTAATAGAAAGGTGGTTGATTGTTGTAGAAAAGTTTCTGTTCTGGTTGGATGGAAATAGTGAAAGACTGTATAACTTGAGATCATTGCATGTTTGAAAAATGTTATTTCTGAAGATTTACAGGGTGTTTCAAAACACCCTAGTAATAATTATGGGGGTGTTTCAGACCATCAAACTGTACAACTTTCACTAAGGAGCCAATACGGATAAAAAAAATCAGCTGTACCATACAAAACTGCAGCACCGGCTCGACTCAAATGTATGGGACAGCAGATTTTTTTATTTCTTCTCGGTGTTGGCTTCATTGTGAAAGTTGTTCAGTTTGATGGTTTGAAGCACTGCCTAAAGTATTACTAGTGTGTTGTTACACCCTGTATTTATACTAATGTGTCCTTCTTATTATGCTGACGGTTTTTTAAAGAGTTGATCAGACCATGAAATTGAACAACTTTCTCTATTGGAGCAACGACGAAATCGCGATAAAAATATCAGCTGTCCCATACAAAACTGCAACCCTACTTGATCCAATGTATGGGACAGCTCATACTTTTAGATTTTAACGTTGTTGGCCCCATAGAGATCGTTGTTTAGGTTGTTGGTCTGATCATCCTCTTAGAAGGACCCTGTATATGTGTATAGGATCAATATGCATATAATTTGAAACGTTAATATTATAGGTACCTATTACATTTATTTTTTGGTTTTTCTTTGAAGTTAGTGGGGAAAATTATTACCGAAATCCCCACTAGTTTTTTTGTACTTTCGCAATGGACAAACTTCCCTTTTCCCCAACAGTTTGGACGGTGGGGATTTTGGTAATAATCACAATCAGCAGTGGCGGCGCTAGACGAAACGTAGGCGACATTAAGAGTCCTTTTATCGTGGCGCCGTCATAACAAAATTAAATATTTCTCAATAATAAAACCCAACGAATACTTATAACAGTAAACTACAGAAGCGAAACTTTGGTTAAACCAACTCGGCGTATCTTGACATTAGGTAGGCGTACTTGAGCCACATCTGGCAGCACGGAATCGCATTTTTTCACACTCTATCCTTTTCTATCGCTCAGGAACGTCATTGGCTAGAGTGAGAAAGGTCGCAGCACTGCCGGTGCTGACGCTTGCGATCGCATTCCCGCCATAGATTTTATACTACGTTAGATCGGCTACGGATTATCCAAGGCTAGACCAAAAAACCTGAGATTTTAGAAAAAAAGTGGGATTCGTTCCGTTGTCTCGTCTATCTATCTCGCTCTAACATATGTTAATGCTATGCCCTTTCTCTTTCGCATTTCCGATCTAACCTATACTCCATTCAAAATAGCAACGAAATTTTAAGCCTAAACAGAAACAGAGATTTGAAACACTTCCTCTCACTTATTCTTGGAAAGGCTTTAGTAACTTCCAAGATATGTCGGATAGTACATATATGTATCCAATAAATTAATTACATTTGGTAATCAAAATTAGCCAGAGAGCGAAATAGGAATCGGAAAATCTCGTCGTCCTTATTTGGAATGAAGTATACAGGGTCCTTCTTAATATGCTGACACTTTTAAAGAGATGATCAGACCATCAAACTGAACAACTTTCTCTATGGGACCAACATAGAAATCATGAAAAATAAAACAGTTGTCCCATACATTTGGATAGAGAAAGTTGTTCAGTTTGATGGTCTGATCATAATATATGCTAAATCTATGATTCCGCTATCTTTCTCGCTCTAGCAACTAACGTTCCTGAGTGACAGAAAAAGATGAGCCGTCAAAAAAATTCAATGATGATGTTCAACCCGTATTTTGATATTTAACGCGGAGTTTCGTTTCTATAGTGTACTATTATTATCAGGCAGGCAGGCAGTCGGGTACAATCGCCATCAGATATATCATAGCCACCAACGTGGTCAAATATTTCTAAGCAATTCTAATTTTCAATAATTTCTTTACACATAACAAATCAAAAATATCTGAACGCCTAGAACATCTAATAAATCTACGCACCCAGGGCTTTGACTAATTATTATAAGGACTAGCCTTGCGGTAGCATTTCCCCTCTGCCACGGTATAAGCACAATTGATCTTGTGCATTTACATTCAATTTTACACCTTATCACTAAACGAGATAGCCTATAATTGCGAAAAAATAACTTCGAACTTAGAACGTTTGGGGTTCACACGAGACTACTTTTCATGATTTTTAACATTCAAAATTAGAATCTAAAGTTATGGAGAATAAAATCCAAAGTTGCGGATTTCATGTTACCTCGCCCCCCGGAAAAAGTGGCAGAAATGTTTGGTAATAGAATTACACGTGTAACCAGTCCACATATAAATAGTCAAAGACTCAGGGTGATCATAAACACCTGAGCAGTCTAGGAAAAAAGACCATACACTCCGTTGTTATACATTTCAATTTTAAATAACATTGTAAAGAAATTATTGAAAATTAGCTGTTCAGATATTTATGACAAAATACTTATTTAGATATAATTGGTAACATTTACTGTATCGAATTTATTCAAAATTAGCACTGCTCATAAATATTTGAATACTTTGTATGCTACGATATATTTGATGGTGACTGTACCTTTTCAAACTACTTATAGGATTAGGTACAAAATAAAACACAAAATATCATCATGAATGTTAATTCATATTTAATAAATAAATACATTTTCATTGTTTTTTTAAAATAAAACTATTGTAAGTGACTTAGTTGTAGCAACTCTCAACAACGTTATTATAATACAACTTATAGGATGGTTTACAACTAACAACTTTTTCCAAACTAATGCAAGTTTAATTGGTTGTGATAATTCGAAAATTATACAGACACTGTAATATCTGTTTCTGTTTTTGAGAAATGCCATTTCTGTTGTAGCATCCTTAACTTCCGAAAAAAGTCAAAATTTGTGACCATCCTGTATCTAAAAGGTGACGCGCGCAGCGTTATTGCTTACTTCTACTTTTATATAACAATTTAATAACTAAGGGATATATATTAAATGTACTCTTCGATATACATACAAAGTTTTATAATAAGTTAGTAAAGGGTATGTTACAGAAAATTAGAAAAAATCGCCAACTTAAAATTAACACTACAACTAGAAAAAAAAATCGCCTCTAAGACATTTTTTACATTCTATGTCTTTCTCAAATCGAAATTCTCAGAGGCATTTAAGAAATAAAAATAAAACAACGTATTTTTCATAAAAGACTGTTTTGAACAAAATGGTTTACCGTGTGAACACAAAATTATATATCTTTGGCTTCAAGCGAAATTTACAAAAGCATTACAATCAATTTTTATAAACCCACGCAAGCGTAAGCGAATTTCAATTATTGGCCATGTCGATAATTGAAACTAATTGTTCCACGTACAAAAAATTACTAAAAACTACCAAGAAAGGCCGTCCAAACAAACAGGGAACTCTAAAAAATGTTTGGCCAATAACTGAAAAATGCTTTGACTATCACAAAACTCAAAATTGAACCGTATTCCTAAGAAAATAACGCATTTCGCCTGAAATACGTTCACGAAATATTTAAGTTTCAAATTCACAGGTTAAAAGGAATAACATTAGTCAAAATGTTTTTTAATTATTATTTTTAAATTTAATTTTAATTTTATTTTAGATTAAAAATCCAACGAAGAAAACTTTGATCAATTCCTTTCATTTTGTCATGCATTACATTGTTATTAGAGCTAGCATAGACATGCATTTTTCAACTAATTTTCGTGAAAAAATTATCGATAAACACTTACAAAATACGAAGTATAAAGATGGAGATTCAATGGGTTTCAAAATGGACAGAGTATACCGATAGTTTAAACGTGTGGTTTGGTAAGAAAACTTTTACTCAAGGCAACGACATCAATAGATACGCCATTTAGAACAATAAGATAATTCAATGGTTTAAAAATCAGCCAGCCTCCTTACTAAGGATACATGTCTTTTCAAGGGTAGTTTAAATACAATTTAGTTAACTTATTTTGTATAAATAGCGCATCCAGTGTTATTACATAGATATCGTCGACATTATTGGTACATTTTCTTAAGGAAAGATAAATGCACACTAGTTGTTGGCCACAATAGAACAAAGGTTTGAGTGCACAGTATATTAAAATACACAAGGTATAAATTGAAATACACATGGTATATTGAAATACAATTGTTACAATTTTATGTCTCAACTTTCTAAATGTGGAATTACATTACTGTTAGTATTAAACTATACTGTGAAAGAAATTCCTGACCAGCAGTACAGTGCGCAGAAATATGTACACACGGCGACACATCAAGCTATACAAAACCAATATAAGCTGGCCGCGCGGAGGTCGTATACGTATAACGTCGCGCGGCCAGCTTATTTTAGTGTTGTATAGCTTGATGTGTCGCCGGGTGTACTTTAAAACTATAATGTAAAAAAACTAAAATTTCGACACTCAAACCTCCGTCACATTCTCAATTAAATAAACAGCATAGAAAGCATTGTAAAAAAACTTTATTAAACGCATGTCGCCGAATTCAAAGAGTCGTTTATTTTTCTATCTACCCTCGTATCAAATAGTAGAAACAACAAGCCCTAAGTAACTGGTACAAAGTCAACAGTGGCTACTAGTAGATTAGTCAACGTTTTTACTTTATGAATTTAAAGGTCGGTCTTTACACATACATACATACATAAACTCACGCCTTTTTCCCAGAGGGGTAGGCAGAAACTATAGATCTCCACTTTGGGCGGTTCTGACACTTCTCTCTTGCTTCCTCCAAGTCCATACATATTTTCATATATTCCCTTCGATTTCGGCTACTTTTAACCTGGCATTTTTTAATGACGTCCCTGACCTGGTATAGGTATCCTCTCCTAGGTCTGCCTCTACCAATGTTTCCTTCCAAACACGCCATATATATCTGTGTCGTAAGTCGACTTTTATTCATCCTTTCAATGTGTCCAAACCATCGAAGCATTCCCTTCTCTACTTTAACCACTACATCTTCATTCGTATAGATGTTTTATAGAAATCCTCTACCTTCCTCATCCAGTTGCACCCATCTCATATCATCGGTCCAGCACCGGAACCCGTGGCGCGGTACGTCTTCCAGTTCTTGATCTCTATTCTAGCACTCAGACTCCCGGATATAGGTGGCCAGTTATTGGGCAGATATGACCTGTACATAGCCACTTCAGTATGCAAATTATCAGAGCTATGTCAAATACTACTTCTAGACGTAGAGGCCGAGAATAGAGTTGATGATGAAGCTCTTATATCGTTATAACAAGACCGACCAGTTAATTAATATTTTAATAAATACTTATAATTATTTTAAGTATAAGTTATGGTAAATCCATGGGAAGTCAAGGTAACATTTGGGAAAGTTAGGGTTACTTAAAATCATAACCAGCCTTCTTAGTATAGAAATGAACATAAAATTTCCTTAACTATCTAACTTGGTAATGTAATTTTGGATATTCTTAATTATGGACGAAAAGGTAGAAATGGTTCAAAAAGACGATGTTTTTGTAGGTAGTATCCCCATTACATTGACGCAGAATCCTGCAGACCTCTCGCTAAGCTTGATAAGATAATCCACCACTAGCCAGGTGTATATTGGTGGAGGCAAGTCACTAAGTCATTAACTGTTTGTCAACGGCATAAAGATGACAATTGAAAGTAAATGACAGTATAAACACGCTTATATGGCTCGCGGATCTGCGTAAGTGTTGCCACCTTACCTCCGGAACAGGTAGCTAAGCCGTACCAAAAAAGTGGCTAGATATTGGAAATTTCACTGTCGCTAAAGTAGCTAAAAATGGCTGAACAAAATAAAATGGAAAAATTCATATTTAAGATGGATTTTCAATCATGTACTCCATAACAATTTCCAATTTTATAATTTTTATCGAATAAATATGGTATTTAGAGTGAGTTATTTTAACCCTTTCTGTTTCTATGTTTATGTTTTACAGTGCTCATTGCAGAACATAGCCTCTCGACTACTTCATATAAATTGACATTTATTATTAAAAAATAAACAAACAAAAAAGTGGCTAGAAGAAGTAGCTAAAATATTTAGCCACAGATATTTTTTGTAGCTATCAAGTTCGAAAATGTTGCTAGATCTAGCCAAGAAGTAGCTAAAGTGGCAACACTGATCTGCGTTTTTGACTATTTTAAAAACCTCGCGAACCAATGAGGATGATCTACGATCACGCGGCAAAATTTAATTCTAACTATTGGTTGATTGTTTTGGCGCTTGCACGGTAACTAAATTTCACACTTTAAGCTAGTAAAGATAAGGTTGATTATATTATCAATGGTTTAAGAGTATCGGCGAAAAATTTATGTCCCTGTCTGCGCGAACGAAGATTGACTACACGCCAAATAAACGTGGTCAGTTTGATGTAATTCTGCGTCGATACACCTGGGGTAACACTTCGTCGAAAATACCGCAAAATCTTGCAAAGAAAGTGTACTAGCCTATTTTGAAGTTTTCTCAAATGACTAACATACTAATTTTCGTCAACAATATTTTGAATAAATTCGTATTTTTTATTATTTAATATAATATTTAGTATAATTTACTGTGATGTGGTATAACATTTTATCATATTGCTTATTGTTTTAGAATATAAATCTTCTAGAACCTGCGAATAAGGTGTTTTTAGGGTCAGCGCAGTTAAGGCAAAGAACTGCTCGAGTTAAAGCGAATCTAATTTCGACCTAATGCAATTCAAATAAAGTTGTAAATACACAAAAAGACACTCAATATTTTGATACCCATATTGGTTTTTCTCTGTAATGTGTGGATAAAGCCGATTACAATATCTCTGCACCTCGCTGTTATGCGATGCCCTTCTCTTTTCCCCCGTCGCGTCAGAACGGACTTAATAACCGAGTCAGTACGGTAGCATCTTCATTACCGATACGCGTCTCGATAATTTACACACACGGTTTCACAACGAACCAGAGCGCAGAAGTTATATCGTAACTTATCGACGCACAGATGACATGTGCACAGATAAGGTAACGGACTTGTATGTAGTACCTTACCCACTTATTCTTATACTGTGGTGTGGTATCATGCTAAACGTATGAGGTAGAGTTTCTGGCCGCATTTTCTCTACAACGGAACACCTTCCGATGCGGTGGTAGAGTCAAAAATGACGTCAGAAAGCTATCCAGGTGATATTATTTTGAATAAAACATTTTTAGTATGACTTACGCTGTTTCTAGAAGATTTATATTGTAAGCTTGTCGTGCTCGAGAAGAAATTAAAAATATCAGTGATCCTACATTTTCATTCTATTGCATCTCTATTATGAACGTATGTACATTTATTCTAAAGAAAGATGTATGAAATCTTAAAACCTTTAGTTTTCTCTAAGTAACATTTAATACTTTTTGTATGGTAACGTGCAATGAAAATTACGGTAATCATAAGTTGCTACTTTGATTTAATTATGCTGAATTAGTGCGTTTTCAAAAACCCGTATAAATTACTTTTTGTCAATCGTTCCCTACAATACTTAATTAGTTATAAATCAGAAAACATATCAAAATGTCGGATTACTTTTATAAGCATTTGATCCGAGCAATTTTGGTATGATTCCAGACTTAGTAAGCATTGAATTTTTTTCCTGTCAGAGAAATCCTGTATCAATCCTATGTAGGAATATTTTACCAACAATTACGTATAACTACTCCCAATCATGGACCCAAATTCGATATTCTGAATAAAGACAAATTTAATTTCCAATATATTCGTACAATCCCCATTATACAGTTGCGTAAAAATGAGCTTTAAGTACGAAAAATACCGTATATTTTTCAACAATCGTTGCAATGAAAGACAATATTGTCAAAACCTGCTCACAAATTGTACTAGTATTATAGAAAAATGAATAAATTCGAATACCAGTTATTGGCACTTTTAAATATTGGAAGTCCAAACCCTACCATATAATCCCATTAAAAACCGTATACCCTGAATCAAAAATCACTTTCAAGTGATTGTATGAACACTACTTCAAATGCATGGACATAAATTTACTCATATTTTACTTGCAAATATTAAGAAAAAAAAATCAAGATGGCACAGAAATGAGACTTGAAATCTCATTGTAAAAATGCAACAACCAAACTTTTCAAATTACAGTAAAAGGTAAAATATCCGATTATAAAATCTCTCGATATTTTATGTGCTTGTTATTCGTTATTTTGAACGGCGTTCAATAGAGTAGTAACCAGTGTGTTGACGCGATTAGACCTCGGTACTCTTTCCAACTTGTCCCTGCTTCGAATCCGGGACCCCGGATGCGCTGAGTTTGCGTTGGCGACTTGGGAATATGCCTCCGATTCCGCCAAAGAGACGACCTGTAAAAAAATTTAATATTAAAAATTAGTGACAGTATTTTCTTTTTAAGAGATAGGGAATAAATTGTAAACAAACAACCATAATTAATCGTTATAATTGAGTATTCGATTAACACATTTTTTCATACCGACTACTCAGTATAAAAAGAAAAGAAAAAGCAAATGAAAAGGCGCATATTTTGTCCAAACGAGTAACGAGTAAATAAGCATTATATTCTTGTGTTTGAAAAAGAAAATGACCAGCACGAGCAGTGTCTACCCAATTCTAGTTTAAGCATCAAACGGGTGCGATGTCCACGGTGAAACAAATGACCTCTGGTACTGGCCGGGTAACTGTACTGTACTGGTCTGGTACGCCCGGGTGCCTCGGGGCGAGGTGGCGTGCAGCGCGTTGCGGCTGCCCTACAGGAACCACACCGACGTGCCGCTGTCTAGCGAACCCACCGAGCCTCGTCGCGGCCTCTGTTATACAATGACCTCTGATACTGACCGGATGAACTCTGCTGGCCCCGGTGCCTCGGCGAGATGGCGTGCAGCGCGTCGCGGCTGCCCTGCTGGAACGACACCGACATGCCGCTCTGTCCAGAGACCCCAACGAGCCTCGTCGCTGCTACTGTTATACAATGATGTCTGATACTAACCGGGTGACCTCTGCTCGCCCGGGTGCCTCGGTGAGGTGGCGTGCAGCGCGTTGCGGCTGCCCTGCTGGAACGACACCGACATGCCGCTATCTAGTGACCCCACCGAGCCTCGTCGCTGTAGCCGCTCTGCTGCTAGTGCTACTGTGAAAATATATTTTTGTAACGTATACTTTGTGACTCAACAAGACTAATCGTGAAAGTATATTGCACGGGTTTAGTCAGGTATCCCATTGTTTAACAAAGTTAAAAAAAGGATCATATTTGTCACGATTCCTCCTCGCAATGAACGGTTCTCCGACTTTAGGAGTCAGGGACATTTGTATACTACTAAATTGTAATCAAAAACTTTACTTTTTTTTATTCGAAGTCACCGTTGCTGTATCGGTGAGCTCGCATAATATATCGGCTTCCCGATACCTCCACTAAAACCAGTCCAGAGTAACTTCTGTTCTAAGGTCACTCGATTACCTTAATTCCCTATTGTTTATCAGTTCTAAGACTCTAAAATAGCCATCTGCCACTTCATATAGCTGATCTTTCATTCATGTCGATCGTTCTTTTTCCTGCGACTCTCTTTATTCCTCATCTAATCGCACTAAGATCACATGACACGAATGAATGAAGCCGAAATAGGTATTCAGTATTAAGTTTATATGACAGACAAAAAATCCAAAAATTGGTGATTTGGAATCAGGGACACCTAAAAGCCATACCGTAACTTTTATTTTAAATATCTTTAATGTAAAGACCCTTCTGTTACAGTTTTATAATAGTTAGATTGTACGCATTTATGCGATTCACAGCGCTCAAATATTGTAACACCTTCATAAACTTAACTGTGACTATGAGTCACAATAAATATCTTTGACTTTGAAAATGGAGAATCCAAGGGCAAGCACTTACCGGGATCATTGATATCGACGAGTGAGTTGCTCAGCACATTTCGCTTGATGATGCTTGTGGGGGGAGGGTTGGAGGTGAGGCGGGGCGCGGCCGGCGCGGGGCAGCTTGGCGGCGGAGGTACTACCACGCTGCAACATACATTCATTGTTCAGTTGACATAATGCGTCTATTGCGCCCATAAAGAAATTACACCCCAGGATTGCGCCCTATTTTTGACTTTTAGCTCGAGAGAGAAGCTAGATTATAACGACTTAGTTTCTATGAGTGTTTTGTTACATTTTACAAGACCTATCCAACGACACCTCACTCAATTCAGTTTTTTCTTTGTTATGGTTGACATTTGAACGTTTTCGTTCCAATGTCAACTCTATTCCAATGAAGTTCGAACAGAAACGTTCACGATATATCTAAAATCGTAAGTCCGAGTATAGGGCTTGTCTTCATGCCAAATACCGATTCAATAGGTGGAAAAATGAGGGAGTAATTGAGGCAGGGCATACATTCATACGTTCATTAAACATTTCACTACGGAACCCTAAAGAGGGCTACGCGTCGCTCGTTTTTTCGCCACTATCTACTTTGTAAGCGTTTTCACTTACAGGCACTACCCATCACCGATTTGTTTTCTTTCTTAAATTTAATAAACTTCAAAATCTTAAAAAATTATCTGTTAAATTAAAGCCAGATCCTGTAATTGTATCAATCTTTGGTTAGGTTAGACTCACTGTAGAGATAACAGTTAGAAAACTAAATGATTCTTACCCATGCACGTGAATATGATCAATACACTGCTGGTGGTCCACATCAACGTCAGCTACTCCGCTATCTCGGTTCTCCATCACTGTAAGTTAAAAATAAACAGTCAATTACAAAGGCCACACATCGCACTGTTGGTATAAAACTTAACTACGCGCTGCGACCCCGTCAACGGGGAAAATACGCAAACATTTCGCGTCAACTTAACGGTCCACGCGTATAAAATTTTCCATTCACGATGCGCGCTTGATATAATTTGGGTCTATATAGATATATACTATACTGAAACCTTTAATATGCTATAAGTCAGCTTCGTTACAACTGCAAGTTTCAAAATATGGTAGGTAGTTGTAGCAAGGTTACTGACTACCCTGCAAGAGCTAATCGTGAGTTTATCTTGGTATATTTATGTGTATGTTTTTATCAACTTTAAGTAGTGCGCGTTGCATGGAAGTGAAACTTCCTAATTACTCTGTGGTAGTAGGTATTCAGAGGCCGTCAGGCGGTCTGAAAAAACTCTGACACCAGAGCTTGCCCACACGATAAGAAGAAGTAGGTACCTAATAGCTTATCAAAGAAAACTCACCATTCCTGCCACTATTGTTAGTGCCCCTCCCCTTCCCGCGACTCAGTTCCCCCTCTATCCTCATGGCCTCCATGTCGTCCATCTCGGCGATGCTCTCGCGCAGGTCCTCCGCGAACTTGCATCGGTCGTGCTCGTTGCGAGCGTTGAATGTAGCGAGGCGGCGGCCGTCAACGCGTCGGGAGAGACGGATGCCGAATGGATAGTCTGTGATAAAAGTTAGGACATAAGCATAATGCATTGTCATAGCATTTTTCCCTTTAAATAGTTCTTCAGTTCTTTATATTAAGCCAAAAGGAAGGCGAAGAAAACACGACACGTTATGAATATAAATCAATAATATGGCCAGTTAAGTTATCAAGATACTTTGCATAAATACAACATTAAACTAAGAACAGTTGGACCGCAGTCCCGACCTCCAGTATTGAAGAGGCACCTTAAGGGTTGGACCCGACTTGTCTGCGATCCGTCGTATCTACCTACCCCACGTGGGAAAATGGCGTGAGCTTATGTATGTATCTTTATCCCTTTCTGCCACTCAGAAAAATTATGCGCAAAAGCAAGAAAGATTGTTTGCTAGCGCCCGCACTTCACAGATGGAAGACTTCGGGCGATGTTTCTGATCGTCAGGAAGGGATATTGATGAGGAACAATACTGATCCGTACAGACAAGTCACGTCTAACCCTCAGTATAAAAAGAAAAAGTTGCATAATCATAGCATAGCAGTAGTTTTGTGTATTTTTGGTAAAAAGAGTCTATTATGTGATGTCATACTCACGCGGTACAGAAAACATGTTGACGATCATGCCGCACAGTGGGAAGGACTGTCGGAACGTGTACGTCACTGAGGACTTCTTCTTGCTGAATATCTTCGTTATCACCAGCAGGTCGTTGAACAGGAACACCTGGGAAATGAGGATTGATTAGAACATTTTAAGATCTAAATAAAATTCAAAATATTAAATTAAATCGTAATTAATGAAATTCTACTAATATTACAAATATAAACGTTTGTGACTACCTATGTTTTGATGTTTGTCTGTTTTTGACGCAATTACGCATAAATACCTGAATGGATGGAAATTAGGTGCACTCAAAGCAGACGTAGTCGCGGGCAAACGCTAGTTTGAAGTTGTGTATATTCCATTTAAAAATCTTATTCGTAGACGTAAAATATTAAGGCTGGCTTGCACCAAAAATTATTTAGGCTTAAACATATTTAATAATGCTGTCACTGTCATTAGAATGAGCAGTTTGAGGGACAGAGCGATCGCTAAATACGTTTAAGCATGAACACGGAATTTGGTGCAAGCCAGCCTTCGTTTAATTTTATTTAAGTAAATGGAAAACCTAAAGCTTTCGTCAAAATAAAACGCGGTCATGAGCGGGGCGGGTTGCCAACAGGCCTTTGTGTTTGACGAAAGCTTAATGCAACACAGCACCCTTCGCCCCGGGGGGGGAGACGCCATACACATACTTTCCCCTCTGCCAAAGTGCAAGCCCTGATGGGCTACTGCCACAGATTAATAAATAACAAGTTACTACGTACTAAATGCCAATGAATATTACATCTATGTTTGTATCTAAAAAGATTACATGCGTTTTATGTGTCATTGTCATAGAAACGGTTCGCAAAAAACGGCAGAAAAATGTTAAATGGAGAAATGCGCAAAGGCGCCTCCCCTCCGGTCGCTGACGGGAGCCGTGTTGCTTTAAGGACGAAAGATTAAGATGATGGTAGTAAGCGGGACTTACCTCTCTCTGGTGAACGCCGGGGCGTTCCTTCTTGTGAATGTCGGGTATCTCGTAAAGGCGACAGTAGCACACCAGGCGGCGGTGCGGCAGCGCGAGATGCGGCTTCTTACCCACAATAGTCGCTTGCACTTTCATCACCTGCAATAGTAACATTAATTAAGTTGCGATTGAATGTTATACGGTACTTTCAGCGGGCCATGGACAATGAGCAGGCCTCTAATCTGATTGGCAAATTTCTTTACTGCCATGGCAAGTCATACTCAATGGACGTGTCACTAACTCGACAAAAAAAGATAATTCTGCAACACGCAATCAAAACACAATCACCTGATATTGATCAGGACACTGAAAATATCTTTTTCAACGTATTAGCTGTTAAAGTGGCTCTTAGTGCATCACTTTTAGGTTACATAATGGCCCTTTGGCTCGGGCTCGAGTATATTGACCATCTTAGCTCACTAGTACATTTATGATACAAGTGAACTAAGAAAGCAATGTTATGCTCTGTGTATGCAAAATCATATCTTTAAATGATGTTGTGACAAGAATAGAAAAAGGTATGCTTCGTTGGTTTGGTCATGTGGAGAGGATGAGTGACAGCAGATGTACGAAAGAGATATATGGAGCTAATGTAAGTGGAAGTGTCGACAGAGGGCGCTCTTGTAGGACGTATTCTGATTAAATTCGTGGCGTCCTACAAAAAGGGGAGGTGCTGAGTACATGAAACCGACGGGCATGTATGAAGAGATGTATGATCGTAGTAAATGGCGCGCACTGGTCTCTGCCTACGCCACTAAGATAGCGGCGTGACGTTACAGATAGATATCTTTAAATCAACGTACCTGCGTAACATGATCGCTGCCAGGTCTAAATTCACTCGATTTAACTCTCTCGTAAATCCCGGCTAGCATGTCGCGGTCGATGTCGCCGCAGTCGTCGATGCCGCGCAGGTTGCGCACGAAGTCGTCGAGACACATGCGCGCTTCCGGCTTCAGGTTCGGAGTGTGGAGGTCCGTGTTCAGCATTATTATTGCGAAGGCTAGCACGAATATCTGTAAACGAGATAAATTAATAATTAATTTTACAGTTTTGTAAGTTAACCATTGACGTGCCAAGAAATGGACGTCGGATCCTTACTCAAAAGGGGAATCAAAGAAAATAAAGAACTAATCCAGCGCTAGTCCTTATTTGGTCGAACATCTAACTAAATGACATTCAAGTAGTTAGGCAATAGAAGTAGGTACTTTGAGTTTGACACTTTGGACATCAAACCCGTTTTAGTAGTTCGGTTTTTGTTTACATCTGTACCAATACTGAATAGGGTACTCGAACCTATTTATCTGCGTCCTGTGGGGCTAGTATGGCAGGACGACATAGTAAAGTCACGTAACAATGAGAAAAGGCGCGGGATGACATTATTTTTTGCATCATTCTAGACCCTCTGCTTCTTACTGTATTCTATGTTCTCAAGTCAGTATTACAAACGCAGTAGCAACGCGCGAATGACTCGACTAGACACTCAATCTTCTGCGCCTCGCCTGGCAGTCGGAAATGAGCTTGGTACCAACGGAGCGCGACATCAACAGCCATGCCTGATAGGTCCAGCTCAAAGACACAACACCTAGTAGGGGTAGCAGCTACTGCATAATGCAACTCACCGTATCCTGTGTTCTTAAACGCTGCACAAAGTCAGTATTACAGACGCAGTAGCGACGCGCGAATGCCTCGACTAAGCGCTCAATCTTCTGCGCCTCGCCCGGCAGTCTGAAGTGAGCTTGGTATCGACGGAGCGCCACGTCAACAGCCATGCCTGACAGGTCCAGCTCGTTGACGAAACATCTGGAAGGGTAGAGTTTCGATAGTATTACAACCTAGTGCGGGATCAGCGTAAAACTTTTTTATACATAACAGTTAAAATTAGTATTTCTTCTTCTTTCATGCATAAGTTATATCGCATGACAATCACTTATGCTGTAGTGGAAAGATTAGCCAGTCAGCAACGGTGGTATCCAGGCTGACAGCCCAAGGTGCGCCACAGACCAGAACCTCTTTCCTTAGATTTGAGTTCGTCGCTCCTTTTTAATGAACAATATTGCCTGGAAATTGAAGCATGCAGGTTTTTTCGCGATGTTTTACTTTACCGAAAAGCCTGTGGTGCGGTGTTACAAATGGCACATGAGTTACCAATAGCTCACTAGTCGGCCAAGGCGGGGACCGAGCTTAGCCAGGCCTCCGTCACTCGGCCGTAGATACCGAAATAAACACCTACACTTTGGCATACCGCAAGCATCGTGAGCATCGGTTACGTAATATCTCTTTCATAATCTATCGTGGCCACCTGTACGAAGGTGTAGCGTTTCGCCACTGAACCACCACTTTTACTACACAACTTTCTGAATTAAAATCAAATACTTACTCCAAAACAGCCATGTTGAAAGGATTCTGCAGATTGCCGAGATATTCGCCGATCATCTGCTTGCTAAGTCCCTTGCGCGTGATGAGGAAGCGGGCGACTCCTCGCGGGGAGTTCTCGAGGAAGCCGCGGGAGATCAGGTAGGCGATACCTCGCTCAGGCTTCTTGTTGAACAGGTTTAGACCGACGCGGTATTGGCGTTTGCGTACTGTTTCTGAAACCTGTAAGAAGAAAAAACTCGATATTGTATAAATTTATCTATATTTTTTAAAAAAGGTAATCTTGGACATAGTCACAGATTATATAGTCCCATTGAAAGTACCAGAATCTAGCTACTACGACTAGACAACGATATAAAATACATATACACCCCTATTTTTAAATTACCATAAGGGTGTATTCAGGTAATGAAACTAAACAACTTTCCCTAAGGAACATGGACACATCCAAAAATTGATCTTTTTTTTCGACCCATTGCACCCTTAACATTTTTTTGGTAATTCTAAAATAGGAGTGTAGATACAAACATTTGCCTTAAACGGGATTCGAACCCGCGATCGATCGGATCAGCAGGCCGGTTCACTACCAACTGAGTTGGATGAGGAAAGCTGCAGATGGAGTTTGTGGTGCGCCTTGGGAGTGGATTACAGTACGACCAGGAAAATAATTCCGCTCGTCAATCTTCGTTTTAAAAACCCTAAGTCATGTAGTAATCAAAAAACGATGCAAAGTCGGATAGCAGCGAAATGAGCGCGAAACTAATTATCCAAAAGCCGTATGGGATTGACGGTGGTACATCCTGAATCCTGATTGGTCAATATATTTTTCGCGCGCTATTAAAATATGTCAACTGCGCAGGAACGTCGGTAGGACTTGTAAACCTGGTACTACTGTAACATTACGTTCAGCAGAGGACAATGACAGCCATGAAACTACCAAATATACCATTTGAGAGCTGTCTAGATCAAGGGTCCTGTGAACGTAGTCAATAATACCTTAAGCGGCTGTGCTGCAGTGTGATGGGGATGCTGAGGTCGGCAGCATGCGGCGGGGGGCGGGGGTGCCTCATAGTACGGGGGGGCGTCCTGTCTCTTCCACACGGCGTAGCGTTCCGGACCCTCGAACAGGGTGCCTGATGCTGTGCGCTGGTGCTGTTGGAAGTGCTGCTCTTGGGTTATGTGGACGTGGGGTTCCTGGAAGAAAAATCATTTTTTTTTAGGGGAGAGGCAGGCAAGAGAAAACTAATAATATCATCATCATGATCAGCCTATATACGTCCTACTGCCAGGAACAGGCATACTCTCACAGGGTGTATGGCCGTGAGTCCACCACGCGTGACGTGCTTTAAGCGATTCTGGACTTCACTCACATACGCATAAGAATTTCTTTACCACCATTATTCAATGATTGAATTATGGTGACATTTTGTTTTTAGGCAATAGATTACTGTATGTTAAAACTTGTTACACTTACCGGAGCTCTAGGTTGATAGGGCTGATGGTAATGGTGCCTATGCTCCTGCGAGGATGATGATGATGATGATTGTACAGAGGACATCGACCCTCCACGCACCACTGCGCCGCACTCCGCCCGTCTCAGAGACACTGGGCTCTCAGCGCTGGAAATAAAGTTAAATGTATTAAAACATTCAAAAGTTACTTAGCGTGTCGCGAAGCTCATGTGGCAATGGGTTGGTCATATCACCAGAAAAGTAGGCTCATGCGGCAAAGCACTGTTGGAGTGGGGACCGTGGGGAGAAAAACGCCCAAGAGGAAGACCGCAAATGCGTTGGTATGACGATGTCAAAAGAACAGCTGGAGTGAAATGGATAGAGATCAAGAGAAGATCGAAACACGCAGATGAAATCCTACACTATTACGGTTGAACGTAGCCGAGAAGAAGTAAGGAGAGCTTGTTTTAACTTTAAAGTTAATGTTTAAGCTTTTTATTTCATTTTAGTTCTGTCCCGAAGTGTAAAAACATACGGATGTTGACCAAGATACAGATTACTAAAGAGTTAATATGTAACAGATACATTACACCCTTGAAAACCACGCTGGACGTGTCTGCGTGCGTCAAAAAGGTAGTGGTCAAATTATGTTTATGCAAATGGGCCATTATTTTATTCAAGGTACAATTTGGATACAATTTTTCTATAAGTATTTTTTATTGTTTTATGCAGATTTTTGTTTATTATTGATTATTGTAAAGATTAAAGACATTTGCAGCGATGTTTTCTTGCTACTTACATTTATTATTCAACAAAATAACCGCTGCGTTACTGTTCCTCAAAATTCTTTGACTATTTATATGTGGACTGGTTACGCGTGTAATTCTACTAACAAAGATTTCTGCCACTTTTTACGGGGGGCGAGGTAACATGAAATCTGCAACTTTGGATTTTATTCCCCATAAGTTTAGATTCTAATTTTGAATGTTAAAAATCATGAAAAGTAGACTCGTGTGAACCCCAAACGTTCTAAGTTCGAAGTTATTGTTTCGCAATTATAGGCTGTCTCGTTTAGTGATAAGGCGTAAAATTGAATGTAAATGCACAAGATCAATTGTGCTTATACCGTGGCAGAGGGGAAATGCTACCGCAAGGCTAGTCCTTATAATAATTAGTCAAAGTCAAAATTATATTGCGTTGCTTAAAAAAACAACTGAGTTACCGTAATTAGCAAATAAGTGTAGTATTTTATCTAAATTCATACGTTTTTCTAAGTCTGGTTTCTTATTCAGTAGCTACTGAGAACAGTTTTATTTTGGAATTTCCCTATCTTTGTAACAGAATCGCCATAGTTCCGTTGCCTATGAAGGAGATCGAATTAGGGACCTTAAATAAAACAATGACCCAAATAAGTGGCGCCTATACTTACTTGAGCGTAATACTGCTAGTTCTCTTCGGCACTTCAGGCGGCAGTCGCCTCGCGTTCGCAGCGGCTATAGCTGCCAATTGCTGCTGTCGTGCTGTCGGCGATGAGAGCGGTTTGCCACCAGTCGACAGCAGATTCCCGTATATTGGGCCTATAATTTAAAACGAACATAATTTATTAAATTACAAACGCATGCAACACTACAACTGTACCACACTTTGGATATTTAGCTGTCATTTCATAAAATGGGAAGAATTGAATAGAAGAGGTCAGCATTGTGCGACACTGGGTGAGTGCAAGCGAGACAGGAATACGCCATTGCCTACATTTAACGCAAAACTTGCTACCAAGCGGGGGTGAGCTTAAACTTGGTGGGGGGCAGGGAGTGTCGGTACTATACAAGGTGTAAGGAAAAGTATCATTAACCTTTACACCACATACTCTACCCATCAAACTGAACAACTTTTAATATTGGT
Source organism: Agonopterix alstromeriana (assembly GCA_963924505.1). Taxonomy (NCBI): domain Eukaryota; kingdom Metazoa; phylum Arthropoda; class Insecta; order Lepidoptera; family Depressariidae; genus Agonopterix; species Agonopterix alstromeriana. The sequence continues at coordinate 4,984,469 of OZ004685.1, read as the reverse complement.
GCAAATCTGTCAAAACACAAAAAAAATGCTGTCTCTTAAATTTGAGGTATTGCAGTTTAGTATGGAACAGCAGATTTTTTTTTGCGCTGACAAGTTTGCTCTCATAGTAAAAGTTGTTTAGTTTGATGGGTAGAGTATGTGGTTTAAAGGTTAATGATACTTTTCCTTACACCCTGTATAGTGTCGCGATTTCTACATCGGCCCCATACAGAAAGTTATTCAGTTTGAAGGTCAGATCATCCTCTTAAAAAACCGTCAGCATATTTAGGGACTCTATATGTTGTACTAGATACTCTTTCTTATACTGTGACTGTACGTTTACACAAGGCTCAAGTCATTTCTAAAATAAACCTCATCATAAAGAACTAAGGCGCAATATTAAATTTGGACTATACAAACCTGAATTATTTAACAATTGATGATTGTGTAGAGATTCATTGTGCGACGATGATGTCGATATGTTGGTCACTGACCCGCTCACTGAGCAACTGCACACCTGTAACAACATACAATTAAAGTTAATTTTTGCAAGTAATGTCATAAATAAGCTGTGGTATAATAAGGTAAGCCGTGGTGGTCCAGTGGCGAGTAACCTTGCCTGCCATGCAGGAGGCGATGGTTCGATCCCGGTCCAGGCCGACTCGCACCAATGAGTTTTTCGGAATTTATGTACGATTTGTAACACCACTGGCTTTTCGGTGAAGAAAAACATCGTGAGGAAACCTGTATGCTTAAATTTCGAGGCATGTATTGTACCCACTGTCCATTACAAGTGGCGACGGGCTCACACCCCGTCACACTGAACAGAGTTTCGGTACTAGTGAAACGTGGATGTTCTGTGATTTCAGAATATCTCTAACTACCCCACCTCGGGGAATATAGTCGTGAGCATATGTTTATATGCTTATGCCATAAATAGTGATTATATTCTGTAGGATTCAACTGCAGGGCAAAGGCCTCTTCCCACAAACAAGAGTCAGAGGGAGTAGGTCATACTCCCAGTGCGCATTAATGGAGGCAAGGCATACCAAACTGAATTTTTAATTTTGCAACGGTTATCCACACCCCGAACTCCACTTTTTCACGGTATGATGATGATGGGTGCTTTTTGTACCCTTCCCATTCATAGATAAGATTTAAAAAGATAGCTGCAACTATATTTTAAGGATGTAGTCAGTCCATCAAACTCAATGATCAAACTGACCAACTTTCTCAATTGGACTAATGACGAAACCGTAAATAAAAATCTACTGTCCCATACAAAACAGCAAACATACTCGACCCGAATGTATGGGTCAGTTGATTTCTTTTTCGGGTGTGGGACCTTTAGAAAAAGTTGTTCAGTTTCATGATCTGATCATTCCTTTACATTAGCTTCAGCTTATTTTATTAGACCTTAAATTTTAGATATACAAATAAAAATATTAGACAAAGTTTAGCATTCGAAACAGACTAAAAAAATTAAAAATTATCGCTTAAGTACCTACATGATACTTCTCTCTCCTAAAATTAAGCCCTAACACATTGTAAAATTTTCTTTTCAAGCAATTCCTCCTCACCACACTTTTAAATAGATTTCTGGATTTGCAAAATTCCATATTTATTATAACCACTAATAACAATCTAGAATATACACCACACGTCGCGTTGATTCAACGTCATGATTAAAACTGATAAGGAGGATAGTGTTTCCTTATCACGAGAGAAAACATTGATAATTATTACATTCACTACCCTAAATTCCTTCAAGTCAGCTGTCCAATTAAGAGAACAAATCAAATAACGGAGTCACATGGCTAGATGATTCACGGGTGGACGTGTTTTCGGCGCGTGGGTTAGATAGCCACGTGGCACCGCCTTTGTGTGTATAGCTCTAATGTGTTTTCGAAATTAAAACAATACTAGCGATTACATAAGACACTTGATATTGGCTAAATTTGGAGTACTAGACGCAAACAGAACGCCATTAAAAACTAACTAACCAACTTAACTCTTCGACAATAAAATTACTAGCTTGAACCCGCGACTTCGCGTGGATTTCGGATTTTCGATAAATCCTTGTCTTAGTGCACCCCTACGTGCTCTATATTACAAATTTCATTTTTCTATCTTCAGTGATTTAGGCTGTGCGTTGTCTGTCAGTCAATCAGTCAGTCACAGAACTGTTTTATAGGTACACAGGGTGACATTGATTTTAAACTAAGAGTCTACCCATCAAACTGAACAAGTTTAACTATGGGAACAAACCGAAAGGAGCAAAAAAAACTGCTGATGCATATATTTGAGTCGAGTAGGCATTGCAGTTTAGTATGGAACAGCAGATCTTTTGGGTAGACTCTTAATTTAAAAGGATGATAATGATATACATTTCACCCTCTAGACAATACGCTGCTTACCCCGCTATCAGCATCGCCGCGATGGTGTGGCATCTCGGAGGCAATCATGTGGATCTGGTGAGCTGATTGCTGCACCCTCGCCACCATGGCTTCCACTTCTTGACTCTCGCATTGCAAGTGATTGCTGGAATTTAGAATTTGTATGACATTAAAATGAGTGCACTCTTGTAGCAGAAACATAACCGGCCAGAACTATCCACTTCTACCTCATCAAAGAATGGTTATATTTTTTTCGGGCATAGGCCCACCACACATTCCCCCGCTGTAACTCATGTGAACCAGGAACAGCAGCGGCGACCATTCATAACACTAGACAATGAAGTCCTGCGAGCCCGGGGGATGACTCTTATCTGCTTTGGAACCCGCAATGAATTAATCAAAGAAGATAGGAGGAGTAGGAAAAAGAAATATCCGACTTCCCTCCATTGCAAGAAATGGTGATAGTAATCTGTAATGATCAAATAAAGGAATTCCTGGCTTAAGAACCTGTGTGAATGGTTCGATATGAAAACCACCTCATTATTCATGGCTGCAGTCTCCAGGGTCTAAATAGCCTATTAATAGCCAACCTCCTATAGGACATTTTATTTCATTTTGCTAGCGTAGCTTTTACAAATTCCGATAAGTATGATAAATTAAATAGCCCCGTGAACTGAAGATGGCCCCATAAAAAGAAGATGACATTGAACTACATACTAGAGCGAACACGACAAACGTCGTGCGCCACATGAGAGCACGACGGGCGCAGGCGCGTGAAAGAGATAGTGATAGCGATTTACTAAGAAAGTGTGGCGATATCGCCACAATGAATAGGACGGTGCGTTGTGGCGTGCAGTTTTATTTCTAGCACTTAGCATATTCAATGGGAGAAGAAAGATCAAATATTACAAGATCACATTGAAGCCCTTCAGTCCCCAATAATCGTACCTCATGTCCATATCGTGTCGTTCTCGCAAAGACATGGACCGCATGGGCCTGGTGAGTGCCAGCACCTTTTCAGCGCCTCCCGGACTCTTCTGGAGCAGTGTGTTCGCGTAGATATCGCTACCTCCTGTAAATTTAATTTTTATACATAATTAGTAATGCTATCCTGCCGGCACTATCTCTGGTGGTAGTAGTCGTTACATAGAAAACCACGTCAGAGCCCGTAAGGCGGTCTGAATAAACTCTGACACCAGAGCTTGCTGCCCACACGATAAGAAGAAGAAGATTAGTAATGCAATGCTATAGAAATGTACCTCAGTTGAATTGATGCTATGTCATAGAGTTTGACTTGCCATCGTGGTTAAGGTATTCCGCAACCAGCATTAAAGGCTTTTTGTTTGCCCGTGGTGTTCATAGAAAATATTTTTTTGATATTATACAGTTATATCGTAAACCAAAGATTATGGAATGCACTCGCTTTAAAGGTTGCCCCAAATTATTGAAATCGTCAAACCCTAAGTTTGCGGCATTTGGGTCTTCCCCAATAATTTCCGCAACGCTATATTTTGTTTGTTATGTTGTGTCTGTCGTTGTGTTGTTTTGTTGTCTAACCACCCTGTGGATTAGCCTACATATGTAGGCTGATGATATTTTGTACAACTTGCATCTATCAGTTCCCAACGACCATCACTAACGTAACCAGAGCGTCTTCCGATTCAAGGACGACACTAGAACCTTTATTCTGGTGTCAGTTCTACAAGCAATTTGCCTCGCCCATTGTTCACACTCATAATCCTTTAAATCTATAACAAACTGGCGAAATCGCCGACGGTTTCACTGCACTAACATAAACAGCTGATTATTATTATGTAGCAGGAAATACCAATGCAACTGCTCCTCAATAATTGGACACGGTTGAGTGAGTTTCTCATCACTAACAAACCGCAGAGACGATACTCCGATGTCTCATTTGACAGCTGCCTTAGGTTCGTGGTCAATCTATACTGAGGTAACGCTCGAATGAAAACTGTACCAATATTGCAGGCTACTACTACAGGTATCGCTGGAGCGACGTACTGAAGGCTGACCTACGTGAGCTTCAAGCCAGCAACTGGCAAGCGATTCCGTAGTTTTGGAAACAGTGGCGCTTTTTCGTTTTGAAAAAAACCGGACTAGTGCCAGTCGGGCAACTCGCGCTCCGAGGGTTCCGTACCACACCACCACACAATATATTGTGTGATGGTGTGGTACGGAACTTTAACTTACAAAAAAATTTGGTTTTTTCTGGTACCTTTAGCTCGAGACCGACTCCCACTTGGCCGGTTTTTATTATTTGTGGTTATACTGTAGAGTTTGCTCTATAATCACACCAAGTTTGACGCTTGTATGTATTACCATTTATACGATAAAGCAAGAAAAAACAACTAGTTTCTTGTATGTATCCTTGATTTTAACTTTTTGCCATTTTTATTATTTGCTAGCCGCCACAATAGCGCACATTCTGTAAAAATTTCAACTGTCTAGCTATTACGGTTAAAAAGTTACAGCCCTAAATAGGTAGGACGGAGAGATGGACGGACAGCGTAGGGTTAGTAATAGAGTCCCGTGTTCACCCTTTGGGTACGGAACCCAAAAAAATCATCATCATCCGCCTTTATAAGCGTTACTCGTAATATATTTAAGAGTAAGAGAGGCAATACTAGCTGCTCCACTGCAAATGGTGGATGTAAGTTACTGGTCAACTTGTTGTCGAAGGACTTTCTAGCCTCAATCGTCTTCAAGACGAAAGAATCTGAACTGTAACTGAATATGCCAAATTCATATAATAATTTTAATATATGTAATATATAATCCATTTCACATAGGAAGGTGCGTGAAACAAGCAATTGCACATATAAAGTTGGCATAAAAGTCAAGTCAGAACTCTTCCTATTTAAAAAGTAGTATAAAAATCTAGATATATTTATCCACTTCAGCCCACTAACCATTGACTAGTTGTACGTGATCCTGGCCATCTTGCAACCTCCTCGCATTGGAATCAGCTGCTTTCGCCATAGCAGTTATAGCGCTGAACTTCTTCAGCAGTTGACGTCTTCTGAATGCCCTCTGGATGGTGACTGCAGCTCTTCTAGCTCTTAAGCCTCCGTATCGCCTCTCCAGTATTTCAACTTGCTTGTCCAGTAAGTCTTGGGACATCTCATAACGGCTGGAAAAGTTACATTTTAGATTATGGTTTGCGTTTAGGTGAGGTGGGGTAAGATCTATTATTTGGGGTGAATTGTAACAGGTTGCAAGTTAAGGAATAAACGCATTAGTTTGTTTTGAATCATTGTTCATGCTTTTTTGTAGAATTGTGAAGGTTTTTAGCATCATCAAAAGGTTGGTTAAATGGATTCAGGTTTAGTGCTGATAAAACTAAGTCCTTATCAAAATATTGTTGAAGAAAAACTTTAAGATTTTTTTGGAACCACTATTTAATAAATGTTGGAATCTAACTACAAAATGGAAACAGAATCGAATAGTTGAAAAGATGTTTAAATTACACAAGAAGAAATCGTGTTTAGTTTTAAACTGATGATTTGTAGATACCTAATGATTTTTATTTTAAGTTTACAATTTTGTGCATGCAATGTTATAAAAATAAATTGCAATACTACGAGGCCTCTTAAATCTTAAAGATAAATGAATTTTAACAGCAAAGTTTTATTAAGTATTTAAGTAAATATTTCGAGTTAGTTTAATACTTTTTGTTAAACATGAACATAACTTAAGGAACGTGATAGAATTTGAGAACTAAGATTTAAATTCCAAAATGCATTTTAAAGTAGGTAGATATTAAATAATGAATGTTAAATTCCGGTCGAGTATTTTGTAATTTCATAAGTAAACAAACACCATGCTATTAATTGTTATAAATAAAAACAATTTCAAATTTTAGCCAAAGAAAACATACTTTTATTTTTACTGCCAAAAATAAAAATAGTTCTCATTGGCTATATTTGGTGTCCCTTTCACTATAAGCATGAGTGAAGGAGAGTTTATGCTTCTAGGACAGGTTACGAAAGGTTCACAAGACAGACATTCCTGAGGTTAGTCTGGGACGTACCCTCTAGTCAATTTACCCCTTTTTTGGGGTAAAGTTGGATCTTTTTGTGTTATTCCAGTTGTCCCAATGATGGACACGTCTGTGCCACGCCTATGGAAAGAATTAAATTACAACATAAGAAATAATAATACATTTATTAAAAAAAACATGTATTTACATAATATACCCGCCAATTATTAAAAGAAAATAACTACTTTTATAAAGAATATAGTACATAATAACATTTTATTCACAACATAAAACAAGTAATTAGTTTAAAGCGAGTTTAAAGCAAATCCTTTTTCTCTACGTCCAGATTGGTAGTCTGGGCGGAACGGGACGGAATTAAATTACCTTCATCATCGAACGAAATATTGATTTGCCTGTCTAACTGCATTTTCTGCCAGAAAAGTTTTCTAACGATCTACAAGGTGTTACAAAAATACAAATAAACATTTAAGTGGGTGGTTTAGACCATCAAACTGAACAACTTTCACTATATACTAAACTACAAATCTACTCGAGCTAAATGTATGGGACAGCTGATTCTTTTTTACGCGATTTCGATGTTGGTCCTATAGTGAAAGTTGTTCAGTTTGATGGTCTAAATAACCCCCTTAACAGGTTTAAATGTTTATTTTTACTTTTGTAACACCTTGTATACACACATTTGGAAGTCCAATAATATTGAGAATGTGAAATCTTGTGGCCAGGTAGGTATGCCTTTTAAGCCCTAAGTATTACCATACATTTACGAAAAGATCAATTTAACCTTTATTTTTTTCAAAATAAAAACCTGGTGATGGACCTATTCTAACTTCTTTGGCCTGTAAAAACTTCTAAGTGGTATTTATTGATACCAAACCAGGAAACTTCAGCCTGGTTATTCACCAGAAATGTGGTAGGAAAATGGGCATTCTAGGACAAATCCCACTATTAAGATCTCTCCTATCGATCGATGAAGCAATCCCATTGGTTGATTTTTTTGGCGGACAGCCAGTCTTGCTCCATAGATAGGTTTACATTAAAATATGGTACGTCACTATATTATGGATATTCACCTGTTGGTATGTACAGCATGACCGAACCCCTCCGGCGGGGCAGCGATGTAAAGAGGCGGCGCCGGCTCCTGTGTGCCCGCACACATCCCGACGCCCGTCGACGCGTTCGAAGCCGACGAGCATGACGAGTTGGAGTGGTTCAGTGCTGAAATGTTAAGATCTCTTGTTAAAATCCAAGGAACTAGCAGAAAATATACTCTCTTATTAGGTTTATGGGGTTTGCCACAGATGTCAATACCCACAACAGTAGCTGCTAAGCCGATGGCGTTACCTGTCGAACCCGCAAATGTGCACTATGCAATATAACTTTCAACGTGAATACGTAGCCCGTAACCTACTACAGTTAAGGTTCACAATCGAGTGCAAGACATAAATCGCGCAAGAGAAATAATCACAGAGTTTCTATACATAAACCAGGTCCAACTGAGAACCGTTGGACCACGGCCGGTTCCCAGGCTTCACACCTAGCCCGGCGGAAGATCATACCTTTCCAATTAAGGAACCTTCCACTCAGTTCCTAAATTGGTTTATTGAGGGACTAATCCAACTCAGCTTAGTTATCGTTATTTGGAGAAAGGCTATAAATTGTATAATCAAGTGTATAATCCTTCTACTAACTTGTTCTATCTTTTCCGTTACGAGTGTTCAGGATTTTAGTCTCTCCTTCATCTCTCAAGGTTTCTTTGTAAGCAAACATCGCTAATCTTCTTCAGGTAGAAGCTCGAAATATCAAGAGATCAGATAGGCCAGCAAGGCCGCCAGACGTAACGCTGCGCTATTATGATGTAGTTCTCTATCAAATCATCAGCGAGATGGAAAGCAAAACAACAAAGCCTTAACGTGCGGCATCTTAAAGAACTGGACTCCTAATAGTCTTAGCTACACGAGACATAGCAAAGTTACCCCTAAACTTTCTTTTACTTGTTGCTAATAGTAATAAGGGTCAGATTAAAAGCGCTAGACCAGATCAGGGACGTCATTAAAAAATGCCAGGCTAAAAGTAGCCGAAATCGAAGGGAATGTATGAAAAGATGTATGGACTTAGAGGAAGCAAGAGAGGTGTGTCAGAACCGCCCAAAGTGGAGATCTATAGTTTCTGCCTACCCCTCTGGGAAAAAGGCGTGAGTTTATGTATGTATGTTAAAAGCGCAAGATAGGCCTGCCTGTTGCACGTTAGTGCTAGTTCCTCATCTAAGATAAAAGCGCGAAAAAACGGAGAAACGCGGTCAGAAGACTCACAGACTTGATGAAGATGTAACTTCACAGATTATTAGTTTGGATATAGATAGACAAATCGCCTTGGATTTGAGTACACCGTTATAAGCACCGTATTACCACTAGATGGAGCCACATGCTAAAATGAATTGAAAAGAATGTAAGTCGAGACGGGGATCGAATTATGATCGCCTGATAGTGAGCCGGTTGCTTAAACCGTTCGGCCAACAAGACAGTGAATTTTATAATATGCGAAATATCTACCACTAGCAGGGAGAGAAAGCGCGCCATCGACATCAGTTTAGATACGAACCTTAGTTCGCCACATAGTGCTACTCGAAGTCATCGCTAGATGTCGGAAGCTGTCTATGTAAAATCAACGTTCTACATAGTTTGTACTAAGATAACATAGCATGATTAGCTTACCAGGCAGTGGGCGATGAACAGCGGTCACGTATCTATTGCCCTCCATGTACCCACGGTCGGGCTCCGCGTGGTGCGCATGATGCCCACTGTGGATCGAGTGCTGGTGGGAGTAGAAGCCGTCCGGCGGGTGCAGCGTCACGCCGCCTCCCCCCTCCTCCTCGTCCACCTTTTGCGAGAAGCTGGGGACAAAGGAAAATAATCTTTATAGCTTCAACTATGCGACACAAAACATTTTAAGAAAATAACATGTCCTCTCAACTCAATAGTAGCATCAAATATGAAATAAGAAGGACATAGATCTAGCCCTGATCTGCTTAAGAGGCATATGAGCAAAAGTCGAATTTCATTTAGTTGGACTTTCGCCCATCGACTTTTAAGATAAGCAACATATTCCGCCTAAAATTTGGCCCCAATCCTCATCGATTTTAGAGAAGAAGATCGGAAGCCAAACCTTAAGCCCATTTTGTTCTCTTAAGCGACAAAAAAGAAGATGAACACAATTAGAGAAGTCCTTGCCCCGTATAGCTATTAAGTTAGTATCTTTGTAAAGTTAAATAGTGATAATCTACTTCGACGTAAGCTCTCTAACAGTATTTAATAGAATGGACACAAGAACCGTTCTGGCGGAAGGCACAATGCCAAAAAGGCTTCTTCGGTCCCCGCCGACATGACGCCCCGGCGTGAATGCAATATCTGGTGTATTGTTTTGACTGTAAGAGCTTCAGGGTTAAGAACTTCGTGTAGTATTTCAAAAGAGTTACAATTGACACTTGTTTTTGGCATAAGCTCGATTTATTTTATAGTATAAGGAAATTACAATAGTGGGATATATCACATCATAGGGATTTTTACAAATAGATACAAACACCAGAAATGAAAAATTTTCAGTTCTGTTCTCTTATACATATCGCATCAATCCGTTATCAGCGTAAAGTACTGGTGTGTACCTTTTGGTATTTTTATTTCGTTACACATTGATTGTTTTGACCATCAAGATATCTTGTACGTAACTTTCCCAAGAAAAGTAGGTAAATACGCTGCTACTAAATAATATCTATCTTATCTAAAATACAGTGGTCATACGTCAGTACAATACTTATATTACCGTAATTTTTACACGCTCTGCCGATCCCCTAGTTTATGCAGGCGTAATTATCATATTAGTACTGTTAAGCGTTTTATGATTAGTCACGCGTGCCCTCATGTTTTCATTCAACATAAAAAAGACATCAATGTTTTATACAAGGTTCTAGATTCTTGAAGCTCCCGTTGTAGAATTAGACCGATTAAATACCACAGAAGAAAGTATACTTCATTCCAAATAAGGACGACGAGATTTTCCGATTCCTCTTTAGCTTTCTGGCTAATTCTGATTACCAAATAAAATAAATTTATTGGATACATATACTCCGACATATCTTGGACGTTACTAAAGCTGTTCTAAGAATAAGTGAGAGGAAGTGTTTCAAATTTCTGTTTCTGTAATGCAAAATAGCCTTAAAATTTCGTTGCTATTTTGAATGGAGTATAGGAGATAAATAAATCATCTTTTTCTGGTCTTTAGGCGTTTCGCAAACTACGAATGATTCGCGGTTGAATTAGCCAAGTAATCTTTTTCAATAGGACCTTTCAGACCCTACTCAATTGGTAACTGCCGAGGCACATGTGAGGGCGTATGAGAGCTAGTCCACCACGCGTCCTCAATGCGTACAGAAGAATTTCTTCTTCATCGGTTGTCAGTTTCCTTGCTATATTTTTCTTCACCGGTTAATACCGACTGTTATATGAATACAGGGTATGTTAGGTTAACAGTTGCATTACTTTAAGGGGGGATCGTTCCCATGAGAAACCTGTCTACCCTAACACCCTGTAGAAGTTAGAAAAAGTCATTGGTACAGAGAGCCACGACGCTAAGGTCAACAAACTTCAAACCCAATCAATATAGTACCTCAATGTATATTCTAGGAACCTCTCAATCTTCGTCAAGAGTTAATTGCCAGTCTGTTAGTTCAGCAATAATTAGCTACAATGTCTGCGAAACGGAAGAGAAAAACATTTGCGCGATAACAGCTGGTAATTAAACTTGTTTGTTGATGAAAACGGCTGAAAAGGCAGGAACCTTTCGCTGGGAAATATTGGAATAGTCAGATCTTTTATTGTTTACTTTTCATTTTGTGCATTTGTGGAGAATTTGCTGTCTAGCTCAAATATTGTTTAATGTTAACAATTGAATGTTTTAGTAATTGTTAGTTAGTTTGTTTGTTAACTGTTAATAACTTATACAGCAACAATCAAAAGAATAAAATGAATAAAACGAGAGCTAAGATGAAGCTAAAGATGTAGTAATCAATCTGAGACTAAAAGGAAGGAAAACTGACACACATGACCTTTGTTATGCGATTGAAAAGCAGAATGTGAATTTTGTATTCAGTTTGGCAATTGTGCTTCTTAACCAACACACCACCTTTTTTTTATCGAGGTATTAACCGACATTAACATATTTAACACGTTAAACGCCGGCGGGTCACAATAACAATAGATCTTCCACACATTCTTGTCGGACATTTGGCAGTCAAAGACTTAATGAAATCCTCTCTGTTAACAATTAATGGTTTTCTGGAAGACATCGCTTCTTAGCGATAAGACCTGAGCTAAGCCAAACCGGTTCAGAACTAACCATGTAAGGACCAACCATCACCTCTTCAAGTGAGGCTTGAGGGGGTCACCGATGTGCAACTGCGGGGCACCTGATCAAACCCTCACCCATGTGTTAAATGAGTGCACTCTGCGCCGTTTCCCCGGTGGAATTTAAGAACTCCATAGGTTAACCCCGGCAGCGGAAGACTGGCTTAAAAACCTTGACCTTAGAGGTCAATTTAAACCTCAATAGACAAAAAATTCCATACGATATGATGATGATGAGCGATAAGACCTCGCGTATGTTGTGCCTCTTCCATTTTCTCTCTGTATTGTTACTACCCATGTTTTTTTTGCAAAATGAAATACTTATTTTATTTTATTTTCTATTTATTTGGCACAGTAACAAAGTACAAACTAATACATTGACAACATTTTACTAATACATACTTATGTTTGATTAAATAAAATAAAATAAAATAAAATTGATTGAATTATGCAGTTTACATAGTTTTTTTGTAACACATTTATATTAGCCCATACAAGCCCTTCAGATCTATGTTATAATTACTAACAACATAATAACAGGATAACTAAACATTAACTATATTACATAAACATAAAATTAACATATTTAACCAACCCCCGGTTAAATTAGTATTCGTACAAAGTTCACAAAGTCCGAAATAGCAAACTTGTTAACGATTTCACCTATTACAAACTAAAGCAATAATGAACTCTGTACCGAGAGCGATAAGGGTGTAAGTTCCTAGTTGCGTTTGGGAGGAAATGTACACATTTCCGATGCAGTTGGGAAACTGTGGGAATGTTGGGAACTAATCCCAGGTAGATATCGCTCGTTAGCATTTATGTTTCAGTTCTTGGTTCCTGGAAGTCCTTCAGTAAAAGTGTATTTGATGCAAATACTCACATTTCAAGGCTTCTTAATAAATAAGTATCTTGGACATTGTCACAGATTATCTAGTCCCATTGAAAGTACCAGAATCTAGCCCGGACTTGTATTATAAGGACTAGACAATGATATACAGGGTCCTTCTTAATGTTTTGACACTTTTTTAAGGGGATGATTAGATTGAACAACTTTCTCTATGGCACCAACATCGAAATCGCGAAAAATAAATCTGCTGTTCCATACAAAACTCCAAACCTATTCGAGCTAAATGTATGGGAGAGCTGATTTTTAATCGCGATTTCGATATTGGTGCCATAGAGAAAGTTTTTCAGTTTGACAGTCTGATCATCCCCTTAAAAAAGTGTCAGCAAATAAAGCAGGATATTTAAGCCCTATATAAGCATAATATTTGAAATTTGATACTGATTTATTCGTGCAGACGCATTTCATTGGTATTATTAGAATTAAGACATTCACAATCTTAACAAAGTACGAACATCAAATCTCGTCTCTATTACAACCACCGTAAGACTGACCTATCATCAAACATCCATCGCCAACGTTCCGATTTCTAGTCACAGTTTTAGTAAATATAACCATCATTCTGTCATCCCGACACAAATTCGCAGATCGCTAACTATACAAATTATAGTGGCTTTAACGTTTTCACAAACTTTCTAAGCGGAATCGTGACTTATAACTTGTATTGGTGGATATTTTCTTGATGCTAAATTGAAAGGCACGATTGATTGTGAGGTATTGTGTTAATCTATGCAGTGTTGTGAGAGACATTATGTGGGTAAAGATTTCATATTCGCTACAATTACCAATACATTTTTAAGCGAGAAGTTGTAACAAAACATTTTGCAATTGTTTCAGCCTTTTTGCAGTGGTATTTGCTGACAAGCAAAACCCGTGCTGGACCACAGTGGCGAGTAACCTTGCCTACCGTGCAGGAGGCGATGGTTCGATCCTCGTCCAGACCGACTCGTACCAATGAGTTTTTCGGAATTTATGTACCATTTGTAACACCACTGTCTTTACGGTGAAGGAAAACATCGTGAGGAAACCTGCATGCTTCAATTTCGAGGCATGTACTGTCCCCATTGTCCATTATGTGGCGACGGGCTCACCCCCCGTCACACTGGACAGAGTTTCGGTACTACTGGTGAAACGTGGATGTTCGGAAGTTTCAGAATATCTCTGACTACCCCCTCGGGGAATATAGTCGTGAGCATATGCTATGCTATCTGCTGACAAGTCTACTGAGCAAAGCCCCCCCCCCCCTTTAAATCTTCCAACCACCTCTGTTCTGGGCAAGCTCTAGCCACTTGTCGTCAAAAGCATTCAGATCATCCCGCCATCTCTTCGTAGCACCACCTGGACGCCGAAGACCATTTTCTGGGATTCAAGGCGTAACAATTTTTGCCCATCTCTCCTGGTGCCTTGGACAGACATGGGCGGGCATTCCCATTTTAGTCCAGCTGTTTTCTCCCCGACGTCGGGGCACAGTGTAGTGTTCCTGACATGATCTGTTCTTTTAACACCTAATATACTGCGCTCCAAAACACAAATCACCAACCGGGTTTTGTAATTATTATCATAAATAATAATAGAAGAATTAATGAATGATCTTTTGCTTGTGACTAAGACTGCATTTCTGCCCATGTTAAGTAGTTTGTGTCATCTATCCCAATCTCAAGGATTTTTTTGAGCAAAATCTCTGTTGAAGCCCTGGCGGAGCCTCGTGGCAAGCTTAAACGCGAACCGTACCTTACCTACAAAAACTTTAGCAACTCTACAGTTGCTAAATGAATATTTGTTTGAAAATAAGATGTAGGAAGGTGGATATACAAAATAAAAAATGGACATTATGATTAACGTTTTAAAGGTTAAATAGGAGTACTATACAGGGTGTTAGGGTAAATAGTTTCATTACTTTAAGGGGTGATTGTACCCACGATACTGATAAACTTTTCCTAAGAAACCTACAGGAAATTCGTTTAAAAAAATATGGACTTTTCACACAAACGTTCGATCAACTTATTGAATTTAGTATGGAAAGTACATTTTTTTTTCGAATTTCCTATATGTTTGTAAGGATTTTTTTTCAGTATTATGGGTACAATCACCCCTTAAAGTAATGCAACTGTTTACCCTAACACCTTGTACAGAATACCTAGCTATGACGCACTCCTCATTCCTAGTGGCGTAGCCAGAGATTCTCATCTCATGCACATACATTAATCTTTTCATACATGTCTGACATCTCACATTTCTGTAGGACGTAACCAATTTGATCATTGTATGTTTGTTCTTTGGGCGCCCTCTACCGACACTTCTAGATCTCTCTGGGAATAGTTAGGAGCAGTAATCTCTTGCAGGTATAACTACAATTCGGCTAACTTGGTTTGGTATTAAATATTTATTTGCATACAACAAAGAAGCCAAGTTTTTATAGTCACTTTTAAAGCTGACATTTTAATTATTTGGCTTCATTTACCATTTCACTTTCGCTACTTTTTCTCATAACGTAAGTAATTAACAAAGCTATAACTTTTTATGTATTGTAACGTTAAATTGTAGCTATAAAGTGTTGCAATTATCCACTAGCCTCTCGTTTGGTTGGATCGATGCCAAAGTTTTAAAGTTTCAAGCCTAGTACATCGTTGCATTCACTGTGTTTAACACTTGTAAAAGATTGACATAAATACATGAGGTTCTTCTTTGGAAATCAACAAACCTCTAATTCTAGTTGGGAACGATGGTTTGACAGAAGGAGACGTAGGGTATTTTAAGATCAATTTTAAAATTTAACCGCTCGCCCGGCTTTGAGATAAAAATTGATAAAAAATGGGCGGTTGAATGATATCGTGTTCGTGGGAGTTCAAGGGTTAAACAAAATTAAGTACATAATACGATTTAGTAAAAAAACTTGCACTAAAAGGTAAAAGAGACCAAACACGAGTGTTTTCCTAGAATACATTGAGGTCCCTCGACCACCTTTCGTCTCGATCAACAGATCAGTTCCTTGTCATCATAATATTGTATTGTCATCGGAACTACACATAGACGATGAAGTGTACTGACCTCCTAACTACATTTTGTCGTTTTTGTGATTCTTGTGTAAATGGATTTAAAATTCGATTTCTCATTGTACTAGTAAGACCACCAAACTGTGTCATAAATTAAGGTTCCTATGACGATAAATTTACAGTATAAATTATTCATTATTAGGTGTAAAAAAAATAAATAAACGTGTTTTTCGTTTCCTCTAAAATCTACCTTTTTTATGTAGATAGGACGTCATTACACTTCATCTTCGACATGCATGTTAAATTTTAACTTAATGGTGAAAATGTTATTAAAAGATTCGAATGTTAGTTAGATAGTTAAAGCTTAGAAGTTCAATTAAAAAACACACAAAACTTTGTTATGAAACATTTTACGTGCCGGCTTTTTTAATTTCTCACTCATTCTATCAAGAGTGTCAAATCATAACTAGAAGTACCAAAAAAGACAAAAGTAGACTGAAATGAATACTGGCTAATGAAAGCTCGGCTCCGTTTTCAACAAACACTGGTTTAATAAGCAAAAAAATTTCATGCCCGGTCCTGAAACTGGGTCGGTTCAGTGAGCTGCATTCAAGCGTATTAATCTACTAGGTAAGGGTTGCCATAATTTACTTGGGTCTCATCGGGACATTCTAGCATTCCCCCGATAATATACAAGCAACCCGATTTGATTACTGACTACTACAGGAGCACGGGCCTGTCCGCACACGGTATACTATATGTGCGTACAGAGGCCGTAGCTTGATACACCTGATAAGGGTACAGATGACGCCATTTTTCTCTTTCGTTCGCGCGCAAATACAAAGAGAGCGGAGTCGCGATAGCGGTATATGACACTGTCATACTACGGCCGCAGATACCGCATGTGCCGCCTCGAAGATGGATACCCAAAACCAGGAGACCTTAGGTTTCTTCCCCTCAATGGTATTGCCTCCTTCATTGACCATTTGAAGGGTGAAGAAAGCAAAAAAGTATTGGGGCTAACACAAAAGATCCCACTGAGTCGAAGTGTTGCTGGCTTGCCAGCCCCCACAACAAGATAAGATAGAGTCTCATTGGGACATTTTAGTACACCCCTGGCATTATAACTACATGAGCAGGTAAATTGAAGGGAGTAAAGTGTGTGTCGTTTCTGTAGGTTTTAGATTATTTGGTTCTAGGGTGGGATGCATAAATACCTACGCAGTTTTGTGATAACAATTAAGGAAGAAAAACTTTATTTTAATTAATGACATTGACTTTATTTCTTTCTGCAATTCATTTTGCCCTTTAACATAATTTTAATAATTTTGCAAGACATGTCATGCATTGTAATATCGATTTAGTCACAGGGAGCAGGCGATTTCTATCGTCAGTCCACCGGACCGACATTGATTATAAAATTTTCGAATCGGCACGGGTTACTTGGGTAATTCAAATTTCAGTTAATATTTTATGGTACAGATTCAATCGCGACATTATGTCTGGAAGGTCCCGGTATATCTGGAAGGATGGTAACCCTACTAGCTGCAACTGAATGGAACCATCTCCCTCCCCCCATCATCATCGGGTGGGGTTGACAAACTGCACGCCAGATAAATGGTACTCGGTAGGCTCTCGGAAACTTTTTCATTGGTCAACTGATCTATGGCGATTAGTTTATACAGACTGTTCAAGCTTTGGAAGGAAGAGTAAATACATTTTACTGTATATTTAAATTTTCGCAATTTCAATGTTGGTCCTGTAGTAAAAGTTGTAGTGAAGTTAGATATGTAACTCATTAAATTTTACACTCTGTATTTTCTATGTGACAAATTTCATCCAAATCCGTTCACATTTTTATAATGCGTGATTGGATTGAGTCGCATTCTGATTTATGCTCATATTTATTTATTTCATAAAATATACAGGGTGTAAACTTAAATGCGTACGTACGTAACGTACAAAAAATATCCATGGTGACCCGATTGGGTCGACTCATAGAACAGCATAATTTTTTGTTCGATTTCAATATTAGTTCCATAGAAAAAGTTGTTCAGTTTGATGATCTGTAACACCCCCTCCCATTTAATTTTACACCCTATACAAAGTGTTACAAAAGTAAAAATAAACATTTAAAACTTTTAAGGGGGTTGCTTAGACCATCAAACTGAACAACTTTCACTATAGGACCGACACCGAAATTGAGATTGAGTAGATTTGTAGTTTAGTATGGATGGAACAATTTTTTTTTCGCGATTTCGATATTGGTCCCATAATAAAAGTTATACAGTTTGATGGTCTAAACCACCCCCTTAAATGTTTATTTGTATTTCTGTAACACCTTGTATTAAAGGAGGCAAATTCATCTAAAACACACACTTCCTACGAGGCACTTTAAATTCAAAAACCGTCACGAATCTCTACATTAGTCAAGGAGGGCTATCTTCACGAAAATTTGAAACATTCATTTCATTGGCTTGCGGCCAGATTGTACCCTTTTCTAGTATTCCTAGGAGCCCGCGAGCCTAGGTCAGACTGGAATCTAGATCGAGCTCCAGCTTACATGTTGAATCTAGGTCATAAAATGCTTGCGAGAATATGCTGTTACATTTTAAAATATATTTGCCTGTTGGGAAAAGCTGTTTTGAGATTTTGCGGAATGCTGCATATTTAGATGTCGGTACCAGAGATTCTATTGCTTTATATATACAACACGGATTATTTTAAAAACCTATTGAAACTTTTTGTAACCTTCATGCAAAGATATTCAAGCGTCAATTGATATCGAACATTGATTATGTGGAAAAAGTAGCAACGATGAGGCTCATAATAACAATACTTCGTCACAGTAATCTACGTCCCCGCTGGCGGGGAGACCACGACCACTGCCCACTTCTTTCGATAATAATCCGTCGTCAACGTAATCGACGTCCCCGCCGGCGGGGACAGCCATGACCTCTGCCCACTCCTTTTCTTCTGGCGTCTACAAACGTTACAGGCACATCCAATGTGTTCAATTCCATTATACAAGGTGTAAAAGAAACCCTGTTGGAGCCTAGTGTTTTTTTTGTCGAGATTTTGATATTGGCTCCACAGTGAAACTTGTTTAGTTTGATGGTCTGAAGCGCCCCCTAAAGGCTCCAACAGGTTTTTTTTTTTACATACCGTATCTAATGGCCTTTACTATCTTATTCTTATACTAACCAAGTCCGTGTCATACCCCGGGTCATACACAGCGATCTATTTTAATTTGGCATAGTTACCAGTTTGAGAAAACTTCAGGAATAAAAAGCGTGATTTTATGTGTACATAAAGAAATCTTAATCCAAACCACAGAGCATTTCACAAGACTTTAATTAAGTACGATCAAGTTATGCCAACATAACTGAGATGCTAAGTAATGAATGCAGTTGAGGTACAATTTCATCTCAACCATTTCTCAGTTTCCTTTGAGAAACTTCTGTGTTTAAGTTAATCTAAGTTGCAAGGTATCGCAGGAGATGGCGTGATGATAGCAAAGCACTTCTTGAAAATGTTCCAAAGAGTCTTTAAGGTTTGTCCATTACAATTTAAACTTTAATTTAACTCGTGTAACGTACCTAGTACTTTTTTTATTTCTGGAGTAGTGCTTCAGTAACGGAAAATCTTTCGCTAAGCTGGGTTCAGTATGAGTTTATTGAAAAGAAACGCTAACTAATGGTTCTCAAACGTTCGAGATTTTCCCGTTTTTTTTGTATTTAATTGAATTTTTTAATCTTTTCAAATTAAAGATTGAAAAATTAAGTCTCGAGCGGGACTTGAACCCGCACTCTTCCAAACCGGGGAATTACGTTAATCCAATTTCGCCACTGAGCCCACTACCACAACAACATTTTCAATCTATTGCGTCATAAGGGGACGTAGTGGGCTCGGTAGCGAAATTGGATAAATGCAATTCCCCGGTTTGGAAGAGTGCAGGTTCAAGTCTCTGAGACTTAATTTTTCAATCTTTAATTTGATTCGAAAAAGTACAACTTGGCTGTAACATTTTTCAAAATAAATAATATTTAAATCTTTTCTTTAAAAATTCTGTGCCAATCGATTATACTACTGATTGCATATTACCATCTACTGGCTTCAAAACGGTCCCAATTCCACGGTATAGAAATTAAGCTCTTTTTTGACTTCATTTTATGTAATTGCTATAAATAAAATATGCCGAATTTCAGCTTCAGCAGCAGCGGACGGACAGACAGACACTGAAGTGATTCTATAAGTGTTCCGTTTAGCAATTTCCAAGACTAAAAACCTCGAAAGGTTTTATAAACGCCATGTGTAAGCTATATTTTGGTTAAAATGATAGTATCATTAATATGCAATTAGGCACTATCCGTAACATCGTTTATGTCATCATTAATTATTAATTAGTTGGTCTAATTATTGGTTAGACTATCAGTGTGAATAATATACACATTAAATTGCATATCTACATTTGCGCCAATTGTTTGAGCTGAGAGACTGTGATGTGAAACTTAAATCATTGCACAATGAAAACAGTCTGCTTATACAAATAAGTAAATGCAGGGTCTTTCTTAATATGCTGACGGCTTTTTAAGGAGATGATCAGACCATCATCATGAAAAATATCATTTACCTTTAAACCACATACCCATAAAACTGAACAACTTTTGCTATAGGAGCAAACCTGTCAGAACAAAAAAAACAACTGTCACATAAACTGCAATACCTTCACGATATAAACGTATGGGACAGCTGATATTTCATTTGTTCTGACAGGTTTGCTCCCATAGTAAAAGTTGTTCAGTTTGATGGGTAGAGTATGTGGTTTAAAGGTTAATGATACTTTTCCTTACACCATGTATAGGAAAAAAGTCGAAATCTCGAAAAAAAAACAGCTTGAGAGAATTTATGGGACATATTTGGGAAGAGTAGGATTGCATTTCTGTATGGAACAACAGACTTTTTTCGCGATTTTGACGTTGGTCCCACAGAGAAAGTTATTCAGTTTGATGGTTTGTACCAATATTTGTTTTGTATTCAGTTTTTATAGTATTTTTGTGACCATTCATTCCAATAATTTCCATATTAATAATAAGTGTAAGATTAACTTTCTTCTTTTTAAAATTTTAACCAAAAAGTCACTATTAAAATTACCCTCCTTCTAGGGCAGGTACAAACGTCAAAACTCACCCGTATCCCGGCTTCTGACAGAACCAAGACCTCGTCAGCTTGGCAGCTTCTAGAAGAACTCCTCCAAGGTCAATCCTCATGCCAGAACAAGAGCAGCATCCATCACTTTCTCCTTCACCCACTAACACCAGACGTGACTCCGACTTCGCCACTTTGGACCAGAGTTCAAATCCCACGACCTCCAAAATTTTCTTTGCCGAAATTTAAGGAAGATTTGAGCGATGGTTGAGTCACTTTTCAACAATAAAATCCTTTATTTTTTTCACTGTATTCCACTTGAACGCCAGTCAACACTGCACCAATTTATAACAGAACATAATATGCATATTTTTCAGACACTTTGTTTCCTAAAAGAGACAAATTAAAAAATAAATGACCGTGGAACAATGACCGAGCAATTACCACTCAACATAACATCACTCGAAATTGCGGGCAATAACCGAAAATTGAAACAAGCATCGATACCGATGCAATGAAAATGGGCCCATTAGTGGTTACGTAAACGAAATGCCATTTAGGACAAAAGACTTGCCTAACTATAGGCCGTCACCTGAGGACTGGACCAATTAGTATGCCGTGGACGTAGCGATATTTGTACGCCATATTGCATAAAAGTTTCGCGACGAACAAATATAGCGAGAACGTGAGGAAATGAGTGAAGAAACACGTACATGAACCATTTAATGTACTTGAACTAGTAATAAAAAAGGTACAAGATAATAAAGAATGTTGACAAAGAAAATGGTTCCCTGAAACTTGC
This sequence comes from Agonopterix alstromeriana, assembly GCA_963924505.1. Lineage (NCBI taxonomy): Eukaryota > Metazoa > Arthropoda > Insecta > Lepidoptera > Depressariidae > Agonopterix > Agonopterix alstromeriana. Next base: position 4,962,827 of record OZ004685.1, on the reverse strand, counting down.
AAGAAACAACTACAAGAGTTTTGAACATCACGGGACGCATCCTAGTTAGCATTTTGTTCGTTAACATCTTTCATGTCTAAGTTTAAACTTATCCAAAGTATAAAACTTGAAGGTAGAATCATAAAACATAACATCATTAGCCCGTTTTCATACTAAAGTTTTATCTGTAAGGTCTAACAAAATTAGCAGAAATTATTTTAAAAGGATGATCAGACCTTCAAATGGAACAACTTTCTCCGTGGGAATAATGTCGCAATCGCGAAAAAAAAATCGGCTCTTCCATACAACATTGCAAACCTACTAGAATCTCTAGAATCTCGTCTAGACCTATATACAAGGTGTTACAAAAATACAAATAAACATTTAAGGGGGTGGTTTAGACCATCAAACTGAACAACTCTCACTATGGGACCAATAACGAAATCGCGAAAAAAAAATCAGATGTTCCATACTAAGCTACAAATTTACTCGAGCTAATGGTATGGGACAGCAGATTTTTTTTTTCGCGATTTCTATTTTGACCCATAGTGAAAGTTGTTCCGTTTTATGGTCTAAACAACCCCCTTAAACGCTTTAAATATTTATTTGTAACACCTTGTTATACAAGTATAGAAATACAAATATAGATAACATAACATCAAAAAAACCGATACAAACGTTCGGAAACCCATTCGACAGAACATAAACAATCTGAATCACGTGAAACAACCGCAATAAGGCACATACGGAACCTTTTCATCCTGAATATCATCTAGTCCCAGTGGAAGTTTCAGATTCTAAATATAGGTATTAGCATCCGGATAGAAAATGTTCGTATTGCCTATCGGGACTAATTTTGTAGACCCAACTATGCTCACAGTAATCTACTATCAGAATAGTTTATATTCTTTGCGATCAGGGCTGCAATCGCGGTAAATATTCGGTGATTGAACCATGATTGGACTACGTACGAACCATAACTTTTTTATTAATTTCTTAAGTCTAATTTAAATTTATAAAGTCATATTACAACCGGTGTTATTTAAGTATATCTATGATGCAACGCTTAAGTTGGCAACACTCTTATTTTTAAAAATTGTTTAACTGTACCTATCTGCAAACTCTTCAACTGAAATCAAATTTATGTTAATCCAAAAACCGATGGATTTTATTTAAACATTGTTATAAAACTTTTGGGACCTCCAGGGCTGGTATCTGTACACTAGTTTTAGATTATATTGTTTTAATTAAGACTGTTTATGTCCAAAATTTTAAAATAAATAAATAAATAACTTTTGACACATTTGGTATTACGATAATCGCGGTACTGCTCTTGACAGCCGTTAAAGCCGTTTTGACTAATCGCTCCGACGTTAAGGGCTGTCAGGTAGAGTTTAGATCGATGCGGAATTCAGCACAGTTGAATAGTAATTGGATTGCAATGTGATTAGAACTGAAATTGGATAAGAATAGAACTTCGATGTTTTAACTTAGCGCAATCGGGCTCCAGGTCGGTACATAACTAAATTAACTTCCTTTCTACACATAAAAGAAAACCAACAATAACTCTCTTATAACGACTTAAGAAACCGATGGAAAAACTATAAATATCAAAGAATAAATTGGAGAAACTAAAAAGATACAAGATCACAGTGATACAGCACAGTCATCATATTTACATTACCGACTGGACGCGAAGATTCAGAAAGCGGATCAATCAGTCATGGTATTCATGTCTGTGGTACATGACTTTCATTATAGTGACCAACATATTCTTGGCAATATATTTACGATTATCGTTAACTATTCACAATACAAATAAAATTCCCATTCAGAAAGAGAAATAGGTCGCAAGTTCTGATGAAGAAACAAAGACATAATAGTAAGTAACTGTGGGAGTAAGTAAGTTATAGCCTGTAGAATCCCACTGCAGGGCAAAAGCCTCCTCTCACGAATAAGGTGAGAGGAGGCCATACTCCACCACGCGGGCCCAGAGCGTGTTGGTGGTGGCAGGTCAGTGGTAAACGTAGAGAATTTACAAGCCGCCTTAATATGCCTCTGACATGGCTTAACGAGTAGTTACAACGCCATCTGACAGAACCATCTGACCAACTGCTCAAGATGAAATACCACTAAACGGTCACCCATCCAAAGACTGACGACACCTGTCACATGTTTGAAGTAAGTCTCTAATTTCTATAGCTTTCTGATGTCATTTTTGACTCTACCACTGCGTCGGAAGGTGTTCCTTTGTAGAGAAGATGCGGCCAGAAACTCTACAACACACATCTTAAAAAAAAAATACGAAGTAAAATTTTTCTAGTCTATACTCCATTCAAAATAGCAACGAAACTTTAATGCTATTGTGAATTACCGAAACAGAGATTTGAAACACTTCCTCTCACTTATTCTTAGAACAGCTTTAGTAACGTCCAAGATATGTCGGATAGTATATGTATCCAATAAATAGTATCTGAATTTTTGGTACATTGCTTTAAATTTCAATAAAATAGTTTTTGATTGAAAAAAAAATCCAATAAATTAATTACATTTGGTAATCAGAATTGTCCAGAAAGCGAAATAGGAATCGGAAAATCTCGTCGTCCTTATTTGGAATGAAGTATAGGTCATCTTGGACACCGACTACCAATCCAGGAATCCAGGGCTTTATAACAATAAATGTCATTAATCAGTTCCAAGGTTGCAAAAAGTTCCACAAGCAAAGTAACAGCTTATTAAAGTTACTACTTACAAAGGGACTTCGAAAAACATTTACTCATTTCGTATAACAAAAAGCACTCATATTACGCAAAGACTAGTCCAAAACTGAAAGAAAGGAGCGATAATTTTCAAACCAGATGAACCCGTTCAATACCCTTCAATTAACAACTATCGACGACAAACAGCTAAATTTGTATTTATCGAAACACTTCTCATCCATTACGTTAGCGTGGAATGGTGACGGATGATGACATCGATTCATAGCTATACAATGGCACAAAATTAATAGATCCGTTCGTATCTTTTGGGAGGTTACCAAGTTATGCATCGATCTATAATGCTCCAGGGACTCATCAGATATTCGATTCTGTAGGTGATAATCAATTCTTAGAAATTGAATACGAATATCGGAAAATACAGTATTTTGATGTCAATTGTGTTTAATTTACAAATATTGCAATATTTAAACATATCGACGATGAATTGTAATGACCTCCTAACTACATTTTGTCTTTTTTGTGATTCTTGTGTAAATGGATTTAAAATACGAATTCGCATTGCACTAGTAAGCTGTGACATAAATTAAGGTTTCTATGACGATAAATTTACAATAAAAAATTATTCATGAATAGGTGTAAAAAGATAGTAAACGTGTTTTTCGTTTCCTCTTAAATCCTTTTAAACCTTTTTTTATGTAGATAGGAGGTCATTACACTTCATCGTCGATATCTCAGAGGACTGGCATTGATCAGAAACTTTGCAACAAGTGGCTACAACTACTTCTTAATATGCGGACACTTTTTTAAGGGTATGATCGGACCATCAAACTGAACAACTTTCTCTATGGGACCAAGATCGTAATCGGGAAAAAAAAATCTGTCCAATACATTTGGCTCGAGAAGGTTTGCAGCTTTGTATGGAACAGCAGATTTTTATTTTGGTGTTGGTGCCATGTAGAAAGTTGGTCAGTTTGACGGTCTGATTATCCCCTTAAAAAAGTGTCAGCATATTAAGAAGGACCCTATATTGAGCATGCAGTTGTAGTATTATTTTGAGTTGAGACCATTACGTGACAGGTGGTGATAGATGGCGAGAATTTCAGCCACAAAAGCATTGAACAAGAATTAATCCTTATTCCATTTTCGTCTTTTACGACACCAACTGGAAGATATGGGGTGGTATCTTCTATGTCAGAACCACACGGTAAAAAATAACTAACTCGCAATATACAGGATGTTACAAAAGTAAAAATAAACATGTAAGACTTTTAAGGGGGTTGTTTGGACCATCAAACTGAACAACTTTCATTATGGGACCAACATCAAAATCGCGAACAAAAAATATAGTTATCCCATACATTGAGCTCGAGTGAATTTGTAGTTTAGTATGGAACATCCGATTTTTTTTTCGCGATTTGTATGTTGGTCCCATAGTGAAAGTTTTTCAGTTTGATGGTCTAAACCACCCCCTTAAATGTTTATTTGTATTTTTGTAACACCTTGTATAATTAAGTTTAGTAATATAGGAATATTTTCTAAAAACCAATCAATCAATTATACTTTATTTTACAACAAAAGACATTTTACTAAGTGTATCGAGACAGGAAATTTAGAAGGTGTAAAAATAGGTCGTTTTCGCTAGAAAGCTATTTCTTCCAGACTTGTCTTAGGGTGCAGGAAATGGTGAATGAAGATTGGTAGGCATTGTAGATAATATCCAAGGTGTTACAAAAATACAAATAAACATTTAAGGGGGTGGTTAAAGCCATCAAACTGAACAACTTTCAATATGTGAGTGTCATGGGACCAATATCGAAATCGCGAACAAATAATCTGATGTTCCATACTAAACTACAAATCTAATCGAGCTAATTGTATGGCACTGCAGATAATTTTTTTAGCGATTTCGATGTTGTCCCATAGTGAAAATTGTTCAGTTTGATGGTCTAAACAACCCTCTTAAAAGTTTAGAATGTTTATGTTTACTTTTGTAACACCTTGTAAACCAACATCAATAAAAGAGTATGATCAAGAAATGATTGTATGTCGTAAACGATAAACCTTCTGAAGTCTCTACTCTACCGAGATAAGCATAAAGTAATGGTTGAAAAGAGCAACAATTATAAAATTAGCAATCAGTCACGAATAATTGATTCATCAATCGATTGCGCAAGTCCAAAAGTCATATCAGTAAGAAGTCTTATTGTTTTGATACCAACAATGGCATTGGTAACCTTAAAAAGTATGATTGTGATTACCTGTTCGTTTACCAACATAAAATAATACCCATGAGGTGTAGATGACAAGTTATTACATTTCTTAAGGGGCCATAGGTTTAGACGAATATTTTCTATGAGAAACACCATTGCTCAGCCATCCGAGAAGTGCGTGCGTGTGCCGTATTTTCGATTAAAAAAAATGAACAAAAGTACTTTTTATAGATTTCACTAGATAAACTAATATGTCAGTATAAACACCAAAAATCTGAAACTATTTTAAGTTCTTCTAAAACGAGAAAAATGTTTAAAAATACAAGAAAATACTTGATCTTTGTGACGATTTTCTTTGGAGTGAAATAATTCCAATTGTGTAGTCAATTTATAATTTCACTAGATAAACTATCCAAGAATACTGAGGTATGACTTTGGTTTCAGTAAATTGTATAAATCTAGTCGAAAAATGCAAAATAAAAGATGCCTCCAAGGTACTTAGTCCTACTATTGCGCCATAAAGTACAGACACAACTACTACCTTACATTTACAGTCTAACAATAGTATAATTACGACACTGAAAAATAATATTAATGAATAACAACTACAAAAATCATTCACGACAGAATTCTATTAAAGATAAAACACACGAAGATATAAAGGTAAGCTGAATATCAAATTGAAATAGACAACAGACAAGATACGGTTGATAAACGAAACAGGAAGATATGTCTGACCTATTTTTAGATACACAATAAACTGAAAGGGTCATCGGACGAGGGAATCTGGGTAAACAATCCGTTCGTGATATTTGTTTGGCGATACAATCTAATTTCGACGGGACGTCCGCATTATACCCGTTACTCTGAAATCGATACGGTACGGATATGTTTGCTAGAGATATATTGGCAAAAGCGGATTGTATATACACGTGCACATATCAATGCTGACGGTTTTTTGAGAACATGATGAGAAGAACAAACTAAAGAACTTTCTCTATGGAACTAAGTTAGCGTCAAAATCGGGAAAAAAAATCAGCGATCAAGTTAAGGGCCTATGTCGAAAAATAATTGAAGCGAAATGGGCGTGTGATAGCTTATATTACTACCTGATGCGATGAAACGACGCAAGCGTAAAACAAACTTTATTTAATTGTGATTGTACTCTTTACGTAAGTTCATTTCTGCTCTAATCAAACTTTATAAAATATCAATCTCTTTCTTTTAAATCAAGTCTCGTGTTTCTATTATTCACCGTTTATCAGTTCCAAGCGTTTATCGATAGAGACGGAGCCTACTTTGGCTTATTTTTCCATCGAGAAAATGTCTCTTAATAGTGTTTTGGCTATAATTAAAACTTCAATTATATGTTCAATTTTCACATATCCGCAAATCATACTCCTACTGTTAGAACTTCATGATATACGATGCTTTGAAGAATCCTATTTTTTCCACATTATCCTCTTAAGTTTTATAGAGAAAGCTGCTTAATTTGTTGGTTTTCGGTCGTCCCCTTAAATACCGTTAGCATATAAGAAGAACCCTGTATTTAGGTAAAGTATCATCATCATCATCGTCTTATTTAAGAGCTACGATCTTGTCGGTGGAGCATTCGCCAATCCTGTCTCTTTTCCGGTAGAGTCTTGAGTTCTTGATACGACACGACATCAACCTTTTCCTTCAATTAGGCTAGATAACTCTGTATAGGCCTTCCTCTGCCTCTAAAGTATATAAACTGTTATTTTTCTTGTTGTCAAAAACGTTGCTACAGCTTCAGACTATCTTTGCCTGTTCTAGTTGAAGCATTGCTTTCTTTTCTTGAATATACAGGGTGTTACAAAAATACCCCTAAAGAAAAAAGGGTGATAAAAGGTCTCTTGTAAAGAGTCTATTGACAATGTATGACAACCGTAGTAAAATATTAATATTTACCGAAAAAAATTATCTATAGTAAAATAATAAAATAGTCATCGTTGAAGCGCAGCACTATTTTACGGACTGCCGGTAGTTCAAACACTAAACGGCAGTAGATACGTCGTAAGGTCACCGCGATGTCACTACCTATCTTGTAAGTACTTAATTTAAAAGATGATTTTTTTAAGTTATCTTTATTGCTAAAGCTAACATGAATATCAAGACCTATTTATTGCAATAAATAACAGATTGACAGAAAATTTAAATTATTGGTACAAAAATAAAAAATAAAGAATAATTGCAAAATTTGTCATCATGTAAGATAATTTAAGCATCTTACAATTCGTTTTTACGACAAAGAATGCTTCTTCGTTTCTTACTGAAATTTAGGTACAAATGACTTACAAACACTACCCTTCTGAAAAAATAGTCTATGTTTCAAATGTCATACTAGAGTTGGGATTTTTTAATAATTGGTTTCGATGACGGTTTTTGCAAGGCATGTATTGTACCCACTGTCCATTATGTGGCGACGGGCTCACCCCCCGTCACGCTGGATAGAGTTTCGGTACTACTGGTGAAACGTGGATGTTCTGAGGTTTCAGAATCTCTCTGACTACCTCGGGGAATATAGTCGTGAGCATATGCTATGCTATGACGGTTTTTTTTTTGGTTAATTATGTTGTATTGAAGATGGACCAGCTTTTTCAAACATTTTTTACCGTCACTGTACTGTTACTGAATCCGCAAACAGAAAGTACGCATTTGCGTATATTACTGGCTACATTCGATAGATGTCATTATACAATATTACGCAAAGCATGCATGTCTGATGACCTTAATACGAACGAAATCCTATCAGTGAATTCATTTTGTCATTAATTACCATATCACCAGCCATAACTAGTTTATAATCGGCCTTAAAACGCGGAAGTGAATCAAGTTATGTATGTAATGTAAGAAATTAGGATTTGGAAACAAGTCAACTATATTATATGCTGTCTGTCAACCTTAATTAGTAATCAGGCTAATATTAATACATATTATTTATGTGCAATCATCGTGCTTTCAAAAACGTCGTAACCTTTCATTTTTATTTTCGTGTTTTCAGTATGATACGAGTATGGTAGTAAGGGAATATAATTCGGAGTGCGCTCCATACAAACGAAGTCTGGTGATATTTTGAAATTAACCAAAGTCAATGAATTTTTTCAGAAATAATCTAGAAACTAATCTCTATGTTTGTATGAAGTCAGTTTTAAAGTTACAGTGCCTCAAAGATTTCCATACAAATCTTAAATTAATCCTAGCACTAAAACTGTATATTTTAATGAAAATCTGACTTCATACAAACAGAGATTAGTTTCTATATTGTTTCTGATTTTTTTTTTGACTTTAGTTGTTTAGTATTGTATGCAGCGCGCATTGACGCATTCGGAATGAACTTCTCTTAAATCACCGATGGCCGATAAAGCCGAAGAATTCTCGAGTGGCGACTTCGTATCAGAAAGCGACGCGTAGGTAGGCCACCACAAGGTGGGCCGACGACCTGGTGAAGGCAGCGGGAACGCGTTGGATGAGCACAGCGCGCAGGGCCGACCGTTGTGGCGGTCCGTGGTGAGGCCTATGTCCAGCAGTGGACGTTCATCGGCTGAGATGATGATGATGATGAATATGATATTTAGTTTCATTCTCATCCATAAATAACTCTTAAGGTTGTTGTTAACGTTGATGATTGATTGTTGAAAAGATTCTGATCCTAAGGAATGCGAACATGGCATGAGTGAATTTAATAATGTACTATAACGATTCAATCAATCAAATATTCTTGATTTTACACCAAAAAATAAACAGTAAAATACAGAGAAAAAATACAAGAGGTACAAAGTAAGGCGGTCTTATCGCGATTACGATTCTATACTTCATCGCTTGCAAGTCTCTCTATTGTAAATCTTGTTGAACCATCGTAATGAAAAACCAACAGAAGTGACCCATTTAAGCAATCCAGCCTAGCTCGAGCCAACATTACAGAATCTGGGTTATCTCACGATAAAAACCGCTGCAAGTACACTTCACACAAAAATTGCAATAACATAAAGCGTGGATGTTCAAAAACTGGAGAAAGCTCGGAGCATCGACGCGTGAACACAAAACGAAGAGTAGACTTAAATCTCAGTTACTTCACGGTTGAATTGGCACGTTATCTATTTGTTTACGTGTGGCTTTTATTTATGGTTTCCTAAAATCTTTATGATCTTTCAATACTTGCAATACTGCTATGCCATTAGTTCCGCTGTACCTTTTTGTGGCTTTCTCGGGCTTTTACAAATCTCACTTGAGTTTTTGCTATGAGCAAATGGATGGGCTACGGTCTCTTTAACTGATTGTAAATATTATACTAGTACTATATTTACTATTTAGTCGGAATCTTATGAGTTTCTTTTGTAAAAATTTTGAATCAATAGTCAGCAGTGAGACCCGGGGGTTTTCAAAAATAAATTAAAATGTGTCGGTGATAAGTATGGGGTTGCTACTACGAATAAATAAAATTATTGGTAGGGTTGCTAGGTTGCTTTAGCTAAATACTATGGCAATTTGGCAAAATTAATAGACAGGATCGCAGATTTAAGGGTATATTACCGTTGGCGCGCTTCATACAACCGTAGTCTGGTTATATTTTCAATACTAAGCAATTAAAGGCAATCAAATTTTTCAGAAACAATCTAGAAACTAATCTCTACGCTTGTAAGCAGTCAGATTTTCGTTAAAATGTATGTATAGTTTTAAAGTTACAGTGCCTCAAAGATTTTACATTAATTTAATCTGTATATAATAACGAAAATCGGATACCATACAAGCATAGAGATTAGTTTCTAGATTGTTTCTGAAAAATTTCATTGACTTTAATTGGTTAGTATTGAAAATATGAGAAGACTTCATTTATATGCAGCGCGCATTTACGCATTCGGAATAAACTTCTCTTAAATCCAAAGCAAAGACGTCGTCCTTTAGATGATTGAATGTCCAAGGAAGTATTCCAAATGTCAATAAAATTAAACTATAATTTCATAGTTTTTCCTAGTTCAAAATCAGAATGACCAGTCAATAAAATCCAATATAAAAAACATTTTCTAAAAACATGCGCGTCGAAACAGGCAACTTGTGAATCGTTAAACCGCTCGTAATCCTTGCCTGTCACGTATAGCGAATTGCCTTACCGGTCGTCAACTTAATCTGCACTTTATTTCCATGGCAGTAAAACTGAGTTAAGCGTTTTAAGTGCATTTGCTGAGCTGTGACAGTCAAAGGTTTGTTCGACTGGGATTTCAAGAGATTTGAAGTTTTGTCTGTGAATGAACAACTCTTGAAAAAGAAAGAAGTGGGTTCCAGTTGTACGGATCTAAATAATCGTGTCTTTGAAACTGGAGTATTAACTGTCGTGTAGCTCATAAATTGTTTTATCTAGCGTCGCTATACAGTAAAAGAAGAGACCAGTGAAAAAGGCATATCACTAGTGGACCGAGTACCTACCTGTCGTCAAAATTCGACGAAGAATTAAGTTCGAAGACTTGAGTAAGTGGATCATAAAGTTTAAATAGACATGGGCAGGACAATTGGCTAGACGGGTGGACCAAGGTAGTATCAGAGTGGTGGCCAAGGATCGAAAGGACCATTACACATTTAATAAATAAGACTGCACTTCAGGAAAGATCCTATATAGGGAAATACTTAGGGTATTTAGATGTATTTAAGGGAATATAATTCGGAGCGCGCTCCATACAAACGAAGACTGGTTGTATTTTCAATACTAACCAATTAAAGTCAATGAATTTTTCAAAAACAATCTAGAAACTAATCTCTATGTTTGTATGCAGTCAGATTTTCGTTAAAATGTACAGTTTTAAAGTTACAGTGCTTCGAAGATTTCCATACAAATCTTAAATTAATCCTAGCACTATAACTGTATATTTTAACGAAAATCTGACTTCATGGAAACATAGAGATTAGTACCTAGATTAATTCTCAAAAATTTCATCGACTTTAATTGGTTGGTATTGAAAATATCACCCGAATTCGTTTGCATGCAGCGCGCATTTACGCATTCGGAATAAACTTCTCTTATTGGTGGTATTAGCCTTTTTGTATGTAAAAAGTATAGTAGCATTGCAGCTGTCACTCTGGCCCCAACTATTACGCTTACCTCGGTCGACTTTAAATCTGATTCGAAAATAATTATAAAACTAAACTAAAAAGATACAAAACAAAACAGAATCGCGTGCAAATAATAACTATTAACTAATCTCGATCTATGACGTAAGAAAATTAGCCGTCCATGATTCGTTTACAGCGATTCGGGTCAGTAATTGACCGAGGCAAGTAGTCTACGCTTTGAAATACGAAACCTCGCAAGTTAAACCACTTTCGTACCTAAGACTTGTACATAAGAGTTTTGTCAGGGGAAATGAAGTGTAGTGAAACGGGGAAGTACGGCAAGGTCGTATTATGTCAGACGATAGTTGATCAGCTGATATTTATTGCCACTCCAGCTCGTGCTTTATTGGACGTTCCGTAACTTTTTAACTAGATTGTTTCCGTGGAGGTGTTAAATTGATAATAGTGGGTTTGTGATTTAAGATGCTAATAGGAGCAACACTTCTTCTTGTGGTGCCATCTCCTTTCTGAGGTTGGTTATCATTAGGGATATTCGGATACTGGAGACAGCACTGGCACCAGTTAACTATTGAGTACTTGGGCAACCGAGCTCTGCTCGCTGTTAAACAGTTTTTCCAGAGAAAAGGGTGCAAAGTCCCACTTCCTGAAAATTTATCGAAATTCTTAAAGCCGTTTTCTAGATCGCGATTACATATACACACCAATTGTTGATATTTCAATCTTTAAATATAAGGAGGAGTTCTAACATCCTTAAAAGTTTACTGAACTCGATGTCAACCCACCGCACGGGCACACTCACCCTACTTACTACCAAAACAAAATTCTTAAAATGTATCCATGAGCAGGTTAGCGCTTTAATTCATTGCTGAATTGATAACAAATCATTATTGCCTGAAAACTTAAATGCGAATAACTTTAAATTTTAAGTATCAAAATAATGAAATTATTGTTTCAATCTAATTAAGATATAGCTCGTTATTTTTCTTCAAATGAAAGCCTTTAGCAACCTCGTAATTATCGATAGAACATTTTTATGATTGTGACCATCGATTATAATAGCCGAGTAGGTATATAAAATTATGTACACACCTTCGTAATTTAAGCCATTATAATAACCCTGGATTGTTTTAACTAGAGTAAAACACGATCTAAATATAGGTTAACTATGTTTTTGTACAAGGTAATTGTAGGCTCTATCTTTATTAATGCATGCATCTACATGGGAAAAAAATCTTTAATTATGTGAGTAGTCTGTTTACAACAATAATGCAGTTTTCATTTTCATACAGTGTGTGTTTGAAGTACAGTACGACCAGGAAAATAATTAACCTCGTCAATGTTCGTTTGCGCAGTCCTCCGACTAAACCCGAAGTCGTTTAGTAATCGAAAGGGTGCAAAGTCGGATAGCAACGAAAAGGGCGCGAAAACAATTAGCCAATCGTGGCAAGGGAATGAAGGTGGCACATCCTGATTGGTCAATAAAATTTCGCGCGCTATTAAAATTTTTCAACTGCGCAGGTACATCGGGGAGACTTATAAACCTGGTATTGCTGTACATTGCTGTGGTTAGTTTACTGATTCAATGAAAATGACCTATTGCAGTAGCAAAAGACGACCTAATAACATCAAAATCAATTAATATTAAGAATATTATTCGATCATATCGATCGTCCTTGGTAAGGTCTAACAACAAAAGTTCCAACAGTAAAAAATGACTACAGGATTTTAGGGTAAACAGTTGCATTACTTTAAGGGGTGATTGTACTGATCAACTTTCCCTAAGGAAAATCGCAAAAAAATGGTTCGACTTTTCATACAAACGTTCGATCAGCTGATTGCAGATTAGTATGGAAAGTGCAAACATTTTTTTTAGAATTTCCTATAGGTTTCTTAGAGGAAGTTGATCAGTATCATGGGTACAATCACCCTTTAAAGTAATTCAACTGTTTACCCTAACACCCTGTATACAAACAAATGCATACCAACAATGCAAAAAGAAAAGTAGCTGGGTGCGATTGGATGAGGAAGGCCGAGGACAGAGTTTTGTGGCGCGCCTTGGGAGAGGCCTATGTTCAGCAGTGGACGATGATAGGCTGATGATGATAATGATGATGAAAGCATATTGTAAAAAAATTACTGACCTCTCGACACTGTCACTTTCGACGGACAATTAAAACATCACAAGAAACGTTCAGACGTAATTTTCTACGGTAATTTTCAGCGAGTACTGTTATACGACTAGAGGAAAGGTTAAGGTGTACTAAAGGTCCACAGGCGGCCTTCGAGACCAATCAAGGCTTTACAATGTGTTCGTTTGTAAGTTACAAGAGACCAGCGTACCAGCTGGTCTGCTGTGTTACCGCACAGCGGAAATAGATACCTCAGCACAGCTAGTATGCCAGCCACGACAAAGCGTTTAAACGAGAAAAACGTAATGCGCGCTCTTTCTGGCATACGTAAAATAATAAAGACGGAGGCACATCTCGATTTTTATCGTTTTCTCTGGGGTGGCATGCGAGGCCTACTGGACACCTGCATCCCTAATATGACAGCGTGGTACAGCGCTATCGCGTCTTCGCTCTTTCTATTTGCGCGCGAACGAACGAGATCAAAGGCGAGCCTTATCAAGCGCATCATACTACGGCCTCGGTTGACATTGGTGACCGTTTAGAAGTAGAACATCTCGAGCGCCTTCGTGCTTCGGAAGGCACGTTAAGCATTCGGTCCCGGATAGCCCCAGATGGCGGCGGTGTAACGAACTATTCGTTAAGCCCGACCCGTGTGGTTAATATGGCCCTCTCCCTCTCACCCTTTTCGTGAGAGGTTTTTGCCCTGCAGTGGGATCCTACATGCTACAACTTACCTGGTGACATGATGAGGGTATTAAAAAGATAAAAACGCTTATTTAGAGTTTCTCTTCTTATCTTCTTTGTCACGGTTAGTATTTGCAATAAATTATTCTCTGACTTTGACATTGAGATTGGAAAAAACACCACTGTTCCTGTTGCCGGGTAGAAAAGGGAATATAAAATGTAAATTCAACATTTGTACGTAAATTGCAGCTCGTTTCACGTGCGAGGTAAATAGGAAAAGATTTGTTACAAAATGATGAAAAGATTTCGCATTTCCGCTATGCGCTCCTAACTTACAAGTGACTAAACCGTAATCAGGCAAACCGATACTGGCCGGAGCAGCGACATCGCCGCCTTACACAGCCGACCAATAACCTAAAACGAACTCAATTCCCACAGCAATAAAATATAAAATCGAACAAACCACCACCAATTATACCACATTACATTCCCTGTAAGATATCATCTTATAAACTCTTAAAACCAACGTAATAAGAGAGAAAATACCCTGATTTACGGGACGTACCTGAAAGGTATTGTACTTCAAAGGGATTAGAGCTCAAAACGAAATGAGCAATAACGTAAATTTTACAATGATGCTGGGTTTAATGTGCTGTAATAAAATGAGTTTTATTGCTAAGGTTTTACGTTTGTTATTCGAGTGTGAGGAGGCAAGCTTTCAGAACTCATATAGGTTCGTAGGAAACACAAACATATCAAATAAAGGCGTTTAATTGAATTCCGAGTTCTCAGTTAGCGTTTCGTAACTTAATTGAAATTTTAATTATGCAGAAACATTTCATACTTTTGGTCTGAGAAACTCTGGGAGGAAATTTTTAATATTTCGTCGTTTGTTTTCTTCCGAAAAGCGTTCCAATGAGTTTGGTCTCTTTGTAATAATGTAACAAAGGAGTCACGTTGCAGGTTCTGACCCGAGCACTTGTCTCGCGTGGTTTTCGCGCGTCGCGTTTTTGCCTGCCACGAGGCTCCGCAATCCTCAATCTCTTCTTGTTCTTGACCAAAAACAATCCCTGAGATTGGGATAGAAACTCCCATAAACTACTTGACACTGGCGGAAATGCAGTGCTAACGCACAAGCAAGAGTCCATTAATTATAAATAAATAAAAAATAATAGAGAAAGTGATACATTTTATTTAATATGTTTACTAAAGAGATCCGCGTACAGATCTAATGAAAGAATCGTAGAGATCTGTGGATTAGAAATCTCGAAGAAAAAAAAACCAGTTTCATGCAAAACTGCAGTACCAGCTCGACTCAAATATATAGATGTTTTTTTCTTTTGCGATTTCGAAGTTGGCTCCATAGTGAAAGTCGTTCAGTTTGATGGTCTGAAACACCCCTTAAAGGTTTATTTACACCCTGTATTATTTTTGGTAATCATTTAACCAATGCCGATTTTCCCTGTCAATAACATTAGTCAAGTAAACCTAACCGTTGATATCAAATTCGCATCCCATATACACATGCTATGTAACTTGAAACCCAAAGCTAAACAGATTAAGGTATCGTTTTCAACGACACTGAGACTGTTTGCACAGATTGGCGTAAGGTGATTGTCTTGTCATGAAACCTATAAATTATAATCGTCAAGACAAACAAGACTCTATGGTCTAAGTCACAGAACATTATAAGAGGGGTTAGAAATGCAAAGTAGCGCTTTTGCTTCGGAGACGGCTGTCGCCACTTGTCTTCCCGCTTACGCTGCTACAATTACTCATGCCCTTTGGCTCGCACCACGCCGCGCGCCTTATGGTGTTATGCAAATCATTGCATAACCTGTGGCGACACGTTCCACGCCTACTTTGCACTTCTAACCCCTCTTATAATGTTCTGTGGTCTAAGTAACAAAAACTGTTGTTTCAGCAATGGTAATTAACAAGTGAGTTAAGTTTATCGTCACGTATTAACGTTTTTCAAGGCAAAGGTTGTTTTCTTTAGTAACAACAAAGATAGAGTGGCACGGACTTGAACTAGAGTATACAGGGTGTGAACTTAAATCCTTAAATATTAAAGGGCCCTTTTGGGTGCTTCAGACCCTCATTTTAAAAACTTTCGTTATGGAGCCAAAATCGAAATAGCGAAAGAAAAATCAGCATTTTTTGTTGTTGTTTTTTTTTATGGCGTACGGTGTGTTATCACAATTATGTGTACACATAATTAGGAAACTGATCAGTAGAATTAATTAACAAAATTATCATTGCCGTGGTGATCAGTACTCGTAGAACGGAGATATTCCCCAAGAAATACTAATTCGAATTTTAAAAATTATGGCATCCATCTTGGTTTTAGATGATTTAGCCAATGTCTACTTTTTGTAGCAAAAGTGCTTGACGTTGTACGGTTATAAATAAATTTTTGTGACTTCAAGGGTAGTTTTTAGAAAAGAACACTATCCTGAGCCACCACTGGAGCCTCGCTGTAGGCCGGGGATGGGGCAACCGACGACCGACACGCGACGTGACCACCCAATAGCAGACGCACAACGCGACTCCCAAAATCAGCAGTTTCATTTGGGTTGAGTAGCTATTGGCCTATTTTTGTACCGTCTGTGTTTCCAGTTTATTTACTCTCCGTAAACTATATTTTTTGGTGTAAAATAAAGTACAATTGATTGATTGATTGATTGAATTGACGTTTTCTTTAGAAACAATTTTTTTTTTTCGATTTCATTGTTGATTCCATAGTGAAAGTTATTATTATATTTATTTATTTTATACACAAACGGTTGATAGCTAGATGTTGACAAGTTCCCAAATATAAAAAGAGTCGAGTTGAGTTGTTTAGTTTGGTGGTCTCAAGCAAAAGCAGCGCACGTAAAGTTACACCCTGTATTTTCTTTGCTTGAACGTTGGTCGATGACAGGTAGTCACACGCGGAACGTGGACAAACATTGTAATTATATCGTGATGTCATCAGAATTCTGTCATCACAACTGTGATAATTTGCGGCGATTGAGTTGTCTTCAACTTTTTGTTTATCTATATTTATAAAACAGTTCCGTGACTGACTGACAGACGATAGAATGACATAGATACAGACAGGGTGTAACAAAACCCCCTAGTAATACTTAAGAGGGTGTATCGGTCCATCAAACTGAACAACTTTTACTATGGAGCCAACATCAAGAAAAAATAAAAAAATCTGCTGTCCCATACATTTTAGTCGAGTCGGTACTGCAGTTTTGTATGGGCAGCTAATTTATTTTTATTTCTTCTCTATCGCGATAGATTTCTCTAGCTAAATAGTAAAAGTTGTTCAGTTTGATTACACACTGTATAATAAAAGAAGATGAAAATGTTGAATTATGCTGTCAACGATCTTTATTTCGAACAACAAATTATTTCTAAGATCAAATGAGCGCAAAAATATCACTCCTAAGTAGAATCATTTAAAAAATTGACAGTTTTGCCTCTTCTCTACCTTTCAATTATTATAATTTCTAACAAAACTTTACTTTAGAGTTAAACATAAATTCAATATTCCACCAACAAACGATATCACCAAAAACTCGAACACTATCAACACTTACTTAAAAACGTGCATTTCATACCTTAAGTCTTGATAAAAATCCACAAATATAGCAAGAAACAGGTGTTTATAACCTTTATCTGTCATTTGCTATAAATAACATTTAATCATTTATGTGGAAAAAAAGAGTACTTAATTGTTTTTATCTGTTATTGTACTTATTTTAATAGTTTTGTTGTGTACCTATATTACGCAACCTGGTAGAATATTCCTGTGAAAAGAATACCATTGTTTTTGGAAGTGGTTAAGTGATGTACCTTTAGAAAATATAGCATTTATAGAAATAATAATAATAATAGTTGCTCATGGCAATTAGAGTTGGAGTTAGAAATTTTGCTGAAATAAAGGGGCAATGATGGGTAACAAAGAGACCG
This sequence comes from Agonopterix alstromeriana, assembly GCA_963924505.1. NCBI lineage: Eukaryota > Metazoa > Arthropoda > Insecta > Lepidoptera > Depressariidae > Agonopterix > Agonopterix alstromeriana. The sequence continues at coordinate 4,945,055 of OZ004685.1, read as the reverse complement.
AGGGTTGACGTTAGGGGGTGGAGTCGCCACCCCTCAATCGGTTACGGTTGGGGTGGGCCGTATCTCCTGGAAGCCTGGTGGACCTGGTCTCCAGGGTCAATCTGCCCTCCAAGCGAGCCGCAAGCCGAGCGCGTATATTCTTTTTCAAGAAATTTAAGGAAAATGCGAAGGTTTAAAGGTACTGTATGCAAGCAGGGGACGGCAATTTTACTGCCATGATGACAGTCACAGTAAGTTAGAGTCAAATTACTTCATAGGGTGCATTAGACCATCAAATTTAACAACATTATCTATGGGACAAAGGTCGAAATCGAGAAAAAAACCAGTTGTTCCATACAAAACTGTTACTTACTATTCGATTCGAATGTAAGGGACAGCAAATTTTTTTATGTTCTTCGGTTTGATAGTTTGATCATCCTCTTAAAATAGTATCAGCTAATTTTGTTACACCTTAAATACCTCAAAAAAAAAAGAACGTAGGTCTTATTCTTGTGATCTTTGCGTTCAAACGCCAGTGGTGTTAATAAGGTCTTAAAATAGTATTGTATTGTTACTAAAATGCATCTATAAAATATACAGTTCTAAGAGTAGCATGACAGCCACACTAATTTTAGTCAAACAAACTGGGTCAAATTATGAACTCTAAGCCAACACACATAAGGCACAACCAAGTCTAATTCAAGATACAAATTTTCCGGATCAAGCACACTGAAGTGTCAAAGATACACATTAGAATAACATTATTATAACAATATAAACGGCATATTAAACTAAGGCTGTAAACACATGAAAGTCGCAACTAGACCGGATCGCACCTTCACGTGGTGCACGCGATTCTGCCTGCGCACGCGCAGAGAAAACGTGCCCATTAATAATGGCGGATCGTAAAATATGGCGGATATTGCGATCATGATTGGTGTTATTATCGTTACAATTATACGAGTAAAATAAAACTAATGGTTTTAGATAACAGTAACGCGAAAACTAAGCATGACACCATAAGTTAGGTTTTGGTGACAATGCGTACTTTATATTGAAAAAAAAATAGAATCACATGTTCTTCGATTTGGGGCTGTCTCTTTCATAAAAAAAAATTATGGGAAGAGAAACAGAGGAAGATCTAGATTGAGTTACCTAACACTAGCATAGATGAAAGAAAATGATGATTTCGTGTCGTATACTTCACCGACAAGAGCGTAGCTCTTAAATAAGATGACGACGATTTCTTTCTAACATGTTACCCTTGGCAATGATGGGGCTATGCTCGGAGTTTCCCAGCGAGATCGAATCAGACTTGAAGAGATTCGCAGAAAACCAGACTTGCCGACATAGCCCAAAGAACTGCAAAACTAAAGTGGCAATGGGCACATTGTTGCATTATAGATGGCCGATGGAGCCGAAGAGTTCTAGAGTGGAGACCGCGTATCGGAAAGCGCAGTGTGTGTAGGCAGTGAGGTGAGGCCCAAAAGGTGGACCGATGACCTGGTGAAGGAGGTTGGAACCCGATAGATGAGGGTAGCGCAGGACAGGGCGTTGTGGCGATCCTTGGGAGAGACCTATGTCCAGCAAAAGACGACTATCGACTGATATGATGATGGCATTACCCTTGAATCAGGTAGGTCTATGTTAAGCAGACAGATTTTAAGACATCATTGCTCTCCCTATATTTTAACCACTAACGTTTGTACGTCAGTTACCTACCTTCTACGAAATAACAGACGTGTAAAATACAGTCAGAATTAGCTAAAAGCTGTAAATAGTAAGCAAATATTAGATGCCAAGGTGTAGGAGGTATCTATTACACAAAACAGTGTCATTGTCAATCCTGAATTGGACCGATAAGGATATTCAAGGCTCTTGAAGCTATTTGGGGTCTTTGCGAAATAATAAAACGAGTTAAAAGAACATTTTAGACACAGAATATGGCGACATGACAAACCTGCTTCAATTTCGAGGATTATATTGATTCAACTATGGCAACGGGAGAGTACTACGTATGTACAGTATTACTGACTCCCCTGATCCCCACCAATTTTGATTTCCCCCTTCTTGGTGGTACGGGAGGTGGCCGACTCGCAATCATTCAGTATACTGGATTTTCAGGGCTGGTTCCATCAGACAGCGGATTTTATTTGGAAGTCGCGATAAAAATCCGCAGTTCCATTCTAAACTTCCATGCCTATTCGACTCAAATGTACAAAAAACATCAACAGTATAGTCATGTGCCATATTTTTACTTTCAGTCGAAGTTAGTTTCTGTAGATAACGATGATTCACTAAAACACAAATATTGGAACTTACTTCTATATCATACAAAATAAGTATGAGAAAGAAGATGTATATGTTCAGCAGAGGAATCAAACATACATATTATGTAGATATCAGACTGTATTAACGTATTAAGGCCGCCCGGGAACACGACTCTTCATACTAATCGATGTGAAAGAGCGCGTGGCTCCTGTCAGAATTTAGCCGTTTTCTTTCGAAAATGAGATGAATTAGTATGAATTTTCAAACGATAAGAAAACCAAATCATTCAATGTTGTATTGTGAAGTATAATTGTAAATTTTCATGTTCTTCCGATCAACAACGTAAGAGTAAAATGGTTACAACTGGAAAGTAAGGGGTGACTTTAGATTCCTTTCTATTCAGTTTTATTAATTAAATAATTAAAATAGATTTCGAGAGAAACCAAATCACTTCTTCTTCTTCTTGTTTTCTGCTTAAAAATGCCATTGTACATGTATACAATGGATATAATGTTACCCAATTTTACGGTAAAATCGAGCATGCGGCAGACGCGCCGTACACTATTCGATCTTGAATTCTGAATTTTTTTTCCAAGATTTTGCATAAGATTTAGGAGAAGCAAAAGGGACATTCTTAAAATTACATCTCAAAATGATAGAAAACTAAAAGTTTATCCTTATTGATAAAAGGGAGTACAATTCTTAGTTTATAGTTTAGTTCATTATGGAAATATAAAGTAGTTTGTAATAGTATCCCAAATTACATAAGAAAATAGAGGGTATGTAACCCGGCTTAGTTAGGAACATCTGATTGATTAGCTGGTAGAAACTCGTAAGAAAACTAATCGAGAGACATGCCACTCACAATTTTATCGTATCCACGGATATAAGGAAAGTATTTCGAACTCTGGACCTAAATTCATAATATTTCAGAAAGAAAAGAACTTCTCTACGACCCGTGTCCTGAACGTCTAGCATGATTTCTCTACGTGCGTACGATGCCTTCGCTGCTTAGAAAATTACCTGTTCCTGCGCTTTTCGGAGAGTGAAAGCCGCGCTTGTAATATGGGAAATGGCAGAGTCGCGCGCAAGAAGAGAAATCATGCTAGAGGGTCTGGATTCGTATCTCACTTCAGTCATGAACATAATTACGTAAATTGGAATGTTGTAGTATTGCTGTTTTGTAGAAGTCTTGTTTGAACATAATTTTAATTGTGTGTATACAATGAAAAATAAAACAGTATAAAACTCACAACCATATGATAATTAGTCATAACCTTTCAAAAAGGGCATACATTTTGCAACAATTACAAACTACTTTTATTCGAGCATAGCGATGTTTCCTTAAGCATATTTTCAGTAATGAATGTTAAAAGTATAATTGTATAATGCTGTTGTTGTCTAGTTCACAGAATAAAGGCCTTGTAGCTAGAATTTGGGGTGAGAACAATGTATATGCTAGTGTACGTCATTTCCCTGCTTTGAAACATTTTGTTTGAAAGCCTAGCCCCTAAAACATCATCACAGATTACCCAATAATACATTAATCTCCCCTGTAACGAAAAATATGGAAAAGGCGAGCCTAAACACTAAAAGTGATGAAGCGCGACAAGTCAATCGAGCGCGGTGTGCGGGGGCCGGGAGGAGCGCAACCCGCTACCTGCGCGCGTACCCTCGAAGCGAATTCAATTAGGGTACGACCGTCTTCCGCACACCGCGCGAGCATAAACCTGCCGCGACCGCTGATCTTCACCATTATTATTTTTATTACACTATAGTATGATAGTAGCAAACTTTATGACTATCCCAAAAGTCATTATAATCGTGAGTTTATACACTAAACTTCAGTTCGATCCCTCTACTTAATTTTAATGTCGCGGAATAAAACGGCCATTAAATAAAGCTATCGGATACAAATCATTAAATTGCAAACCGTAACAACGCGAAATACATCAGGACCACATGTGTTTTATCGTTTAAAAGCAATATCATCCATCATTATAGATTCACTTTGTCCAGACGGTCTCTAGGGTACTGCCAATAATAATATTGTTGGACAATTAATATGCACAGACTGAGCTGGAGAGGTTAACGATGACAGCTCGGGTTGAATCTAATTAATAACGAAGGACCAGGTTTTGCCTCGCGTTGGGAATAGTTTGAATAAAACACTAGCAGTTAATTTCACTGTCCTTCGCTGCAATCGCGGTAATTATTCGGTGATTGAACCATGATTGGACTACGCACGAATCATAACTTCTGCTCTTGACAGCCGTTAGAGCCGTTTTGACAGATCGCTCAGACGTTAAGGGCTGTCAGTTACATAGAGTTTACTGCGATGCGGAATTCAGCACAGTCGAATACTAAAACCGGGCTCCTTGTCAAGAAAATGAAAATATTTGACAACCATTATTTTCACGAAAACGTTTGTCTTTTAGTGCAGGCTACTCAGGAGCTAGGTTTTACAAACATACAGTCGCATTAGAACTGTAAAATATCCCGAAGCCCTACGCGTATCAATCAAGGCTTTATCGCCCCTTTCATCTCGCTCGGACTGTCATGCTAAACCATCCTGTAGTGGATAGGCTGGCAAAGTGCAACTTTGGGGGATTATCCGTACTAAATGTAGTACTAGATTTATACCTACTATGTTTAACAGAGAATAGGTTTTTTTTTAAATTATAATTAACGGACTCTTGCTTGTGCGTTAGCACTGCATTTCCGCCAATGTCAAGTAGTTTGTGGGAATATCTATCCCAATCTCAGGGATTATTTTTGATCAACAAGCAGAGATTGCGGAGCCTAGTGGCAGGCAAAAACGCGACGCGCGATCAACACGCGAGACACGTGCTCGGATCAGAACCTACAACACGACTCCATATACAGGGTCCTTCTTAATATGCTGAAACTTTAAGTTCAACTCAGCATATTAAGTTGTACCCTGTATATGTTATTGTTCCAAAATGTTTGTCAACTTCAACATAAGCAAAAGTATATTGATATGATAACATAGTAACATAGCTTGTACTAACAAATGACCCTTTCACACGAGACTCGTCGCAGCATTGTTTTCACACTTGACACCTTTATGGCATAACGCTAGTAAAACGCGTAACACCCGTGTGAAGCTTACTTTATAAAACTAATTTCATAATCCACTTGCTATTAAATTTGGCAATATTGAAACTAAGATACAAGCATCTATTGTTGAATGTAGAAATGTTATTGTATGGGTCAGTTTTGTAATTTGTTGCTAATGAAATGTTGTTGACCTGTTTTGAGTCTTATGTCAACTGATTTAGTTGTTTGGTGAAATAATTAATTGTAATGACTGACAGATTTATTGCTGATATGTTTCATAACATCAGGCTTCATAAAAAAACTGTAAGTCATTCAAAGGGCATTTGGTATTGGTATTGGTTGAGCGGGCTCATTTTCCGCAACTCGACGTCTTAGGCGCCTATTGTGCGTGAGGTGGGAATGACTATTCTTGCCACCCTAGCTCCTCCAGGAAGCCCGCCAGCTTGTTAATACTGCCGAATGCCTCTGGAAGAGACCCCGGTGATCCGAGGTGTTGTGCTCGATATTGTGCTAGCCCGTTGCATTCTAATAGCACGTGCGCAGCTGTTTCTTCAACCTCCATGCAGACCCTGCACAGCGGACTGTTAGTAACACCAATATTAAAAAGATGTCTGTTAAAAGCATTCAAAGGGCAATGGAGAGGGCTATGCTCAGAGTTTCCCTACGAGATCGAATCAGACATGAAGAGATTCGCAGACGAACCAGAATAGTCGACATAGAATACCAGAATTTCTAAACTAAAGTAACAACGGACGGGGAACATTGTCCGCGTACGGGAAAGCGCATCATCGGTAGGCCCTGCAAAAGGTGGACAGACGACCTGCACGTCTAGCATGATTTCTCTACTTGCGCGCGACTTGACTTTTTGCCATACTGCAAGTCGCGGCGAGTGCGGCTTTCGCTCTCCGAAAAGAGCGGGAATAGGTTACATTCTATGCAGCGAAGGCGCGTCGCGCGCGTGTAGAGAAATCATACTAGACGTGCTGGTGACGGCGGCGGGAACCCATTGGATGATGGCAGCGCATGACCGGTCGTGGCGATCCTTGGGGGAGGGATATGTCCAGCAGTGGACGTCTATCGGCTGATGAGATGATGATGATGATGTTTCATTACATATTGGCTCTACGATTGGTAGATTACTATCAAGATGTGTGTCTTAAAGAAAGTTAAAGTATATCATTATTGGGGTGGTTAAATAATATAAAACAAGGCATCAAAACCTTACATCTATTTTTACACTTATGACAAACGTCCATTAGAATAAGCGAGATTTTAATAGTGTAGAAACCATCTTGCGTCCCGGATCTATTTGGAGGCTTTTCATTACATAAGCGATCAATCAATATTGTCAATACCTTAGTGGAATATAGCCGTGACCAAAATCACATGTAGAGTCCTTCTGAGAAACCCAAGGACAGACAACTGTTCCCATAATTCTGAAAAAAAATAGTGGAAACGAAAAAATAAACACGTCCATACCCGACGAGAGTTAAAACAGAAATAGTCACCTATTAACCTAAATCTCACGCACGCGCGGTATATCAGTCACCTGTTAGTTGCGTTTGCGCAGCGAAAGGTGCTATGTTGATGGGTTACGTGTATCGGGTTCACAATGTATTTTGATACTGTTCACATTTTATACTACATGATTAAAATGATCCGACAAATATTAAGGGGTGGTCCAGACCATCAAACTGAACAACTTATACTATGGATTCAAACTAATTCAGCTGTTCATACATTTGAGTCGAGTAGGCTTTGCAGTGAATAGCTGATTTTATTTTTGTGATTTCAGGTTAGATATATAGACATTCGGATAGATAGACTTCACATACGCATCAAAATTTCTTCTTCAGCGTATGCAGGTTTCCTTACGATGTTTTCCTTCACAGTTTGAGAAGTGTCGTTATTAACATAAGTCAGAAAAACTCATTGGTACTTGGCATGTCATCCGACCACTCCAAAGCACAATTGAAATAATAGTAGTACCTAAGTGCAGTATTCAAGATTGTTAACTAGTGGGTCGTTGTGTTAGGTAGATACAAGACAAACAAAAAATACTAAAATAGCAAAGCTGAAAATGTCAACAGCAATTGATTTGAATAATTCTGATACTAAAGAGCAACAAGTTTCAGACAAGGTCAGGTACATTTTGTCGTCTACAATTCTTTTAGCATATTTTAGTCAAGTTTCTTATTGGATTTAGATACAGGTATGCTAAAGTTTAGAATGACAGATAGACGAAAGCAGTGGCAGAATAACGGTCAAAGGAGTGGCAACTGGTAACCTGCAGATGAAAGTGACGACCTAGTAGTGGTTTTAAATAGGTTGATGATGAAATTAAAAATATCAGAAACTGGTGATTGACCAATTTTAATGTTAACAAAAGCAATCTGGTACGGAGGATATTTTTAAATGCATAAGTATAAGCAGTCTGGTATAAAAGGTATTTTTAAAAACATAAGTATGTGCATTAAACACAATGCAATATTTAATTGCTTTTGTCCATACCCTCATAAATCTGACGAATTTGCGAACTACTACGATCAGGGGTAGGGTCTTCAACTCTGCCATAAATGATCTCTGGAATTGGCTCTCTAATAGCCGTGCTTTTTTTTCTTATTGCTGTCTCACGTTTGCAATGGAGGAAAGTCTGATATTTCTTTTTCCTACTCCTCCTATCTTCTTTGATTAATTTATTGCGTGTTCCAAGACAGATTAGAGTCATCCCTAGTGTTGTGAATGGTCGCCGTTGTTGATCCTGGTTTACAGGAGTTACAGTGGTGGAAATGAGTGGTAGGCCTATGCTTGATTTAAAAGAAAGCGACTACGATCAGAGTGGCAGTCAAAATCAAGCACGATGAGGGCATCACAGACACAGACGTACGATGTGTTAAGGAATAAGTCGCCTCTATACGAAGCCCATATGGGTTGGGACTTGATAAGCAGAAAACCAATTCACGCACGCACAAATATTCAGTAAATTTGAACATTTTCATTGACATACATATATACATACATACGTAAACTCACGCCTTTTTCAAAGAGGGGTAGGCAGAAACTATAGATCTCCACTTTGGTCGGTTCTGACACACCTCTCTTGCTTCCTCTAAGTCCATACATCTTTTCATACATTCCCTTCGATTCCGGCTACTTTTAACCTGGCATTTTTTAATGACGTCCCTGATCTGGTCTAGGTATCCTCTCCTAGGTCTGCCTCTACCAATGTTTCCTTCCACACACGCCATATATATCTGTTTCGTAAGTCGACTTTCATTCATCCTTTCAATATGTCCAATCCATCGAAGCATTCCCTTCTCTACTTTAACCACTACATCTTCATTCAACTCCGTTCAAATACAAAAACGACCGCGATACAGACTTAACCCAAAAATACAGTTTGAAGACACAAGTTGAATGTAAGTGCGAAGTTGGCACTAAGTGAAGTGGCGAATTCCTTGCGAGGCATTATGATGCGGCCTCGATGCAAATACGGTCAGCGTACCAGGTCACCTGATCTTCTTGTTGCAATCATGATGTTGATCTGATGTCTGGATTAATCTTAATGGAGGATTATTACAACATTCTCTCATCTTCTAGATGCTTGTGACCTATAATTTCAATATAATATGTACACTTATAGGTTACTAACTTTTGCCCGTAAGTCTTTTCGTAAAGCAAATGTAGTAAATTAATAATTTATGGATTAACGTGGATGTTCTGTGGTTTCAGAATTTCTCTACCCCCTCGGGGAATATAGTCGTGAGCATATGCTTATGCTTATGCCATGCTATGCTTCTTCTCGTGTGTTGTACGGGGCGACTAAGGGATAAGGGTTTCATATGCTGTGTATTAGTAGGCAAAAGGCTAGCCACCTATCACCGCTTTAATCGCCATATTTTTTTTGTTATTTATTTATTTACATGGGGGCTTTTAACCCTGAGGTTATGTAACCCGCCATTCTATCTTGAAACCTTCAAAATTGCCTGCATTAAATTGGCAGTCGTAGAAATGTTTCTGACCACCTCAAAAGGGATTGTGGTAGTTTGTGTATGTATGAGTAGGTTTTAAAAAGTAGGTTGTTAACATTAAAAAGAAAATGCAGCTAACATGATGATTCTGAACTGACACTGCTGAACTACAACTGACATTACTACAGAAAGAAAGTTTTATCACCATCTAAAAATAAAAAAATTAAACTTACCACTGTACTGTACTATACCACTTCAAAGCCAAAACCAGGTAATCCCAAAAAACCAGATCACAAGCCTAAATGTTAACCACTCCAGTGAAACCAACCACTTTGTTTACAATACAATTTTATACAAAAATAAACACGAATTTATAAGGAACACGATAAAAAGATTACAGGTATACATGTTAAGTGTTTTTAACTTTTTTTATGAGAACGTTTTGACAGATCTAGAACGTGTACTGAGAATGACAGATAAAAATAAAGAAACTGCGCATTTGTGTTGCATATACAATCAATATGGAGCAAATGCTGCTTTGCAACATATTGCTTAGCAATATATTGCATTGCAATAAATAAACTTCAACACATTCAGGATTCCTCCGACATAACTTAAGACATATCAATCACTATCTGCAATTCTGTATCAACGACTGTGATGCAATTTAGTTCATTATACAGTCGGCATGTCAGTCAGTGAAGAACAGTGGACAAATAGTGAGTTTTTAAGAATTTATACTATAATAGTTTTAGAAAAGTGTTATTTTGCAGAGTTTCTGGCTCTTTCTTCTCCACAGCGACAACACGTTACGAGGCTTTAAGTTCCTATATTGAATAAATAATGTTGAATTTTGCTTAAATTAAAATATGATGAGAACATTAATGCTGTTATCCTTATATCATTTTTAAGTAGTCCATTGCTAGACATGTGCCTTCCTTCTTTCTCTATGGCAACAACATCGAAATCGCGAAAAAAAATCTGCTATTCCATACAAAACTGCTAACCTACTAGAACCAAATGTATTGTTGGGACAGCTGATTTTTTTTCGCGATTTCGATGTTTGTCCCATTGAGAAAGTTGTTCAGTTTGATAGTCTGATCATCCCCTTAAAAAAGTGTCAGCATATTAAGAAGGACCTTGCATACGTCTTACTCCAGCAACTGTATGCCTACCCTCGTGGAGAGTTTTTGAGTAAGTCTACCAATCCGAATACATCAGAATTTCTTCTTCAGTATATGCAGGTATCCTCACGAAATCTCTTCTTGAACCTAAAAAACTAGCTATACCTTTAATCGGAAATCGAAAGAAGAATTCAAAACAAACAAGGCAATCCACCCACGCACGACACTAACCCCGGTCCCGAGCACGAAGCAAGAAGTCCGGTAACCAGTCGACAACCAGTTTGTGCATCACCGAGGTCGGACACGAGGTCACGCCGGCAATGACCTTTGTAGGTCGCTTTCGTAGTTTTGATTCGTCTGGTACCCTCTTTTGTAATCTGAATTCCAGATAGTGCACAAACAGGTACAGGTTTATATGTTGACAGATTTTTTAGGGGATGATCAGACCATCAAACTTCTTTTGTTGAAGTTACCATGACTTTTTTTGCCAATTTGACGTGAAAAGTCTTTCATTTCGGACAGTTAGTTCTGTGGTAGACGTCACTTGCAAAAACCATTTTATGTTATGACAAGATAGCTTATTACTTTGGAAGTATAGCAAAACTACCGGGATTATTTTAATACCATTTCGAGGATTTAAAGCCAGCGATCTTGTTGGTGCAGTAATAGCCGTTCCTTACTTCTATAGAAAGTTACTGCAGTTTTTTTAACCTTACTTGGACAGAAAGGGATACCTTTAATATGCAATATCGGCAGACAAGTAAGAACAAAAGGTTATAAAAATTATAAAAGGTTTTAAAATTCAACACAAAAACTCTCATCAGTCTAGATCAGAAACGAGAGTGTTTAAACCTGAATTACTAGACTTAAATCAACATAAAAATAATTACCTTGACATTAATAAGACCTTAAGCAATAAATCTTAGAGCTTTTAAAATAAAAGTAATTGTACAGGTACGAACACGGTGAACATAATAAAAGGATTGAAGGTTTTTTCCGCCTTAGGTTTTGATTCGCAATCTACAAGGATAATTTCTGGCGTAAATAAAAACGAAGTGGGAAAAACATTACTTTTCAATATATTCCAACAATAAATTAAACTGAAAGCCTAGACATAAAAAAAGAACAAATTCAAAATTTGAAATTTCGAATTCCAAACCCTACCGCTCTACGATTGGTCGAGTGAAAGTGAGAGCGCCATCTGTGCTGCGCAATGACGTAACGTAACCAATCGGGCATTGTCCGTTTGTTGATTTCGCCATAGACGATTGGCTAAACGACCTATCTGGATCAGGCGCTATGTGATTCGTTTCAACGCACAATACGTACACCTATTGTATAGGTACTCGTATGTATGGCGTGTACGTCAGATCGAGAATCAGAGACGTCTTTGAGCGTGAGTCTAAGTATACAGGGTCCTTCTTAATATGCTGACCCTTTTTTAAGGGGATGATCAGAACATCAACCTGAATAACTTTCTCCATGGAACTAATATAGGAAATAGCGAAAAAAAAATCCGCTGTCCCATACATTTTTCTCAAGTAGGTTTGCAGTTTTATATGTTTCGCGATTTGGATGTTGATGTGCCATAGAGCAAGTTGTTCAGTTTGACGATCTGATCATTCTCTTAAAAAATGGTCAGCATATTAAGAATGACCCTAAAGATTTTGACATACGGGAGTTCAAACTCCAACTTAAAAATCTTCGCTGAATATCTGCCTAAACAAAAATATTTTTACGCAATTACTCAATAAACAAGCAAGCTGAAGTGGCGATGAGCTGGTCATGTCCGCCGAAGAACTGACAACCGATGGGGAGTCAGTGTTCTAGAGTGGAGACCACGAACTGGCAGTTGTAGTGTGGGCCCTGCGGCCCGCTGGACAGACGACCTGAGACAGGTAGCGGGGAACGACGCAGGATGAGGAAGGCCGAGGATAGAGTTTTGTGGCGCGCCTTGTTTAGCAGTGGATGATGATAGGCTGATGATGAAGATTCGGTAAACAAATTTGCAACCAACAATTTACATCGCCAATCTTTTATTAAACCTGCTTCGTTTCCAAACGATTTCTTTATAAATACATACACACATAAGCTCACGCTATTTTCACATGGGGGTAGGCAGAGACCACGGACCGCCACACGCTACGACTCTGACACACCTCTTTATCCTCATTCACATTCATACATCTTTTCATGCACTTCCGTCGATTGAGGGTGCTACGCACTTGTCCTTTTCGGAAAAGATCATTGATTTGATCATGGTATGTTTTCCTCGGACGGCCTCTCCCAACACTTCCGCTCACCTTTGCTTGATATATTTCATTCGTAAGTCTTCTTTCATTCATTCTCTCTACGTGACCGAACCATCTAATCATACCCCTCTCAATCCTTGTTAATATATCATCCTTCAACTTACACCAATGCCTTATCACACTGTTCTTGATTCGATCAACCAAAGTAATACCACGCATACTTCATAAGGAGCGCATTTCAACTGCATTCACTCTAGTTTCGTTAATTTCTTTATCATCATCCTCAGCCCATCATCGTCCACTGCTGAAAATAGGCCTCTCCCAAGGCGCGCCACAAAATTCTGTCCTCGGCCTTCCTCATCCAATCGCTACCCGCTACTTTTTTTAGGTCGTCTGTCCAGCGGACAGCAGGGCGTCCCACACTACGCCTACCAGTTCGCGGTCTCCACTCTAGAATTTCTTTATAGGAGTTCAGTTTTGAAGCGTTAGCGATTACGAAAGCACGTAGACTGCTGAAGTTTCCAAGTTCCGTAGAAAGAAGATAGGCAATTGGTTGACAGTATTGCAAATAATGTAGGTAATTTATATTCTAGCAAGAGTGCCGTCTGACCCCCTTTATTCTCTTCCGTCTGGTAAGGACTTTGAACTCTTACGCATACTAATATGAATATTAAAAATATTACTAGATAGTTTACTGAATACGAAGCAAGTGAGTTCGAACGACAGTTTGATATGTATCGTGGGAGCAGAATTAAATACGTTACATACTTTATGGGGTATAATCAAACTGACCAATTTTTACTATGTGACCACAACTTTAGAATCACGAAAAAATCAGATTTCGAGTAGCTATTGACAATTTCTGGTATTTTCTTTCAGTTTCATGGTCTGAAACACCCTGTACGATATGTTACGAATTTTACACCCTGACCACTCGATGTTCTCAGTGAGATTTAATCAACTTTTTACCAGTCTCAATTATGAGCACTTTCCGTGACCCAAAGTATTAAATAAAAGTTATTAAACATAATAAAATTCAGTAACAAGAAATGCTCTTACAATCTTACGACCTTTTCCTATCTGAAAAGAGCAACGTCCAAACCAAACATTTCCCCTCCAAGACGCAAAATGCCGCCTTACAGCCTTCGAAAACTCTAAACAGAACACTTACTATTACGTCTTAAGTACGAAAATAGTTTGATTCGCGGGTCTTCGTATTTGGGACGAAAAATAAAGGTTGTACTAAAACACCCACGATTGCCGTGGGCGTAACCTCATCTCAACGTCATAGCAGAAGCCTTTGGCGATGACAGCTCTGGTCTTGTTTTAACAGAAAGCCTTAAAAAGGTCAAGTAAAAGAACGATCTCGGTTGTTGGCTAACCCTTTTCTAATCTGAGTGTTTTTAAATGGGCGTAATTGGACTTTGTTTTTGGCTGCGAAAAGTTGGAATTTGAAAATAGGTTCAGCGGGTGACAGTTAAGCGAGAAGATTTCTTAGCCCTGCTTGCATACCTAGATACATGAATGTAGGTCTTTGACTAATTATTATAAGGACTAGCCTTGCGGTAGCATTTCCCCTCTGCCACGGTATAAGCACAATTGATCTTGTGCATTTACATTCAATTTTACACCTTATGACCAGACAAGACAGCCTATAATTGCGAAATAATAACTTTGAACTTAGAACGTTTGGGGTTCACACGAGACTACTTTTCATGATTTTTAACATTCAAAATTAGAATCTAAAGTTATGGGGAATAAAATCCAAAGTTGCGGATTTCATGTTACCTCGCCCCCCGCAAAAAGTGGCAGAAATGTTTGTTAGTAGAATTACACGCGTAACCAGGCCACATATAAATAGTCAAAGCTGTAGGTAGATTAGTATTATGTTGAAATCTCCCTCGATAACTACCAAATTACCTTAGATATTTTATATGTAGATTCGTTGCACGCGCTCCAAAATAGCAACAAAATAGCAAGGTAATTGCCCGGTATTCACATAGTCACGCGCAGTCTAGTGTACGGTGTACACGTCACTATATCGCGCCATTTCAAATGTGTTGTTAGCGTATGACGCGTCTATTTGTAAAACGTCATTGGTGACCAGTTTAAAACCCACGCCTTTTTTTAAGAAAAGAAACTCAGAGAGCTATTGTACTCACATTTCATTGGTAACCTAGGTTAACGCATATGGGGCTTAAGAAGTATTTTAGTGGACAAAAATATATCCTTAGCCACAGTATAAGAAGCACTAATACCTTCATAGAAAGATACAATATAGGGGTAGATAGAAGACATAAAAACACTACTTGACATCTATTCACACTTATGATAAACGACCATTAGAATAAGCGAGACGGCAATAGTATACAGATGTCATCCTGCGCCCCGGATCCATTTGGAGGATTTTCGTTACGTCCTTAGCATAAGGTTGATATTTGGTTGAAAAAAGTGGTTACATTTCTAGTCTAGATATTGCTAATCTTTAGTTACAGGTTAATTCTTACATACAATACGAAAATTTCTAGTTCCCCATCAATACTGAACTCACCCAGTGGTACGGGAGGGGGACGACAGTAAGCAGTGGTTTATTCCTCGCTCATTAGCACTCCCTACATACATGTGCCTTCTTGTCAGTGCGAGCCAGCTTGTATGAAGTGTACAGGGTGTGCCAATGCTAACCTATCACCACTTGACACAACACCTTAGTACAATAACAACCTCAATAGCGAGTTGGAAGTTGTAGCAATGTTTCTGACCACCCCTGTATGAACAAGTATGAATTTTTCTGCTAAGAGCTCAAGAGCCTCATTTTCCAAGAATTGTTATTGTTGGAATTTTTACTTAAAATCTAAAGGAAAAGTTTCGCATGTATAATTAGGTAAAATACAATGTGTTTTTAGGGAGCTTGGGAAAATCGCAAACTTAATTACAAAATACGTCAGTGGGCGTATCCGAAGTTCATTGGGTAATTAACGAATGGGTTCTGTATAAGCACGTTAAAGTTTCACACGACCAAATATTAAGACCTACTCATTTATGTAATGGCGTAACCCACTGGTTCCCAAACTTATTCATTTCGCAACGCCCATAAAGAATATGGATTTTTCACAGCGCGACCTAGTCCCAGCACAACTATGCGTAGATATTAATCAGATATTTATAGAAATAAATGCAGTGAATTGGCATCTTCTGGGTAAGCTTCTCATTCATCACTTATCATCAGGTTAGACCATAGATCTGTGAGTAGATGAGACCAAACTTAAGTCCATATTAGATCAAAAGACAAATCATCCACATTTATATTATCAGAAAAAGCTTGCAGTAACGGGAAAATTTACGAAGGCATTCGTTTTTGTTATTATATTTCAAGGAGGAACAAAAAGCTGACTGGCGCAGAGTAGGTACATGAAATCGACAGGCATTTATGGGAATATGTATCCACTTAAATATAATGAAAGAAGTGTCTAAGCACGCGCTAATGTCTAAATTTTGCCTACCCCAATCGGAAAGAGAGAAAACCTACTTAACTCTTCATGGCGCCCCAGGGCGCTAATGCAGACATTTTAAAAAACCTAGCGCAACCAAATGTTCATTATCGATCGATTTCTAAGATCAATCAAAAACCTCGCGGCGTCTCCGAACTCTCTTCATAGCGTCCCAGGGCGCTTTGGTGTAGACACTTTGAGAACCCTAGCACAACCAAAATGTTCGACGTTATGTTCATTAATAGATCGATTTCTGAGAAGATCAATCAAAACCTCGCGGCGTCTCCAAACTCTCTCCATAGCGCCCTAAGGTGCTTTGGTGCAGACATTTTGAGAACCCTAGAGCAACGAAAATGTTCGACGTTACGTTCATTAACTCGCCCTGGGCTAGCAGAAGTACTGGATTTAATAATTCATGTAGCCCAGACTTGAGACGAATATTAACTCAGGCGGTACGAAACTCAAATTCATACTATTTGTATAACACGATTTCACGTAAATTTCATTCTGAATCTACCACCATTTCGTTGTAGGTAAAGATGAAACTATCAGAAACTCCAAACTTGTAAAACATAAGAAGAAAGACTATCCGGTTGGTGTCAACCACCTGGGATCGAATCCCGGTTCGGTCATGGACATTATGGTCTGTATCGCTTATGTATGGCTTCCACAATAAAAAGCCTAGTAGCTTATTATTTGGTTGTAAGGGCTTGGTCGATGGCCTATAGCTACCGCGACCTGAACATATCTATTGTAGCTGTCACCCTTGACCTAAACGTCATTTCCTAGACCCACGGACTTCATGAACCGTGTTATGCTTTTGGAGGGGAGGTCCCTAATGTCAGTAGGTGTTACCACGTACCAACCCGGATGGCGACTCCTGCTGTGAATGCGCACTTTGCATTCGCAGAAGAGGTGTATGGGCGTTAACTCTGCTTCACAGCAGAATCTGCAAGTGAGAGAATCTACAAGCCCCATTTTGCCTAGTAACTTACGCTTGGGATCATTTGCGAGTTTATTTATATTTCTTACAAATCGCAATACCTACTATAACATAATTAGTTTGCTTTTCTTGCTAAAGAAAATTTATCCACATATCCAGTCTTGTATGGAAGAGCATATTTTTTTTGTGATTTCGATGTTGTTCCAATAGAGAAAGTTGTTCAGTTTGACGGTCTGATTATCCTCTTAAAAAAGTGTCAGCATATTAAGAAGGACCCTGTATAAGTACCTACCTTAATAAAAAATTATAAAGATTAAAACTGTATAAAATTCTAAAACCTTTTGTTTTTAACTCAAAGCCTACACAAAAGAATTTTCCATAAATCTTACAAAAGCAAAAACGACGCGAACACAAAAAAGTACGAAAACCGTGAATGTAATCCCGGGAAAAACCCCGGGCTTTAAAGCTTCAATAGTTCCCGGAATATCGGTTCCGGGAAATTCGAACCATTACGTAAGGCATAGTAAATACTGCATTGTGATTAGAAGAGAAATACGAGCGATTTTAGCGACTTAAACGAAGGAGGTTTACTGCATATTGTGTAGTGTAGTTAATAACATTGTAAGCAAAAAAGCGTGGTGGTTCAGTGGCAAATAAGACTTTCGTCGTCACGCAGAAGGCAGCTGTTCGATTCCAGCCTAGATCACACTTTCACAAATTATTTTCTAAGAACTAGAGCACGAATTGCTGTGAAGGAAAGCACCGTGAGACAACCCGTTCAGGAGTGCTATTATTGAATGTCACACTTCCTAATTAATGTTCGAAAGTGACATCGACAGTGTGGAATTTATGAATTATTCGATATTGAGAAATAAGCACAGATATTCAAAAAACCCATATTATTACATCAGAAATCTTCGTAACGTCAAAATCATGACAAAACTCACCCATCACTCATCCTATGACATCGCACAGAACTAATGACGATCTACGACGATATAAATCATAATTCCAGGGCTGCCATCTCAAAAAATTTATTGGGCGCTAAAACTGTGAAACAGCGTTAGATTCTAATATTTTCGGGGGTCCTTTAAGTTTTCGAAAAAGACGTATCAGTCTTTCCCAAACCACATTTAACTCAGTCTATTCGTAGGTCCCTAGTAAAATTAATGATATCATTTCAGATAAGCGTTAATAGTTGAATCTTCCAAACACTGCCATGGACATGTTTTGACCACAATTGCTATCAATATTTATCACATTTCAATCACAAAACACAAACTACAGCATATTCAAACACGAATACTTTGCTTTATTAAAAGTTTAAAAAACCGCTTGGAAGAAGATTGGTTTAATTTTAACTCAAACACATACCTACAAGCTGGATTCGCCGCTAGCCGCTAAATTCTCAGATACGGTGCTAAACATTCCAATAAAGCGCTAGATCTAGCGCAGAAAGCGGTAAGGTGGCAGCACTGCATAGTTCAAACCTTAGGGACATTTATCACATCGGTTACAATACTTCGTTACGTGCTGGAATTCTCTAATCCTTGGTTGACAAGCGATAAGTTTGTTGATCTCATTCTATCTAATCTTTAACGATATGAGGAAATGTAAATCTACTCTGTAAATAAATAAGAATGTCAACTTAAGGCGCTATACGTCCAAAAATTACCTGGGCTCCATTTCATAAACATGCCAATTGTAATTAAAGGTACAGATTCGCAGCCAACCGCATGCAGCAGCAGCAGACGACGTGTCGCTACGACACGTCGCAGCGACATGTCGTTGCCTCATGTCGCTGCAGTCATGATTTCGAACCCGACTGCAGACCGCAGCAGCAGACTGCAGCGCCGTATTCCACTGTCAACTTTATCGGTACTGAAATAGGTATTATTTTACATTGCACCCTCCGCGCCCGTACGTCTTAATGTGAATAGAGCTAATGAGACTACTGGGCTGCAATCGCGGTAAATATTCGGTGATTGAACAGTGATTGGACTAAGGACGAACCATAATTTTTGACACATTTTGTATTGCGCTAATCGCGGTACTGCTCTTGACAGCCGTTAGAGCCGTATTGACAGATCGCTCAGACGTTTAAGGCTGTCAGTTACATAGAGTTTCGCGCGATGCGGAATTCAGCAGACTTGAATAGAAATTGGATTGCAATGTGATTAGAACTGAAATTGGATAAGTATAGAAATTCGATGTTTTAACTTAGCGCAATCGGGGGCTGGTCTGCGGTCGAGCGACAGTGAAGTCCGACCGCACATCAATGTCGTCGAGCGACGTGTCGCAATCAACGCAAGGTATTTCATAGAAATACATACAAACAAGTAGTGTCGCAGCGACACGTCGCATCATCTGCTGCTGCTTTGTGCGGTCGGCTACCAACTTGTACCTTTAAATTCGGTATTTCAGTTTT
Organism: Agonopterix alstromeriana; assembly: GCA_963924505.1. Taxonomy (NCBI): domain Eukaryota; kingdom Metazoa; phylum Arthropoda; class Insecta; order Lepidoptera; family Depressariidae; genus Agonopterix; species Agonopterix alstromeriana. Next base: position 4,925,518 of record OZ004685.1, on the reverse strand, counting down.
CTGCGTGTTGTGTAAGAAGTCGCAGCTAGTACTTATACTTATATTGTTTATTTATCTTATCCAAATGCAACATAATACCAGCTATTCCATAAAACATACTGATGCAATAACTATGCGATGCGATGCAACATTAAATTCGGGATTTCGTAATTTCTCCCTAAGGAAAAGTTGTTCAGTTTAATGGGTTGAAGCGCATTTAAATTGATGCAGTTAAATAATATTCCTGTGAGGTGTGTCTAGATATTTATGGTGGGTAAGGATAATTTTATTCATGGTTTTTTATAGCTGTAATAGGTAGAGGACATTATTTCTATAGGAATCGGACGTGTTTTAAGGGGTGCGTCGTAGTGCGTGACGGTCCGTGGTCTCTGTGTACCTACATGGGACAATGGCGAGAGCTTATGTATGTACCGATACAAAAGAAGTTCCTGAAGGCATATTAGTACTGGATAATAAACCACTCATTTCCAGTATATTGACAAGAATAAATAGATAAATATGAACATTGGATTGAATGCTAATTTACAGGTTTACACAACATCATCATCAGCCATCATAGTCATCATAACACAAGTCCAGGCTTGATTCTGGTACTTTAAATGTGACTAGATAATTTGTGTTACAATGTCCAAGATATTTATTATTTATTTTGGAAAACTCTCATCATAATAAAAACACGTTTAAATGCATTATCCAAGTGACCATAAAATTATTAAAACATTAAAAAGAAAACTGTAAGAACTTTACCGCAGAAAAATAAACGAAGTTAATTTTCCACGACAAGCATTAAATTTTAATTTTCTACACAAATGAGAAAACTAAGCGCCTTTATGCATAAAACTTGAGTTGATAAATGTTGGCAGTTAAGACGAAAAAGAAAAAAAGTGGTAACACCGTGAAAGTGAAACAGAAAGAGAGATTTGCTAAATAATGTAATTAAAGGGCAATGTTTTATAATGAGGCGTTTTCCAAAACTAGTAATACGAAAAACCACTAGATGGCAATCATAAAAAGTTCAATTCAATTCAATTTTTGTTTAGTGGCATCCGATGTGTTATCACAATTCAGCCAATGTCTCTTTATGTGGAGAGTATACGAAGGAAAATGATCAGTAGTATTAATTAAGTCTAGCGTGGCAGTTTTGCCAATGTAAGTAGTTTATAATCTCAAGTGATTGTTTTAAGGTTAAAACACAAAAGAGTTCACAAAATGGTGGAGCCACGTGCAAGCCCAACGCGCCGATACGCACGCGTCCGTACTCCGCCAGACTTGCAGCGCGACTCATCATAAAAAGTTCAGGAAAACCTGTCACATTGACAGTAAAACGTGTTGTTTGTCTATGGTATGTATAATTGCCAATGGATAAATTGTTCGCTATAAATAAATACGCAATAACACCGAAATTGTTTGTTTGTTATACATAAATGAACATTAACTTTACAAAAACTCGATGAATTCAAAGTATCACAACGTATTTCATATAAAACCATCTTAATCTTATTAATAAATAAAAAAATTGCTCCAAAGCAGCAAAGCAAGCACGTTGTAGTTGTAGCAAAGCTTCTTACCATCCTAGAATGGAATTATGGTCGTGAGTTTATGTATGTATTGTTTGACCAAAAGTGCTCAAAACGTAAAGCAAGACTTAAAAGATAAGCCCGACATTAAATTCCAAACTGTGCTCAAACATAAAACCGCAACAAGAATTTTCGTGAAAAATATCTTCAAATTTTTCGCCGTTTCCCGAGTTATCTCCCGTTCCAGATTATTACTATCCACTTACACAACCCGTGTGGACATTTCATCTTTTAGGGTTCTGTAACCAAAGGGTGCCAACGGGATCCTATTACTAGACCTACGCTGTCCGTCCGTCGTAGTTCAAAAGGGATGTATCTTTTGAACCGTAACAGACAGCTAGTTGGAATATTCGCAGAATATTATGTTATTATTTTGGATTTGCTTAAACAATAAAACAAATAATAAAAGTAAAAATTAAGCGCGTTTATGCGAGATTTTTTGTTTTTGCTCTATCGTAAAAACGGTAATACATACAAGCGTAAAACTTGGTGTGATTATAGATCATACTCTAAAAGACAACAACAAATAATATTATCCGGCCAAATGTGTGTCGGGCTCGCGCTAAGGGATCCCAAAGACACATGTTTTTTATTTGTTGGTACGGAACCCTCGGCGCGCAAGTCCGACTCGCACTTGGCCGATTTTTTATAATTCTCCACCGTCGCAGCTGACGCACTTCAACGATGAAAAAAAGCAACGCGTCTAAAATAAGTGATCAATGAAGTGGACAGAGGACGGGAAGGGAAAATAGCATGATATTGACATTATTTATAAACTGGGTTACAATAATATTTTTAAAGAAAATCGGGTTAGAATAAGAACTGAAAATACTTATGGAAGAACGACCCTTTGGTAGAATCAATAGATTTAATCGGAAAAAGTAATTTTCTATCTTTTTGTTAGTTCTATTAGACTCGTAACTCGTCCATCGTTATATGGTCTAAGAAAATTTGGCAGAAAGGAATCCTCTAACTAAAGTCTAGTTTGAGAAAAACCTTCAACTTTAATCAATACTATACTCCATTCAAAATAGCAACGAAATTTTAAGGTTATTTTGCATTACAGAAACAGAGATTTGAAACACTTCCTCTCACTTATTCTTAGAACAGCTTTAGTAACGTCCTAGATATTATGTCGGATAGTATATGTATCCAATAAATTAATTACATTTGGTAATCAGAATTAGCCAGAAAGCTAAATATGAATAGGAAAATCTCGTCGTCTTATTTGGAATGAAGTATAGGTGATTTTGTAAGGCGGAAATCGCAAAAAAAAACATAGTGGAGTAGACATTGCAGTTTAGTACGAAACAGCTGATTTCATGTTTGTTCCCATATTAAAATTTATCAGTTTAACAGTCTGACTATCCCCTTCAAAAAGTGTCAGTATATTAAGTTGGGTCTTTTTGCATTTAAATGCAAAAAAATAAATGTCAAACGAAAGTGTAAAATACTTTTATTTTATCAAAATATTGAAAAGTGGGTTATCAAACTTGATTTTTAACCAACAAAGACATGCTTCAGATAAGCTTCGAACAGAAATATCTCACACGGACCGAAACGAATCGCCTTTTATTATGAAACTGCTAGAAATAAATAAAAACAAAAGTTATTTCCGTCTCAGACGACACTGGTTTTTTTGCTTCCGTTTCTTTACTATAGTTTCACAAGTAATTGATTGTAATCACTCATTGACCAATAAGTTTATTACGCTAGCAGACAGAACATAAGCAGCGTAATGTGTGAACTCAACTCAACTCAACTCAATATTCAAAATAATATCACATGGATAGCTTCCTGACGTCATTTTTGACTCTACCACCGCGTCGGAAGGTGTTCCGTTGTAGAGAAGATGCGCCCAGAAACTCTACAACACAAATCTTCTAAAAAAATAAATATGCTCGTATACAAGGTGTTACTAAAATACAATTAACATTTAAGGTTTCAGTTTGATGGTCTAAACCACCCGGTTTAGACCATCAAACTGAACAATTTTTAGTATGGGACCAATATCGAAAACGCGAAAAAAAAATCGGATGTCCCATACTAAACTACAAAATCTACTCGATCTAAATGTATGATGTACTGATTTTATTTTTCGCGATTTCGATGTTGGTTCCGTAGTGAAAGTTGTTCAGTTTGATGGTCTAAACAACCTCCTTAATAGTTTTAAATGTTTATTTTTTTACTTTTGTAACACCCTGTATACAAAGTACACTTACAAATACAATATTGAATTACATAGTGTAACATTGTCAAGACCAGACATTTTGATCATTCATATAATCATTGAGTTTATAGTACCCTTTTTTACAGAGGAAATGCTTCAATTTCGAAGCATGTATTGTACCCACTGTCCATTATGTGGCGACGGGCTCACCCCCCATCACACTGGACAGAGTTTCGGTACTAATGGTGAAACGTGGATGTTCTGAGGTTTCAGAATATCTCTGACTACCCCCTCGGGGAACATAGTCGTGAGCATATGCTATGCTATGCTATGCTATGCTATGCTTTACAGAGGATTTGCTTAACACGGGACTTAAACTAATTATCTGGCAAGTTTATAATATCCAAAGATATCGAAGTTCGAATCATAGGGCGGACTGTAGACACTTGATTGTGATATAGTGATGGGGACATGCAATTTACATGCAATTTCAGCTTCTTGGATGGGCAAATGTGCCCAGTCGTAGTACAAAAATATGGTTACGTTGATACGGCAATAAGGTAGCGATCTCCTTTTTTGAATCAATAAGACAAAACATGTACATACCACTACGACTTCTCCCTCTACGTAATCACTTGATACAGAAGGTTCAGTTACCATAAACACTATTGTATTTGTTTATACTTTAGTGCACATTTGTATTCTAGAAGTCTGTTAGGATAGACATCCTTTGAGGTAGGTAGGAGAGAGCATTATTATGTGTTTATGTGTGTGATTCTGTATCCTATGTTAATAAACGACTTAGACTTATATAGATGTCATAAAACCGTCTTCACGCTATCATCATCATCAGCCTATATAGAACTCAGGGACAAAGGCCACAGGGCACAGGCCTACCCTCAAGGAGGGTCGTCAGTCAAGATTGCTGACTACACATACGCATCATAATTTCTTCTTCAGCATATGCAGGTTTCCTCACGATGTTTTCCTTGACCGTTTGAGAGTCGAGCAGTCGGAATTACGTTCATAAGTATTAATTTCGTTAGTCTACGCGATGATCCGACCATTTCCGAAATAGCATACAATTTAACTTTACTTAACACAAAGACGATAATTATACTAAAAACGAAGACGAGGATAAATCTGTGATAAATTCTAAAATTAATGTTTTTAGGGAAAACAATGGTAATAGGGAAAACGCAACAATACACGATTTTACGATGCAAAAACTAAAATAATTATAATGAACATAACAAGAAAAAGCAGAAAGCAATTTATGAATCCCGATGAAGATTTCGATTAGATAAAATAAAATACTCATAGAAAGTCAAGTAACTATAGCAGGCAGACAGTGACAATTAAAAATAAAGCAAAATTGAAACTGTCAAGAGATCATTTATCACTAGCATTGCAAAATCAAGAATTCGGACTCTTACAAAAATAAAACACGCCAAGAGCGTGTCGGGTGAGTCCATGATAGGTTTCCGTAGCCGTTACTTGGATAAGGAAAACTATTAATAATTTATTATCTTACTTAAGGCGCAATAGTAATAGTAGTACGAAATACCTTGGAAACATTTTTTATTTTTCATTTTTCGACTAGGTTTATACAATTTACCGAAACCAAAGTCATACCTCAGTATTCTTGAATAGTTTAGTGAAATCATAATTTGAATACACGATTGGAATTACTTCACTCGATAGAAAATCGTCACAATAATGACGAATTTTCATGTATTTTAAACATTTTTCTCGTTTTAGAAGAACTTAAAATAGCTTCAGATTTTTGGTATTTATACTCACATATTCACCATTAGTTTATCTAGTGAAATCATAAAAAATGAATAAACAGTACTTTTGTTAATACTTTTTAATCGAAAGTACGACACACGCACGCACTTTTTGGAGGGCTGGGCGATTTTCTCCTAGAAAATAATCGTCTGAACCTATGGCCCCTTAAGGAGGATAGCGCGTTTTAATTTGGGTCAGCGCCTTCTAGTAACAGGCATGAAAATTAATTTGATTCTTCTTAACTAAAAAAAATTCTGTTTTTGGGTTCATGCTAAATTTCGATTCAATAGGTGCAAAAATGAGCGAGTAATTGAGGCGGGACATACAGACAGAATGGACGCAAGTAAAAGAGTTCCTTGTTTGACTACGGAATCCTAAAAATCCCACAGAATATTATACAAAGAGAACAATTCCGCTTGGCAAATAATGAATTGACGTAAACACAGAGTTAACTAAACCATGACGGATGAACTGAAATATACAATGTCATCAATGGTAACGAACCGAATTTGGTTTTAATAGGTACCAAAGTGGTTTAAGTAAATCATTTAAAGAATAACTCAATTACAAGAAAGCATTAGTAATACATTATACAACTGCCTCCGTGGTCTAATGGTTAGAGCACTGTGTTCTTGACACGGAGGTCGTGGGCTCGATTCCCACGGGGGACACCTAGTGATATGTCACTTTGTGCGTTTTCCCCAGTTGGTTAGGAGATCGCAGGCCGAATCACCTGACTGTCTGAAAGAAAGATGATTCCGTGCTTCGGATGGCACGTCAAGCCGTTGGTCCCGGCTACTATCTCTGGTGGTAGTAGTCGTTACATAAAAACCATGTCAGAGGCCGTAAAGCGGTCTGAAAAAACTCTGACACCAGGGCTTGCCCAAACGATAAGAAGAAGATTAGTAATACAAATTAGAGTGATATTACATAGAATTCGTCTCAAAAGCTGACGACGGTTTATTACAAAACAACTTATTAGTTAATAAGAAAAATATTGCATTAAAAATAACTTGCCATTTCGCTATTCTGAGTCACTATAAAAACCTTATAAAGAATTACATATAGTACCTACATTGGTATACAGATTCTTTCTTAAGGGGATATAATTCGGAGCACGTTCAATTCAAACTAAGCCCTGGTTATATTTTCAATATTAAACAATTAAAGTGATGAAAATTTTCAAAAACAATCTAAAAACTAATCTCTATGCTTGTATGTTTTCAGATTTTCGTTCCAACTGGGAAAAACGCACAAAGTGACATATCACTGGTTGTCCTCCGTGGGAATCGAACCCATGACCTCCGTGCAAATGCTCTTTACCATTGGACCACGGAGACAGATGGAGCAAAATTAAGACAAAAGTGGTCTCTCATATTCATTGCGGACGAGCACTGTTGCATCTGTTTTAATTCTTGATCATTTCTTCTTGAGAATTTGATAAATAAAATAGGAAATAAAAATCGCGTGATCAATATTTTCTTTAATGCCAATGTGATATTTATTGCTTCAAGAGAACCAGCCAGTCACTTAAAAAGAACCTTTATAATTACTGGTGATCGTAATGATAACGAAATTAATCCATCGACGTCAATAAGCAATTTCGAATCAGAAGCACATCCGCGTAGAATGTTTGAAATAAAAATTATCATAAATTTGTATCACACGTTGTTAATTTCGAATTCGCGGAACTAAATAGTTCAGTATTACATATTCGTCGAAGAGATAAATTATTGATTAAACATATTGATTATACAATTAAATCGAAATAAAGATAAAGTGGTTCATACAAATGCTAGAAGTGAAAGATCCTGTATGGTAAATTAAACTCCAAATTTTTGAAGTCCTTTGTCTATTCCTATCACAAGTAGAACATTTATATTTTTTCTATTTTCTCGAAAGTCTGCTAAAATAATTAGTTGTCTCAATTCATATACTTTAAGATACAATTTAAGATCAATACTGGAAATCATGACCAACTAAAATCTAAAAAAAAATTTTTAAGTCCACCCGAATTAGATTTATAACAATTCATTTTCTAGTAAACTCGCTAATATTTGTTGTAACATATACTACTAGATGTCAGCAAATATTGATGTATCTTGTTAATGAATCTATTCATAGTTCATTCATCAATTACGTCAAAATTGATCAGTTTAAATCAGAACCTAAGCGACAAATTACCCAACCACAAAGATGTAATGTCCAATAAAGATAAAATCTATCTCAAAAAGAACGCTCACAAAAAGATTCCTACAACATATATAAATAGTCATTTAGTACCTAAACAAGGAGAAAGTGGTGTTACAAGCAGGCATTGCATTGCAAAAGTTGGCAAGATCTGTCGAGAGGCAAGTTAACATGCTTTTTAACTTACGAGTTACGGAACTGTGAAGTTCTAATGACTATTGTGTTGAAGTGTTTGATAGAAGGGATAACGTCAAAGATAATCAACACTAATTGCCATCAACTCAAACTGGTATAGCATAGGGTTCAAAATCAACAGCGTGTAACGAGTTAGAGCCGGAACAAATTTGTACTACGCCTACAAATATTTGTCTGACTTCGCCAACAAAGTGATTACCTACGTTTAGAATGAAACTGAGCTAAATGGTTCATTGAGCAATAGTGACAAGATCAAACATACATTTAAATTCTGAACTGACAATAAGTATTCTACGAACTGGGAGTTAATTTATGAATTTTACGCATCCTGATTCGTATAAGAATAATGCATAGAGTCCGTAGAGTTTGTGCCACATTCGTTTACGAATTAGGATGTCTGCATTTCATAAAGCATTCCTGTAAAGAAACTAGATTGTTTCGAGAAGATGCGATCATACATCGTTTGATTGAATTTTTATTCTTAATACACATTCTAATCCATTTTGCCAACAATCAATCGTAAGAGTAAGGAATTTCATATAACTGGATAAGATAACGTTGAAACACACAATTATACTAATTATAAATTTTGTATTTCTTTTCTACACTCTTTCTCTGTGTATAATTGATTGATTTATATTGATCAATCAATTTTACCATTATGATCTAGTTAGACATTACTGACGCATTTAATAATTAAGAATGGAATGTCTATTGAGTCTCGTAACGATTAGAGTTCTTGTACGAGTATATTGCATTCCATGTAATTACAAACGAGCTAATTATAATACTGTATTGAAAACGACGATTATTGTGACTTATTCTTGACCTATTTGTTGTGTATCAAAAATATTTATCTACTTATCCGACTTGATATATCCTGTCACTCTGACGTAAAAGACTCACACATCGATAAACTGTGTGAAAAAGATAAAAAAAGTGTGAGAAAACGATTATTGAATACAAAAGGTGAATAAAGAAAAGAAAAAAAAGTCGAATTTCAGGTTAGAGACAGTGGCAACGAAGTTGCAGAATGTTATGAAACAAAAGTGCCTTTCAATATGGCCAATCAAAACACTGCCTTGTCGAATTGAAATTATTAACGCACGATAGGTAGGGCAACGATAAATACAACAGCTGGACAATGCGATTTACTTTCCATTGTTTTTAAAAAAGCGAGGCAAAAGACAAATCATCAGTTCACCTTCAAAACAAAACCCGATATTATATCATCTTGTATCAAGAAACCAGGCTTCAAGGTGGTTCAGTATTGGGAATTAAAGCTTCCTACTCAAATCTCGTTCAGATACATTCAATGTAAATGAATCACGATGTGAACTGAACGCTGCGTACATTAAAGGACATAAAATATTAAAATGATAGTAATAAAACTTCAGAAACTAACAACAGGTGACGGAGATAAGGAAGCTACGCTCGACCAATCATAATATATAACAATCAAAACCTCGGACCAATCGAGAATAATAATTACAAACACAATTACTGTAGTGCAAACCTCTGTAAAAAAGAGTCAAAGCGCGTGACGATAATCGAGGAAAAACACAGGAGATCCACAGTCCACAGGTTTTCGTTTTTGCAACACTGTTTTGGCATTCACCTTGAGTAAATTCAACTGTTTTATAACACAATATTTGTTTTTTTTTGCACTGTACACACAACACCACTCGATTAATTGCCGTACCGAGGCGAACTGTTCAATGTATTCGCGGAATCTTGATTCAGACACGCGTGCGGCCTCTCCGGACGGCCGTGAGCGACTGGCTTGGCGCCTGCGCACCTTCAGCGAACGAGTCGCTTAATCAAAGGCTTCAGAGAAAGCCTCCTGCGCATAACAACCTGCATTTTCAAATGCTTCAAGCGCTGTTTTCGCTGCATGGACCAGAGACATGCTTTCTACGATGGTCAGTTTCTTCGCTAATGCTTGGAGAAAAGTTGCAGATATCTCTGAAAGGTAATCCGACAGGTAATGTTGTTTACTAAACGGCTTCGTTAGTAATCCTGTCATCACTTCCATGTCTACCATATGGTCTTCCTGTATTGCTATTAATCTGACGAAGCCTCATAACAGTGGCATATGTACAAAAAGAACATCCGTGCGTCACTCAAAAACAAATAGACTGAAACACCTGTCGGTTGGCAACAATGGGAGTGATTCAAGGTGATGTTCAAGCCGAAGGTCAATGGCATTGTGGTAACCATCATCATCATATCATACTGCTTAAGCCGAGCATTATATCGTTGTGGCTTACGAGACATTAAGTGACGTCATCTTTGAGGTATAATTAAAATCTTAACGTCCATTGATTTAAAGATAGAATCAAGCGATTCCAAAGTTAAAGAAACAATAACAAAATCAGATCACCTTTACAGCAAATAATTAAAACGGCGATCTATAGATCACAAAGTGAAGGTGTGCTGACGCAAGGCCGTACAAACCGGTCTTGCTGACCGATTCAGCTCTTGGATTTTAAATATTAGATCTGGAGAAATATCAGCTTTACTGACCAATATATTATGCGAGTCTATCAATAGGTTGAAACAAGATTCCTTATTAGGCAATGGAAATAAATTATTCAGATTGTTAGAGCCTTGATTCGAAGTAACATTATATCATTCCATATCGTTCGTGGGTTGACGACTTGACGATTCCGATTCGTATGTTTTTCACTATTAGTTAATGTGGGGCTAAAACATTGTGAATTTGCTATTCGAATATACTTCTCTAGGAGGATTCCAAAAATCCTGCTGGAGAAACTGTTATTTGAATCAAGGTACTTTTGGATTTGGTGTGCTCGCGCTTTATAACTATTTTTCTACTTTTGTTCTTAGCCTACATCATCCCACTGCTGGGAAAAGGCCTTCCCTTCAATTTTCCTTGTCCTAGGTACTTTAATTTTCTGTTAGTGATCATCCAGATCTAAGTACTTCCTCAACTACATCGATAACAGACTTCATAATATTATCATCATCAACGCGAGCCACTACTTCAATATCTCCCACTCCAGATAACAATCTACAGTCTGCAACTAGGTTAGATCTCGTGTCGAATCGATGCGTGTACGCAAGGCCGACAACCGGCGCCTGCGCACCGGACTGCGGTTAACCCACTGCTACGGTCACCCCGTTATTATGATCAGTTGGCGTAACCAGGTCTTTAAAAAGTCACGCCGACCATGCAATTTTCACATTAATGACGTAGGCTTTAAGAGTTCTGATAAGGAACTTGTTTCGTTGAATGTTGTTAAGCAGGTGGCCCGGAGATATTAATTGCTTAAAGTTATAAGCGTAATGGGTAAAAAGTAAAAACTAGTAGCGCAGGTTAAGAATAGATATGAGGAGACAGGTGTTTTAAAGTTGTAGGATGGATTGCTGACAGCTTTGAGTGACGTTACAACCTTATGTGTTTGCTTTTTAATTGCTGGTCTAAGAAAATGCGAATACTAATTCAAAGTTATGAGAACATCAGCTGCTTTAAAAGCTCTTAATACAGGATGCAAATTTTAATGCGTTACGTATTATAAAAGGTGCTGTGACCAACTTTGATTATGAGACCTACATCGAAATCGCGAAAATAAATCGATTTCCATACATTTGGGTCGAGTAGTTGTTGACATTTTCTATACAACGTGTTAATGAATAAGCGCAAAACCTCATACACCCCAACTGATTTATAACGAAATAATTTGATTGAAACAATAATTTAATTATTTCGATTCTTAAAATTTTAAGTTATTCGCAGGCAAAAAATGATTTGTTATCATTTCAGCAATGAATGAAAGCGCTAATTCACTAACACGTTGTATAGTAAATTGACCAACCAGACTTTTCGGACAGCAATGAATACCATTTAAAAACTAACTCTTACATGTTGTATCAACATCGAAACCTACCAAATTCAGTCATATCAATAAAGAATTGGTAGAGCTAGGGACTACAAGAACAATGCCTGTAATTTTTGTCTAGTTTGTATTTGAATGCTCATTGCTCACAGCTGTTTACCATTGTACTGGTAGACAATGCAGACATGCTTTGAGTATAATGTATGCACTATGCTTACGTTTGGAGTACGCAATGATGACAGATTACTACAGACATGACGGACAGACACTACCTCCGTGGTCTAATGGTTCAGAGCATTGGTCTCTTGACACGGGGGTCGTGAGTTCGATTCCCATGGGGGACACCTAAAGTGATATGTCACTTTGTGCGTTTTTCCCCAGTAGGTTAGGATATTGCAGGCTGAATCACCTGATTGTCTGAAAAGAAACATGATTCCGTGCTTCGGATGACACGTTAAACCGTCCCGGCTGCTATCTCTGGTGGTAGCAGTCGTTACATAAAAACCACGTCAGAGGCCGTAAGGCGGTCTGAAAAAACTCTGACACCAGGGATTGCTGCCCACACGATAAGAAGAAGACTACCTAGACATGATAACAGTTATCTGATATTTTGACATCATTCGGGCCATTTCTACTATAAAAGTTAAAGTTTTAGCCTGTAGGATCCCATTGTAGGGCAAAGGTCTCGTCTCACGAGTAAGGGTGAGAGATATTGGGCCGAATTCCACCACGCTGGCCCAGTTCGAGTTGGTGGAGGCAAGTTAGCGGTCAACTTGCTGTCAAAGAATTTTCAACCCACGGCCTGTGATCTAAGCCATCTGACGGAACCATCCGGGAGCAACTGCCTTCCGAAGCACGCACTAACTGAAATACCACTAACGGTCACCCATCCAAAAACTGACCGGACCTGACGTTGATTAACTTCGGTGATCATATCTATACTGAAGCTTCACGCTACGCGAAGCTTCTACTGTATCATTAAATAAACCTCGAATATGACATTCCAGCTCTAAATCTAGGTTAAATCCAGTTGCATCCAGTTGGAATGCCAATTAAATTAATAATGGGATTCAACGCAAAACGACTTGGCCTCCATGAATACAAATATTTTAGCCTAGTTTTTGCTGAGCAGATTCTACATTCCCTCCATTACTCTACCACGAAAGCAAAGATCATCTTGCCACTTCTTCTTGACAACTTCTCAAGGGCACATAATAATTACAAACAAGATCATCTTGAGGCAACGCGCGAAACAGGTGCACGCAAACATAGACGCGCAAGTACGGGCACAAAATTAGCAAGACCTTGATTGCGCAAAATCAAATTTTGTATCTAAAAGTGCTACAGCGCATACCCCTCACACCATTTTCCAAGTTTCATGTTTCATCAAGTTTGCCGGGTACTTTACTGGCGTTCGCGCGACCTGACCCGATATGAAATGAAATGAAAAATGCTTTATTGCCAATTACTACCAAAGACTTTAGAGACTTACCCGTTGGTTTACTCGATAAATTTAATTCTAGTGACAATAACGCTAAAGGCTAGCATGCCAAATACTACCTCCATGGTCTAATGGTTAAGAGCATTGGGCTCTTGACACGGGGTTCGTGGGTTCGATTCCCACGGGGGAGCCGAGTGATATGTCACTTTGTGCATTTTCCCCCAGTTGGTTAGGACATTGCAGGCCGAATCACCTGATTGTCTGAAAAGAAAGATGATTCCGTGCTTCGGATGACACGTTAAGCTATTGGTCCCGGCTACTATCTCTCGTGGCAGTAGTTGTTACATAAAAACCACGTCAGAGGCCGTATTGCGGTCTGGAAAACTCTGACACCAGGGCTTGCTGCCCACACGATAAGAAGAAGAACTACTAAAAAAGAACATAGAAGATCTGCGTAGATACTCGTCTATGTGTGCGTGCGCCTGTTTTCTGCGAAGCTGTACTTCTGTAACACTTATTATAAGGGTATGGACTTTTGACCACCTTTCACCTATCCTAAATCTCATCGGTTTGAAATCTGTTTCATCCAGACCCCATTTAAAAATTGCTTTTATCGTGTCAGTTAACTTACCATTCCAGGCTTCCGCTTAATGTCAATTCGTTACGCATCAACAGTAATATATCAGTAACATTGTTGCAAGTCTACTTGTGTTCTACAGTTACTGGACAACGGTTCGGTGGGCAGCGTTAACTGGGTAACAGTGTTACGTGTTCCGTATGCCACCTTGTGCTGAGAATATTTTAATTTGAGATGAGCTTTTCATCAAGTTTCTCTCTTATTGGTCTTAACCCATTTAAATTACGGTCGGCTCTCCTCGTCATTCATCGCAAGTCGTATCTATACAACGTGTTAATGAATAAACGCAAAACTAGAAAGAAGTATGTTTAGAATCGAGAGCAGAATCGAATTATCATTTTTTCAACAAAGACAATTTTTGTTTCAACATATTAAATAATTTGTTTGTAAAATTTAAAATTTACTGAACTCGATCTCAACCCACCGCACGGGCACACTCACCCTACTTACTACCAAAACAAGATTCTTAAAATGTATCCATTACAGAGCACGTTAGCGCTTTCATTAATTGCTGAAATCATTTTTGCCTCAAAACTTAAAATGCGAATAACTTTAAATTTTAACTAACAAAATAATGAAATTATTGGTGCAATCTAATTATTTTGTTATAAATCAGTTGAGATGTATGAGGTTTTGCGCTCATTCATTAACACGTTGTAATTTTTATACATGGTGGTAACTTAAATGCGCTACATACTTCAAGGGGTGCTACAGACCATTAGAATTTAGCAACACATCAACATCAATTTACAATGAGGTTTTGCGCTTATCCATTAACACGTTGTATACGATTTTCATCAATTCGCGAGATTCCAACTAGTCAAATCAGCATCGCCTTATTTAACGTCAAAACGAGCGCTTTGTATGAAAAAAAGTATCCTGTGGAGAACCATCTTCCGTCAATGGTCTACAGACTTGATTTGGCATATTAACTTTATTAACACTTACTTAACATTAACTTTTACATACTTTTAACCATTCTAATTGACAATATTAAATTTTTTTAACCTCCTGTTTTTAATAAAAAATATAAAAATATGTTAAAAAGAAGAGATACGTATTTTTCCGATATTATTTTTGATCGATATTTCTATTATTAATTTTCTTTTGAATTTTCTGAAAAACGTATGATTTATGGCTAAGATACCTTGACCACAATAACATTTAAAATAAAAACTGTCAAATACAGTAGAAAAGCTAGAGAAAAACCAAGCAGGGAAAGGAATAAAATCTCATTCAACCTCTATTATATTTTTCAGTATTTTTCAAATAACTCGAGAAATAATGGATAGAAAAATCTGGTAATTTTCATAAAAGCTTTGAACCACATAATCTCTAAATGCTTTTCTTATTTTGGTACCTTTCTTAAAATGAAATGTTGTCAATTACAATATCATCAAGAGATCAAGAGTAACATAAACCAGCTCTGCAATAAGTGGATAGGTACTTTAAATATGAACCATACCGTATTGAAGCTTGACTTAACTTACAAACGTCACATTGCAAGAGGTGGTCTACCGATCTAGTTACCCTGCGCTCGCGCAACTGTCGGAGCAGGTCTCAATATCTCATGTTACATCATTTAATATTATGCTACATGTGACGATTTTTTTGGGTTCCGTACCCACAACGAGATAAGCCTACTCTGTACGTCCGTCCGTCCGTATTTTACAGGTTGTTTTTTTTAACCATAAATACCATAATTGGTAGTGAGTTAAAATTTTAACGGTTAAGTAATGAAAAATATAAACTAAAAATTAAGGAGCTCTCCATAAAAGAAACCTGCTTTTTTCATCGTTTTTTTTTTGTTCTTACGTAGAAACGGTAACACATGCAAGCGTCAAACGGTGCGATTATAGCTCAACAAAAATAATAAAAACTAGCCAAACGTGTGTCGGGTTTGCGGTAAGGAACCCGGAGAAGACACATTTTAATTTTTTTATTTTTATTTATTTAACTTTTACAAAAATCGGGGCTTGAAAATTAACCAACACGCACTGGGACCACGTGGTGGAGTATGGCCCACTCCCTCTCACCCTTATTCGTGAGAGGAGGCCTTTGCCCTGTAGTGGAATTCTACAGGCTGTATCTTACTTTTTTTTAACTTTTACAGAAAGATTATATTCAAGAATACAGAATGTCTCACCAATACTCCGTAAGGTTATATTGTATGTTGATCCGGAACCCTCCGTGCGCGAGTCCGACTCACACTTAGCCGTTTCTTTTTAAAGACAGTTCCTATGAGATCGCTCCAAATACAGTTAACTATAGAGTTAAACTTTCTTAAGGATTCATGTCAGATTGCGTAAGGAAATAACTGGTTTTCTTCTGAAGAAAGTTTGTTAATAGTATCCTGATTGGATAAGTAAATGGAATTGTTAAGATGTGACCAGCCGGTAGTGCTTTTATCTAATTGTTACGTTTTATTTCTGGTTGTTTTGAATAATTCGTACCGTTAATGAGTCTCTTTCCATTATAGACACTTTGCTTATCTCTTGATAGTTTTCTGTTGAATTTACGGAAATTATTTCAAAGTTCCGTGTAGTGAAATCCAAACAGGCATAAGGCATATGCTCACGACTATATTCCCCCGAGGGGGTCAGAGATATTCTGAAACCTCAGAACATCCACGTTTCACTAGTAGTACCGAAACTCTGTCCAGTGTGACGGGGGTGAGCCCGTCGCCACTTGTAATGGACAGTGGGTACAATACATGCATGAAATCCAAACATACTGTGGGGGAACTACTGTGGAAGGTTCCTCCGGTGAAAAGGGAATATCTTCCGCCAGGCTAGGTGTGAAGCCTGGGGACCGGCCGTGGTCCAACAGATCTTAGTTGGACCTTGTATATATATCGAATCTCTAGGATTATTTATCTTGCGCGATTTATGTCTTGTATACGATTGTGAACATTATGTGTAGCGGCTAACGGGTTACTTATGTGACGTCGCAAGTTGTCTTACGTACACATTTGCGAGTGCGACCGTAGCGCCATCTGTTAGCTTCGTTGCTATAACTTGTGGGTGTTGACATCTGTGGCAAGTCCCTACAATACTATCGAAATATGTAACAATACGAGATTACGATGAGTGTTACACAACCAATCTCAATAAGATTTGCATGCGTGTTAGCCATTTTACGAAATCAAGCCAAAATCACAGAATAAATACTAGTTACCTACCGGTACCTAAATCAACACTAGCCCGGTCATTTTACGGAGTTTTGATAGGAGGGATGGGAAGTAAATATGAATGGGACTTTTAAACTGTAACCGGCATCATTTAGTGACAAAAAGACTATCTGAAAAGATATTTTAAAAACTAAATGACTTTTGAGCAATAAAATAATTTTTATTTCGAAT
This sequence comes from Agonopterix alstromeriana, assembly GCA_963924505.1. Classification (NCBI taxonomy): domain Eukaryota; kingdom Metazoa; phylum Arthropoda; class Insecta; order Lepidoptera; family Depressariidae; genus Agonopterix; species Agonopterix alstromeriana. Next base: position 4,908,296 of record OZ004685.1, on the reverse strand, counting down.
AAAAATAAAACCGGTCAAGTGCGAGTCAGGCTACTCGATCGATCGTTTTTTTTTCTCCGGGACCTTTAGCGCAAGATCGACTCACACTTGGCCAGTTTTTATTATTGGTTGTTATACCGTAGAGTTTGCTCTATAATCACACCAAGTTTGACGCTTATATGTATTACCGTTTTTACGATAGAGCGAGAAGAAAAAACGATTACAAATAAATCGATTAACTGAAAAGAGAAAAACAAACTCTATAATCACTAATCAGCTATAACAACTTTGTTTGAGCATATATAATTTAAATGTTATTAGGTAGGTATTGCAAACGGAGACAAAGAAGATTATTCTGAATGAATCTGCGATTCCACACGAAACTGCAATGTCTACTCGACTCAAATGTATGCAACAGCTGATTTTTTTTGTTGCTCCGATCGGTTTGCTTCCATAGTAAAAGTTTTGATTTGATGGGTAGACTCTTAATTCTCGTAATTTACATTTGTCTTTGAACCTATTTTTAACTATTATGGAGATCCTTCCTCTGAGGTATACAAATACATTTTTTTTTATAATGTCTTTAACGGCTCTGGATACTAGTCCTTTTGAGCCATTCGTTATTTTTTTTTTATATTCTTTATTTTGATGATGGGATGATTTGAATATGCAGACGGTTTTTTTAGGAGACAACCAGACCATCAAACAGAACCAAAGGCACAGGCGCTGAGCAGACGATGAGCATATTACTGCCACCCACATTAAGTGTGAAAATACGCAGTATGGAACTACTGAAAGACCATATGTTAGGAGGTTACTGATAACGCAAATGGCAGACAAAAAGTCCGTCTTCAATTCCATACAATTTCTCTATGATAAAAAATACAGACATCTGCTCCGCGCCAAGCTAATATTAAATACATACGGGATTTCCAATCTTACCTCTTATAGGAGCATTCGCATTCAGTAATCAAACAAACGAATGGGTATCTTCTTCCAGCTTGCATTCTTCTCTTAAAACTCACACACTAATTCGAAGTCAGTCAAGTTCCGAATTCTATACCGTCGCAGTTCTTATATTCGTCCCGTATATTTTTGTTCCTACACTTATTTACACCAACGCAATTCTTTATTTTATTATAACTCTAACAAACCACCTACTAACCGATCAGAGTAATGAGAAACAAAGTACTAAAGTGACAATTACGGTGGGCGTATAACAGAACAGAGTTACTTACATGTATGTGGGCGGTATTGGAAGATGATAAATTGATTATGATGTATAAAACTGGCAATAATATTTAGGTAAAGATAGTTTGATGATGGAAAACACTTTATCCGTTTAAGATTAACTTAAACTAACTGTAATAAATTAAGCACATGAGTAAATATCCTACAGAGACAAAGCTTTATACAATCGTGCTACAATAGGTACAATACTACAAGGCGCGGCGGGTGTGTGCGTGACCTTTGAATTATACACAACCCGCCCCCGTAGAAAAACAGGATTGGTCAGTGGCCTATTGGCGAGCACGTCACGTGAACATTTTGTGTGCTTCTTAGAAGCTTTGTCTGTGTGGGATATTTACTCATGTGGCTGAAGTAAGACTAGGCTGATTGTGTGATAGGATAGTGAACAGTTTAGACAAGATGACGACGGCCATCCCCATCCACCATTTCGCACACATTACTGATTACACCCAATAGGAGATGGAGATACAGTATTGCTTACATTTTTAAAGAGTTGATCAGTCTGCTTGGCATCAGGAAAATTTAAGGGAAAGGGGAAACCTGTGCCCTGATAAAATATGTATAGAAAACACTGTGAGTCAAACTAAGGTGCACGGAGAAAACTTTTTGATGAAACTATCATCCGAGTTTCCGATATGACCTTACAGCTGCAGCTAAGAGGAAGGATCTCTCTTTAAGACTAGAGTGAGCCATACCAATTGTAAAGTGTCCACTTTTTTGACGTTTAGGTTTGAGTGTGTGGTGCCAAGTAGTATGGACAAAAGGCACCAAGTGATATATGGCCTTATGTTTACGGTCACTTTTCACACACACTAGCTCAAAAAAAAGTGGACAGCCGCATAAACAAATATCTATAGTTCCATCTCCTTCTACTATTAAAAGTATGTCATAAGACAAAAGAGACCAACTACAATCGTAAATTTATGCGGACTCTATGGAGATCCTTCCTCTTAGAGCTGCAGTGAACACGTCATTGAATGACTGATAACTCTGACGTATTATTAATCTGTGACTCTGATATGCTACACCAGATGTATTAAGAGAAGTTTATTCCGAATGCGTAAATGCGCGCTGCATACAAACGAAGTCTGGTGTTATTTTCAATACTAAATAATAAAAGTCAATGAAATTTTTCAGAAACAATCTAGAACCTAAACTCTATGCTTGGATGAAGTCCGATTTTTGCTAGGATTAATTTAAGATTTGTATGGAAATCTTTGAAGCACTGTAACTTTAATACGAAAATCTGACTTCATACAAGCATAAAGATTTTACTTGAAACATTTCATTAACTTTAATTGGTTAGTATTGAAAATATCACCAGACTTCGTTTGTATGGAGCGCACTCCGAATTATATTCCCTTAAAGCGAGCAAGGCATGATCATTGTACTTGTTCTATTTCAATTGTTCGTAGCTAACACCTTTTTGAGATCGCCAATAAAACCCGCTAGAAAGGGCGATGGTGACCAAGATAAACCAGACAATAATTTAGACAAGTTTATGCCATCGACCTAGTTGGCTAGCAAAGCGAAAGGACGCAGGATCCACAAATATTTGTACACGAGTATTCGAGAACAACCATTTGTTTCGTATGAAAGGGTGTTGTAGAACGTGCCTGGTTCTTCAAACTACATGATTAAATAGAGAAAATTTGTATTCAGAAAAACATTTTCATCCTTTGTTGGCAACTTTGGACGACATGATCGTAAAAGGTTTCTTATGTAGTGTTTTATGGCCGAAAGACTAGCCACATATATCAACCTAGATACGTCATTCTATACTGAAATTTATAAGGTGTGAGGGTAGACAAGTTGCGTAAAGGTAATAAAAAGACAATGCGGGTTTTTGTATGGAAGGTGGTCTTCATTTTTCGCCGATTTTTTGAACCATCAACCAAACATGAATATTTTAGATCAGAATAAAGTTACAAATAAAACGTATGTATATCTCTAAACTCAGTCCGGAAAGATATAATATATTCATTAAGTTTGCTTCAAGCCTTTATATCTCCGTTCGGACTGAGTTTAGAGATATACTTGTCATATCAAGTTTTGTTTCTTACTTTATTCTGAACTAAAATATTCATGTTTGGTGAATGCCGCGCCAAAAAAATAGATGAAAAGAAAAACGCATCATTTTAGGCAATGGCTTTTAATAGATGTAGCTACAACAGTATTCTTAAAAACATTAATAATACCCTCCTTGTGGCGCAGTAAGTAAAAAGTCATTTAGGTAACCTAAATGCCAAAGGTAAGCTTTCCTAAAAAACAACTCTAAAAGATAGTTGGTATAACACAGGAAATCCGCAAGCCGGAATCTTTATTACTATTATGTACTAACAACACTATCATGCATACCAAGCATAGCATATGCTCACGACTATATTCGACAAGGGGGTAGTCAGAGATATTCTGAAACCTCAGAACATCCACGTTTCACCAGTAGTACTGAAACTCTGTCCAGTGTAACGGGGGGTGAGTCCGTCGCCACATAATGAACAGTGGGTACAATACATGCCTCGAAATTGAAGCATGCAGGTTTCCTCACGATGTTTTCCTTCACCGAAAAGCCAGTGGTGTTACAAATCGTACATAAATTCTGAAAAAACTCATTGGTACGAGTCGGTCTGGACGGGGATCGAACGATCGCCTTCTGCACGGCAAGCAAGATTACTCGCCACTGGACCACCACGGCTTTTTAACACTATCATATCTCCGACTAATTTGTTACGAGTACAAGAAATAATCTGCGGAAAAGCAGAGGCAACAAAAAGAAGTAAAGGAATCCGTCATCATAATGCCGTAACATTTATCAACCTTGGGAAGAGAGATCGGGAAGGCAGCGGCTCTCGGGGACTACAAATATGCCGAGCATTTCCATGTAAAATTCTCGCTTAGATTCCACCTCTCTGGGGGGAATAGAACCGCTACTTATTTCCTCTGCTTAGGCCTGAACCCTTACCAACGTTGCCGACGGATATTTTTTACGAAAGTTTAGAAAATGATGTTTGTAATGTAAATTAAATTTAGATCGTCACGTTGCAAGTATTGCCGCGAGCATTTGTCTTTCACCAGGAGTTCTCTCGGTTCGCGTTTGAGCCTGCAACGAGGCTATGCAATCTGTTCTCAGCTGTGTTTTTGCTCAAATCAATCCTTGAGATTGGGATAGATACTCCCATAACCTACTGGACACTGGTGGAAATGCAGTGCTGACCTACAAATCAGAGTCCATTACTTTATTTTAAAAAAGTTCCTAAAACATGGTGGTGGGATTTTTGGTGGTGATGAGATAGATAACTATAATAAGCAACTCACTGCTCATACTTAACCCGAAAATGAAGGTACGAAGCGGTATTGTGGGATCAGGACAACCGTTTCCCTTGGTTGTCTTCGATGACATCCTCGCCATGTTGCCAAATTATAAGTTGTATAAGGGTCATGTCACACAAGCGATTGACGGAACGATATCGCCGGAACGACCGCGCGATATCGTTGCCACATCGCCGCGATGCCCGCGATATTTTGGAGATCAATCAGTGTCGCGGCGGAATCACGAGGATGACGCTCAGTAAAAATCGCAGCTATTCCATTGCGAAGTTGCGACGGTGCAGTTGCGATGCGACATCGCCTACTCTCTAAGATCGCAAGTATCGCAAATAGGTCTCTAGTCCACAAAAGTGAGTTTAGGTCGACTATCAGATTAATTCCCAAATTCCCATGGTAAGGAAAAGCCCTGGAAGTTTAACACGTGTGGAAACATCAACAGGAGCAAGGTGTCCCAATTATTCAGAGAGCGCAAGTCGTACGCTATTTTTATATATTTTAAATTTATTTGTTTTCCAAAGTACGCCTTATTGAGGACGCGCGAGCGCAGCATATTGATGAGCCGTTGCTTGTTTGAGATGGTTAAGGAGTAGACGAGAAAGCTGCACCTGGATTTTGATCAAATCGTAATGCTGAACGAAAAGCGCAGAAAAGTGATGAATTGATGATGTGATATAATTTAATATGAAAGGGAACGTTTCAACTATACATATAATAAAAAAGTTGACTTGGCGTGGATATACATTTAAAATATTTGGAAAAATATTAATTAGGTGTGTTTAGAATACGTAATGGAATGCATTGAGCCTACTTTTAGAATTATTATCTGTTGTGCACGCATCACTTAAAAAGTACTGAATCGATTTGGATGGGGTTTTCTCAAAAGCACAGGGCTTAGTTTGGGTTTGTTTCATCGCAATCAGTAAACTGATTCAAAAGTTAGGAGTATTTAAAGTAAATATAAAACAGATATCCATACAATAAAAAGGCAAAAATTTTTTTTGCTAGTCTGTTCTTTATGCAAGATAGATTCGCGACTAGGCTAAGTTGATTTTCTTGTTACAAGTATGATTTTGAGGAACTTAATCTCGATTCTAACAACAGCTTAGCCTTAACTGCAAACACAGAAGCGGTAGCATGTGAAATGGATACATCGTTTGCATAAGCAAAAGCTTTTATGAGTTTTACTACATAGCTTATTAGAAATAAACTGAAGAAACGTGGCTTGCTAATACAATGTCCAGACCATCTGTTCAAAGAAGTGTTGTACTAAGAAAATATACAGTTTAACTTCAACGCGTGCGTTGTTTACGAGAAACGTAAGTTTACTGAACTACGATTCCAAGTCAATAAAGAAACTAAATAGGAAGTAGGTACTAGGTTAAGGCAAGATTGACACGACGGTTCTACGTAAAGATGACGGTCAAAAGAGAATGAAAGTACCTTATAGGTATAATGAATGAAATAAAGAAAATAAAACGACGTGTGGAGGCTGACTACGTGAGCTTCAATCCAGCTACTGGCCAGAGGTTGCACAGGATCTGGAGTAGTGACGCTCCCTCGTTTCAAAAGACCCTCTTTGGGTCGCGACGTTAGTTAATAAATTAAAGTGCTAATACTAATAGCTAGGAACCAAGCTGGAAGTCGACACACGGCACCCGATGTACAAGTACCCTAAAATGCCCCAAAGGCTCAAGATCCGGAAGAAATTCTTGAAGTGTGTCGACCCAACTCAAAGTGCGGCTTCTCAGGCTAGACTCGGTCTTTGGCGGGGAGGCACCACACTTCCTGACCCATTTGTTCCTCTCATGGAAAGTCAGGACCGGAGCTGCCCAGGCCGATTTGGAAGTGCTTAAATAGACTCCGAACTCAGGTCTGCCGGAGTAAAGACCATCTATTCAAGTAGGGTTACACAGACGGGTCAGACCTTGGGTGTGAACGCTGTGTTACTCTTCAGACTATGGTCCATCTCGTATCGTGCCGTTACTGCCCAGACACCTGCATGCGAACGGAGCTTATGGACGCTGCCGATAATGTATCAGCAAATACTGGGCTGGAAAGATTTAGAAGAAGAATACTAATGAGCAATGTCTGGAACCTAAAGGCACGTCAAGTCATAACTGCAGCTGTGCAGAATGAGCTATAGTTAATACTGTACAATACAACCACTACACAGCTTACCTATTTACATCAAATGGACTCGTTACACAAGGGATTCTGTCACAAAGCGTAACATAGCACTCAATCGCTTTTGGGCTACCTTGGTAAAGCCGGGATGTTTACTTTTGGTAACTGTAGGTTGATAGGTGCGTGGTGCGCTTTTAGTGAATCTGGTTTACCGAGTATTGGTATGACAACAGTGCCGAAATTTGTATGAGATGGTTTGCTAAATCATGGATCCGATTGTGGTGGAATACAATCAGAACTTGTGTAACCAGCCTCGAGAAATCATGCGAGTGCCCGACTCGTTATACCATAAATTAACTTTAGAAAAGGTTTGTTGAGTTATTTATATTTCTGTTCTAATCATCTGCAAATATTTGGTGTCTTATAATTATTTAATGGATGGCTTTTCGGCGAAGGAAAACATCGTGAGGAAATCTGAATACTTCAATTTCGAGGCATGTATTGTACACACTGTCCATTACAAGTGGCGACGGGCTCTCTCCCCGTCACGCTGGACAGAGTTTCGGTACTAGGGAAACATGGATATTAATAATAATAATAAAATAATAAAAGACGTTTATTCAACCACACATACAATAACAAAAGAACAATAGGTATAGGGATATTCTGTGGTTCCAGAATATCTCTGACTACCCCCTCGGGGAATATAGTCGTGAGCATATGCATGCATGCATTATAATTATTTATTTACGTTAAATGCTGCGATTTCCCTATCGATATGTTAAATTGTTAAAATACACAGCAAAACAATTTTTTTACCGACACTATACCATGTTGGGGCAGACAGAGACTATTGATTGCCAAATCTACGATGCTGTCACCGCGTTTGCCTCTTCAACATTCGAAAGCCCCTAAACACATTTTAGGTGCATTTTATTTGGCCCTTTCGACGCCGATTTGGGGTGCGTACGTGTGTCCAAGGCGGTCTCTTTCCTCTATCTTATAAATTGTGTACATTATTGAACTCAACTGAGGGAGTTGCCATAGTGTCCCAAATAATACACAACAGGCTGTAGAAATGTCACTATAAGGGACTTTTGAGATAACTTGCTAGGGTGCCAATTTTGTCAAGTTGTTTTGGTGAACTCTTTGGTGCACACCCTATGAGGTTGCCCTATTAGTTAGGTATTTAATAAATGAATACCAACTATGAAGGTGCGTGTTATATAGTAGATTGATTTATGCTAATAACTAATTACCTATAATCTAGATTGACCAAATTAAAGATACGAAAAACAATGAATCACAAATTAAATTAATATTTCACCTCACGGTTTCCTTAATAAAAATATTAAGGGAGAGCTTCGTCAAAACCATACCACCTGAGGATGTTTCTTTGACCTCAAACAGGCTGAAGCCCACGCAATTTAAGAGGAGAGCAAAAATGCCGCTTTGAAACGTTTACGAGGCGAGTTGAGATTCTTTTTGAAAATATTCAGGGTAGTTTTAAAGCGTTGGTATTAACAAGGTTTGTTATTTTGGAATGTCAAAAATTCTGCTATCGAGTCACGGAGTTTTGTATACTTCTGTGCAATGAATTAGTGAGTTCGATTATTGTGATTTTATATGCACAGATTCATATTTATTGAGGCTTATTCACCTTTCTGGTTGGACAAAAAAATAGCTCTAACACTTATAATTATTAGTAACGTTTATATTGTAGAGCTTCGTTAGTGCTTGTAGATTGCCATTGTAGAGCAAAGGCCTTCTCTTTGGCATCATTGCCGAGCTAGGAGCTTCAGCGAAGCGCGAGGAGGGTTGTGGACGCACATAGCTTCACAATGGGCTGGCCGTTAGTTATGCGCTGAGAAGACCACCGGGGGGATTTTTGTAGGTAAAAATCCCGCATAACCCGACTCCTCCCCTAAGGAGCCATCTCTTTTGAAGATTTTATAAAACGTGTAACCGATTTCGATGACACTTAGCAGAGGATTAGTTCTTAAAAAAAAAGGATAAGTATTTTTTGATAAATTAGGGACTTTTATATAGAGTCTTCGTGCACTCAGTTCCAAACCGTGCATACATTTTTTAAAAAGAGAACTTAACTAAATAGAAATAAAGCAAAAGGTCAAGCTACCTCTAGAAAGATATTTGGTTCATTTTGAAGCAACATTTTAGAGAACAAAATGCCTCGAGTGTTTACCGTCGCGTCGTTGTTACCAGAATTTCTAACGTCTCGTAATTATAACAACAGAACTAAAATGGGCGAGCTCTGTGTTGCGATTTATCCTCTTCATTGTTTCAAGAGCTGGTCGACATTTCTAAGAAATAATATCTTTTATTAATATTAAAGTATAGTAACTTAATAATTATAAAAGATTCAGAGCGTCGATGGTGCGTTGCGGAGAGTATATGGAGTCCATACAATGGACACTAAACTTGAGGGTCTGTGTTCGAATCCACACGGGCAACATGCAATGTACTATCGCGGACTTTTCCGCCTGACCACCACTAGGATTATTTTTACTTGCATAGGTACTAAAAAATAAAAGCGCTGTCTAGCCCCGCCCTATTGATTTATAGACCAATAAATGAAGTTTCCAAACAATGAATTATGCGCAAAATTAAGCAAAAAAATTTTAAGTGATCAGGCGGAAAAGTTCTCCATACTACCAATAAGTTTTAAAACTTATATACGTAATATTGACTGCTCTTAAACGGTGAAGGAAAACATCGTGAGGAAACCTACATAAACGCTAAAGAATAATTCTGATGCGTATGTGAAGTATACCAATCCAGCCTGTGCGTTGCAGTCAGTCTACCCATCCAACTGAACAACTTTTACTACGGGAGCAAACCGATCGGAGCAAAAAAAATCTGCTCTTGCATACATATGAGTCGATCGCTTTTCTCTCATAATAAAAGTTGTACAGTTGGATGGGTAGACTCTCTTAGTTTAAAAGGATGCTAATGATATAAATTTCACCATGTATAGACTATGATGATAACGATTGAGTCGTCGTCAGGTATAAGTCGGTTTTCATTTTTCTTGTAATTTAGTGCGGAATGAATGAATGAGTAGGTACTTTAGTATAGATCACAACGTATCTTCTTATAATAATATAACGACGTTCCGCTACTTTAAAATTGACGATGAATTAATAGACACATTAAAACCCATATAATACAAAATCAAATGCCAATAGCCCGGAGGTCAGTTGCGGCAACACGCAGGTTAAGGACGTAGACCTTAAGAGATGGTTGCTACACACCTGCAGCAATCTTTTACCATTTAATGCTGACCACATTAATAATGATACATTAGCGTGTTTAGCGTTAAATTATTTGGCAACAGTAGGTAATTTGAGAAGACTTGTACCACCCACATGTTTACAGCAATTGAGTCAAAACTGTAAGGAAAAGGGATCGTAATGTTTATCAATTTAATAGCCAATGTTGGTGATTGTGATTGGGCCGCCTGCCGAATGCATTAGGAAAGGTGGGCAAGAATTTTCACGCCCTGGATACTAGAAAACGGTCGTCGGCGTCCAGGACGTCCTATGAACAGGTGAGGCGATTTGGATGCTTTCGATGACAGGCTAGAGCATGTTCAGAACAGAGCTGGTTAGACAGTTGAAGGGGAGGCCTTTGCCCAGCAGTGGGATGTAGTAGGCTAATTAAAAAAAAGCTGATGCAATGATTGGTGTTGTATCGTACTGATAAGCTCACAGGAAAGTGACTTGAATAATATTATGATGAGAGAGATAGATTGTCACATCTTAGAAATTCTATGACGTGACTATCTAAATTTACCACCATTTTCCAAACGTTGTCGACTAAAATATAGGTAATAGTATCTATCCAAATAAAAAAAATACTATCTTCTAGCACACATATCGTGTTGTATTTTGTGATTCAGAGTGAAAGCAATTGTGCAAAACCCCAAAATCTACGAGACAGTTCAAAGCAAAAAACCTTTGAATCGGAAATTATTTTAATCAAACTTTATATACTCTCTCCAAATAACTTTTCTATCCATCAAACCAGTTTTTGTTTGCGAAATCGAAAGTGGACTTGTGACCTCGATAGGTCCAGCCAAGGTCAGGGGTGGTGACGTTACAGCACCTGCCCACGGACTGATGGCCAGTGATTTATTTCGACAAACCTTATGGGGGGGGGGGGGGGGGGGGGGCGTTTGATATGTTTTCCTTTTACATCAGGCTGTTCACGAAACTGTTTTTCGATGGAGTTGCGCACATTTTCTTCAGTCAGAGTCCGGTTGTCAGTTATGTATTGGATACTATAGAATAGAGACTTTTTGAAGGCCCCGATGCAAACATAGGGCCAGTGGCGAGCCCCCATAATAAGCAGAGAAATATTTAATAGCTCCGGCGAAAAATTATGTCGTGAACCAGCCTTACTGTCGCAGCAGGACTTGACGAGAAACTATATTCTACTATATTCCCGAGGGGGTAGTCAGAGATATTCTGAAACCACAGAACATCCACTATTCACTAGTACCGACACTCTGTCCAGTGTGCGGGGAGTGAGGCCGTCGCTACTTTTAATTGACAGTAAAATGCCTCGAAATTGATAGAAGCATGCAGGAAAATCATAATAGATCAGTAACATTCCGATAGTTTCGACAAGAGACGACGCTAGCATAGAATTGGGATGAGTGGAATGCCTTTGCCAATTACTCTCTCAGTGAAATACCGTAGGTTAGGAGCGTAAAAAATGATCATGATTATTTTTAATAGCGGCTGCAGTTATGAACGAGTTTGGGCAGCTTGCTTTCATCCATGTCAAGCATGCTAGTCTGCTTTAGACAAAAGGTACTCAACCTAAATACCACGACTCTTCTAATCAAAAGACAAGTTTCGTAAGGATGTTGAAATTACTTTGATATTATGATAATATTCTCAGGGGCTCTGCTTTAGTGGCTGGGTGCGGCGATGACGTCACTTTATCGAAATTAAAATGGGGAGCGGAGACGAACGAAACTCGACCCAAGGGAGAGGATTTAAGGAAGTGGGTAAGAAAAATTAATATTTCACAGTTAATTTCGTGTTTCTCCTTTCTTATTCATCTACAAAGACATCTACAAGCCCGACCAGCGGCTATGCAATATCAATATGAGAATGACGTGCTCACGTGCCAGCTATGTGCGAGGATCTTTTCAAAGATTGGCTATGTTAGCCACATGAGAGCTCATCAACTCCAACAACGGAATTCAAGCAGTCACCGTGGCCGAAATCGGTCAGGAGCAATACATACATATGTACAAAGACATCGAGATCTGAAAAAGGATTGTCCGAATTTCAAAACGGTGAAACACTGAAATGATACAATTTTAGGCCACTGCTTATGCACCCTTCTTGTCTATATCTTGTGTAAAATGTTGTCGTTTTCTGTGAGTATGTCTTATCTTATGCCCAATGCTACTGAAAGGTATTTTAACTATAATATTCGTAGTATTATATTGTACGGACTGTACATCTTTCCGTATTTGAACAAAGCATTGCAACAACTATTTTAAACAACATTGTCAATGCAAAAATAGAAATACAGAGTCCTTCTTATTATGCTGACACTTTTTAAGGAGATGATCAGACCGTCAAACTGAACAACTTTTTCTATGGGACCAACATCGAAATCGCGAAATAAAAATCTGCTGTTCCATACAAAATTGCAAACCTACTCGAGCCAAATGTATAGGACAGCTGATTTTTTTTTCGCTTTTTCGATGTTGGTCCCATAGAGAAAGTTGTTCAGTTTGACGGTCTGATCATCCCCTTAAAAAGTGTCAGCATATTAAGGACTCTGTATAATGATCTCGTTTCAACTTATTTACTGGAGATTGACAACGGCAAACAATATTTTTATTGTAATACATACACCAAGTGTCAAACTTTGTGTGATTATAGTGGAAACTATAGTTTAAAATAATAATAAAACCGGCCAAGTGTGAGTGCGTCTCGCACTAAGGGACCTTGAAAAAACATTTTTTTTTGGTAATGGAGACCATTAGCATCCTTTTAACCTAAGAGTCTACCTATCAAACTGAAAAACTTTCATTATGGGCAAACCGATCGGAGTAACTGATCTTTTTTTCTGCTCCGATCGGTTTGCTCTCATGGCAAACGTTGTTCAGTTTGATGGGTAGACTCTTAGTTTATCTAATGATATCAATTTCATCCTGTACTGTGTGGTGTTATGGAACCCTCGCAAGCAGTCCGACTCGCATTTGTCTGGTTTTTATAAAGTTTTCAGTCATTAATTTTATAATCATTGTATAACGTATAGAACAATAACAATTTTTATTAAGTTACAAACCATGTAAGTAACCGAAACATTAAGTACAATTTCACTTTCATAGCGTTAATGGCACTTTTACTATGCAAATCATTAGGCTACCGTGAAGTATGACACGACACAAGCTCTTAGAAAGTTGAAAAAATGTGTATCTATTGTTTGTTTGTTTTGTTACTTTGCATAAGTCTCAAACGTTTAAAGATTATGTAAATACTATAATTATTATGTAGTAAAGGTTTGCTATCAGGAAGCATCTGGCATGCGGCAGACATGCCCAGCCCAATCCCACTTTAGATTGGCAGCGGTGGTGGCGACGTCTGTCACTTGGGTTCTGGCGCGACTCATTTCTGACCCGGTCGATCAGTTTTAAGCCAAGGATGTTGCGCTCCATAGCCCTTTGACGAACCTTGAGTTCTGACTTTTGGTCCTTTGTCAAAGACCACGTTTGAGCACCGTAGGTGAGAATGGGAAGTATGCCCATGTTCATGAGCTTGCGTTTGACTGGCAATGGGAGATCTCCTTTCATGTGTTCTTTCATGGACCAAAAGCTCTTCCAGGCATTTTCAGTGCGTCTTCCAACTTCTTTTTCTTGTCTAGCATGGAAGGAAACTATTAGGCCCAAGTATATATTTACTATAATAGTAAAGATTAATTATTTATGTCACAGCACGTAATTTCTAGAACAAAGAACAGTATTGTAAAATCTTGTGATCATCGATCGATATTGCAATGATACGAGTTTTTTATTGCGGTAATCAATTGTAAAGTGCTATTGTATGTTTATGTTCCGATTCATCTTCGTTGAGGCTCTAAAAAATATGAGGCTACAAATTGCCTGATTTAATTAAATATAAGAGCCACTATCGCCTAGAATTATTATCATATCAATCAATAAACCCATCAAATCTGTCCACATCCACCTTCTGGGCCTCCTTTTTATTCCGCCATTTCTCACGGTCCTGTGCCAATCTGATTCATTTCAAACCCGCAACCCTTACCAAACCCTTTGGTAGACCAAGGCAGTATCCCTTAGTCAAGCGTCCCAGCTCATCTCCACTCAACTTTATGATCCGATCACTAACGTCGTCGACCTTAGTTTTTACTAATAAACACATATCGAACTGGCGACCCGCCCCAGCTTCACCTAGGTGGGATCTACAATATAAGTACCAACACATAAACCTTCCGAAAGAAATTAACTAAATGTCAGTGAAAAACGCGTCAAAATCAGTTGCGTAGTTTAGGAGTTAGTGGATATAGAGAGACGCGGAAAGCGGCTTTTATTTTAAAGTATGTAGAGGAAAAAAAAATCGGCTAGTTACCAAGCATCGAATTATTTTCCAAAATAATTTAAGGAGTTTACCTTGATCTTAAAGGTTTAATTCAGATAGAAAATGATGACATTAAAATACCTAATACAAACTAATTGATGTTACTTACCAGCGTACCTAATGGAAAATTTACATACGGTACCCCATTGTGAAAATCTAACCTTTTCGCTTAGTTTAGTAATTCTATGTAATTTTCCTTCTACGTGATTATTAAGGTCACACGAAGACGGACTACTGGGTACAGCCACAAGCCGTGGACTCCATGACAGACCAAACCAAAGGCGTTGATATCGCAAGACAGAACAATTTTTGCCAGCAATGCAACGCATACAGCATTGAGCAGAGTTGAGCCAAAGAATACTCTATGCTAAACACTGTTCAACTGAGCTAAGCGAAGAAGTGAGGACAAATCTAGATCCAACAAGTAATCGCTTCGTGTTCCTTCTTTTCCAATTTCCCGTTTCTTTCTAGGAGGCTTTCAAAATTATATCGTTTAAAATATATATTTTTGACAATCCAGCCATAGTTTTGTTTAAAATCTTACAACTCTTACGACTCGACACTGGTAGCGGTCATACATAATTAGTACAAAAAAAATTATAGTGCTAAGCGACCAAAAAAGTTGACTACTTGTGGCTGTCGCCTGTGGCCCGTGTGCTTCTAAAACTAATCTGTGCCGCATCTCCACGAGTACGGGTGACCATCAATTAGAATATTGCAAGTAACCCAGGGTCATTCAGAGGCAATAAAACACGGTGACAAGCGTTTCTCAAGTTCTGATCGACTCTGTTGAGGATAGGAAATGGTGACGAATGGTTTATCGAACTTGGTTCGATAAAGATGAACGCGGTTTTATTCAGGTGCAAATATTACAATAAAACAGCAAAAATCGCCCTTTGAAATCCGCTTTGACCACCTACAGCTAACTCCACTGGCTCAGGGACACAGGGGTTTATTTCAGTATTCCTTATATGTACGAGTATATATAGTATATCCCATTCTATCTATATTGTCAAGCCAGAGAGGTAGCGGAGTGCTTTTGTCTTGTCATAATATTTTTGTTATTTTTGTGACTGATCCTTCTATTATTACACTTATTAGACGGCCCGATAGCACAGTCGGTAGTGAACCTGCCTGCTGTGCCGAGGGTCGCGGGTTCGAATCCCGTAAGGGACAAATATTTGGATGATGAATGTGAATATTTGTACCCGAGTCATGGACGTTTGTATCTATATATGTATTCTGTCTCGTTGTCTAGTCATCATAATACAAGTCCAGGCTAGATTCTGGCACTTTTAATGTGACTAGATAATTTGTGTGACAATGTCGAAGATATTTATTAGCATTAAGTATATAGGTACCTACTGAAAAAAGTACCAACAACTTTAAAACCAAAATGATCTTAGGTGAATTTTTCGATCCATAGTTGGTAAAAGTTAATTAATTCCGAAGCTAAATATGTTTCTCTATTACTAGCGATTGACCTCAACGAACATTTCATAGTCACTTTCCATCAGATAAGAGGTTAAACACAAGTTATGTTTGGCTAAAGAACTAATAAAACCACTTTCCCTGATACCAACAAACAGAGATTCAACGTTTAGCGTCGGTCTTAAGGTGGACTTCCGATGCCAGCGGCCGATGCGTAGTTACTCTGAAAACGTATGGCGCCGCTTCCGATGCCAGCGACTGACGCATGCGTCAGACGCGCGCGGCCGATGCGATAGACATATGGCATATGACAGAACCACGCGTCAGACACGCGCGTCAGTCGCATCGGCCGCTGGCATCGGAAGTCCACCTTTAAGGTGGTTGCAGAGTTGTCAATTTCATACAAAAGTTTTAGTTTTCATAGAGTAGTTAATTGTACCGTGTCTACGCGTATTATGCGTCAAACTTTTGTATGAAATTGGCAACTCTGCAACCACCTTAATGTGCTGACGGTTTTTAAAGGATGATTAGACCACTAATCTCGACCCAAATATGTGGGAAAGTAGATTTTTTTTCGTTACTTCGAATGTTGTTCCCATAGACAAAGTTGTTCAGTTTGATAGTCATCCCCTTAACAACCGTCTTTGTATATTAGTTTGACCATGTATTTATATGAAGGCCCGATAGCACTGTCGGTAGTGATCCTGCCTGCTACCGTAAGGGACAAATATTTGTATGATGAAAATGAATATTTGTACCTGAGTCATGGATGTTCGTATCCATATATGCATTCTATATCGTTGTCAATACAAGTTCAGACTAGATTCTGGTACTTTAAATGTGACTAGATAACCAGATAAAGATAAATATTCTTTATTTGCACATCAAAATCCACAAAAAAGAACAACAATATACACGAACAAGAAGGTTACAAAAGGCGACCTTATCACTAAAAGTTATTTCTTCCAGATAATTTGTGTGACAATGTCCAAGATATTATTTATATGTTATTTTATGTAGTGGTCAATACTACTACCCCACCACGCTCTCCTAGTGTTGTTGGCTTAAATAATTTATGGTTTCAGCGCATAATGGCAATTTCTCAAAAAAACACATGAGTCTACAAATGGCTAGTTATCAAAATGGCATCGGAGAATACATTAATAGAACAAGTTAAGATCGAATAACAAATGTTCAGAATGGTTAAAGAAACGAGAAATATTTTGGAGACAAAAGACAAAAATATGGTCGAATACTTGAATCGATACGTCGATGACTTTAAAATTTAATTGGAAGAGGAAATAGCAGCAGAGGATAACCCCAGACTAGCTTGTTTTGCACAGATAAAATAAAAGGTTAAAATAATCGTATAAAGAACTTAAAAGGCACTTTCGGAAAGACAAGATTGACGAATTCTCCACCCTGAAAATGGTCGGATAGAAGAATGCTTCTTCTTCTTCTTCTTCTTCTTATCGTGTGGGCAGCAAGCCCTGGGGTCAGAGTTTTTTCAGATCTGAATCACCTGATTGTCCGAAAAGAAAGATGATTTCGTGCTTCGGATGGCACGTAAAGCCGTTGATCCCGGCTACTATCTCTGACGATA
The DNA here is from genome assembly GCA_963924505.1 of Agonopterix alstromeriana. Classification (NCBI taxonomy): domain Eukaryota; kingdom Metazoa; phylum Arthropoda; class Insecta; order Lepidoptera; family Depressariidae; genus Agonopterix; species Agonopterix alstromeriana. The sequence continues at coordinate 4,890,935 of OZ004685.1, read as the reverse complement.
TTAGTCGTTACATAAAAACCACGTCAGAGTCCGTAAGATAGAAATTAAGGGAATATAATTCGGATCGCGCTCCATAAAAACGAAGTCTGGTGATATTTTCAATACTAACCAATTAAAGTCAATGATTTTTTTCAGAAACAATCTAGAAACTAATCTCTATGTTTGTATGAAGTTAGATTTTCGTTATAGTTTTAAATTTACAGTGCCTCAAAGATTTCCATACAAATCTTAAACTAATCGTAGCACTAAAACTGTATATTTACACGAAAATCTGACTTCATACATACATAGAGATTAGTTTCTAGATTGGTTATGAACAATTTCATTGACTTTAATTGGTTAGTATTGAAAATATCACCAGACTTAGTTTGTATGCAGCGCGCATTTACGCATTCGGAATAAACTTCTCTTAATCACAACAATCAACCACAAATGATCGCCATACATTATTCTCCTAGCTATTAATATTCTGCTAACAATATTATTCGGGACGTAACAAATTGGGGACGCAGATATATCTGAACATTAATTTACCTATCCTCACATCGTTATTAATCACTATCAAGTGTCCACGACTAAGTAACAATACCTTGATTGATATACATACATATACAATATACATATAAGGAAGCTTAGCAAATTCATGCTTGGATTTGCGACCGCTTATTTACTAGCTTATGAACAGCAAATTTGTTCGCGATTTCAATGTTGATTCCATAGTGAAAATTATTCAGTTTGTGAAGCACCCTATTAATTATTAAGTTTAAACACCCTGTACAGAACAAATTACCTGCTGTCGTATACATTTAGCGAGGATAGATTTGTAGTTTAGTATGGAACATCAGATTTTTTTTCGCGATTTAGATATTGGTCTCATAGTTAAAGTTGTTCAGATTGATGGTTTACAGCACCCCTTAAATGTTTATTTGTATTTTTGTAACACCTTGTATATTGATGAGTAATGATATTCATAATGAGGCGCTTAAATAATACACTCGTGACCTAGTAAAGTCAGTCGTTTTACAACATTCATCTAAGCGGCTTAGGAAACCGAACTCACTTACTTTTGACAATAAACTTACATTAATAGTACTGTAGCCCCGGGACTCTTTAATTACCAAAAAGATTACCGATTGCCTTTTAGATATTGATGTAAGGTATAAAATTACTAATATAAAAACCTAAGTCTTACAGATCACAACCCGACGTAAGGAAAAAAAAAGTGACTGAAATTTTTAAATTTCGAGGTTCCCGTTTTTTTCTATACCGTCATGTTCTTCGCCTTAGTTCAATACCCATACGTAATAGTAAGACTGAGCAAAGTTGCCATACAAAGCTATCAAAATTGACTTTTTCATCTGCTCTTATACAACGTGTTAATGAATAAGCGCAAAACCTCATACACCCCAACTGATTTATAACAAAATAAATAGAATGAAATAATAATTTAATTATTTTGATAGTTAAAATTTAAAGTTATTCGCATTTTAAGTTTTCAGCCAAAAATGATTTGTTATCATTTTAGCAATGAATGAAAGCGCTAGCGTGCTCATGGATACATTTTAAGAATCTTGTTTTGGTAGTAATTAGAGTGAGTGTGGCCGTGTGGTGGGTTCTATCGAGTTCATAAAATATAAAAAATTTTCAAATAAATTATTTAATATTTTGAAAAAAATTTCCTATGTTGAAAACATGATTATTCGATTCTCCTCTCGATTCCAAACAAACTACTTTCTAGTTTTGCGTTAATTCATTAACACGTTGTATATATGGCAACTTTAGACGTTGGTGAAGAACATGGCAGTATAGAAAAAAAGCGGTAGCATAGAAAATAAAATATTTCTGATACTTTTTTTGGGTATTGAACTAAGGTGAAGAACATGACAATATAGAAAAAAAACGGTAACCTCAAAATTAAAAAATTTCGGACACATTTTTTTTTTTTTTTGCGGCGGTTTGTGGTCTCTGTAAGACTTAGGTTTTTATATTAGTAATTTCATACCTTACAACAACATCTAAACGGCAATCGTCAATCTTTTTGGTAATTAAAACGTCCCTTGGCTAGTGCTATAACTAGTTGCGGTGTCTTTACCTACAACTTCTACATCATACCAACAACTCAACGAGGCCTACGTGAACCACGGAAAGCCCCCACACACCCTGTATATTCTGTGCTTTTCTTATTGTGTGGGCAGCAAGCCCTGGTGTCAGAGTTTTTTCAGACCACCTTACGACCTCTGACGTGGTATTTATGTAACGACTACTACCACGAGAGATAGTAGCCGGGACCGGGGCATCTTCTCTACAGCGACAACACGTTCCGACACGGTGGTAGCTTTAAAAAAGATTTGACGTTTGATAAGTGTGCTGCAAGCTCCTATATTGAATAAATTATATTGACTTTGACTTTGACCAATGGCTTAACGTGCCATCCGAAGCACGGAATCATCTTTCTTTTCAGACAATCAGGTGATTCGGCCTGCAATGTCCTAACCAACTGGGGAAAAACGCACAAAGTGACATATCACTACGTGTCCCCCGTGGGAATCGAACCCACGACCTCCGTGTCAAGAGGCCAATGCTCTTAACCAGTAGACCACGGAGGCAGTTCTGTGCTCTAAATACGTTATAATACCTACAGTATCATGGGTTGTCTTTATAAACCATGCATCTATACAAGGTGTTACAAAAATACAAATAAACATTTAAGGGGGTGGTTCAGACCATCAAACTGAACAACTGTCACTATGGGACCAACATCGAAATCGCGAAAAAAAATTCTGATGTTTCATACTAAACTACAAATCTACTCGAGCTAAATGTATGGGACAAGTGATTTTTTTTTTCGCGATTTCGATGTTGGTCCCATAGTGAAAGTTGTTCAGTTTGATGGTCTAAACAACCCCCTTAAAATTTTAAAATATTTATTTTTACTTTTGTAACACCTTGTATAAATCTTTAGCAGCCGATACGTTCTTGTCACCAGTCTGCCAACCAACCCAAGATTTATTGTTCCCAGAAAATCTATAACAATAACAGTAACCATGGAAGCTCAAACTTTACCTCTTAAAATTCAATAACTTAAGAAATACAAAGTTGGTGAACATTTTGAAGTGACCTTTGAACTTTTGAGTCGTGTTTCGCAATATCAATTTCCTTTATTTGAATTTTTTAAAAGCTCAAAGTGAGTAAGGGAATAAATTGTAATAGTAAGGATATTTTATTATTGAAAATGTATTGATGGAACGAAATATAATTCAATATGCAAAATACTGAATGGCTGAATACGTGCACCGTCGTGAATTTTTCCACTGTAATACTTTATATAAAATTAAAGTTCAACTTTTTCATTTCTATTTTATTTTTAAAATATTCTTAAATTTTTCTTTGTGTGGGGCTTTTTGCCCTGCGTCAGCCTTTTGTTTAGCATTATTTTTAGGGTTCCGTATTCAACAAGGAACCCTTATAGTTTCGCCATGTCCGTCCGTCCGTCCGTCTGCCCGTCTGTCCGTCTGTCCGTCTGTCCGTCTGTCCGTCTGTCCGTCTGTCCGTCTGTCCGTCTGTCCGTCTGTCCGTCTGTCCGTCTGTCCGTCTGTCCGTCTGTCCGTCTGTCCGTCTGTCCGTCTGTCCGTCTGTCCGTCTGTCCGTCTGTCCGTCTGTCCGTCTGTCCGTCTGTCCGTCTGTCCGCGGCTTAGCTCAGAGACGCTTAGTACTAGAAAGCTGTAATTTGACATGGGTATACATATTTATCACGCCGACAAAGTGGTAGAATAAAATCTTGAGAAATGTTTTGTTTTCTCATCTATCCCATTGTGTGGGGTATCGTTGGATAGGTCTTTTAAAAATATTTTGGGTGTGGGAAAGCCATTTTTCGGTTTAAGGATCCGTTTGCGAAATATTAAGCTTTAAAGTCAAAATTGTTGTTAGAGTCAAGTGTCGTAGCAATAAACTACATGTTAAGTTGGTAACCCATGATTTTTAGAGTTCCGTAGTCAAACAAGAAACCCTTTTACTTTCGTCCATTCTGTCTGTCTGTTTCCCCCGCTTCAATAACTTGCTAATTTTTGCACCGATTGAATCGAAATTTGGCATGAAGACAGATAACAGTAGCCCAAAAACTGAAATGTAGTCGTTATGAAGAAAAAAAAATATTTACTCTTGCATACAACGAAGGACGGTTTGGAAAAAAATAGTTTTTATTAATAAATCGAGTGAGGTGTCGTTTGATAGGTCTTGTGTAATGGAACAAAACTCCCATAGAAGATAAATCGATGTAATGCTTCTGTCTCGAGATATCTGCGCTCAAAGTCAAAAATAACGCATATATGGGCGATGGGCGAGTCTGACAAACTCTTGACCGGTTTTTGTGGGTAGTTTTCTTAGAAATTGCAGACACAAAAAACAAAAAACCCGACTGCATTAAAACTTATTAGTGATTATAGAGCTTGTTTTTCTCTTTTCAGTTAATAGGTTTTTTATGCAGTCGGGTTTTTTGTTTATCTTAATAATTTAGTTTATTTCATACTTTTTAGTCTTGCTTCGAAACGGTTACATAAAAGTACTATAATATTCATATGTTTGGAATCGTCTGATTACTATCTTTCATTTGATACCCATATTATAATTTTTAACAAAAAAAAATTGTTTATTCCCCCTCTCTTTTTTATTTCGTAGACGCCATCTTGAAATAATATACCCTATGTCACTCTCACAATTTTTACGAATCCAATAATACCTCATACGTTAAAATCCATTAAGGCTGGGTGGTTTGGGCTGTAGGCCGTGCCAAAGAAATAGACATACAAACATACATACATACATACATACATACATACATACATACATACATACATACATACATACACTCGAAAAACATAACCCTCCTTCTGGCGCAGTCGGGTAAAAAAAGAAAATTGATGACTTTACCAATAATGTAGGAACATTTATACGAACCCGTTATTTAATTATGTGTATCATTTTAAACACGCTGCTTTATGTTTATTAAATCATCATCATCCTGCCCTTATCCGTTTATTTGGGGTCGGCGCAAAATGTCATAGCTCCTTCCACTCATTACATGTCGGTAGTAAAGTTTTAGTAGGTACTTACACTAATTAGAAATGTCCCTTACCCAGCAGTGAGATCGAATAGGCTTGCGATGATGATAGTAATAAGCTATTCATTCGGTAGGTTGGAAATTCAAACTAAATACTTTACTGGAATCATGTAGTACAACTTATGCCACAGTATAAAAAAGAGTATCTAGTACTACAATAAAATAGATATTTAAAAATCCCCAGTCCTAGGCGCTATTGCGGAGTTCAAAAACTTCAATTTTCGATTGTCGTAGGTATACAAGGTGTTAGGGTAAACAGTAGCATTACTTTAAGGGGTGATTGTACCCATGATACAGAACAACGTTTTCCCTATGAAACCTATACGAAATTAGCAAAAAAATTCGATACTAAATGCATTTAGTAAATCGTTTGTATGAAAACATGACATTGTTTGTTGCTAAATTTCCTTTGTTCCTTTGGGAAATTTGTTCAGTTTCATAATCATGAGTTCAATCACTTTATAAATGATTAAAGTAAGTATGTGTGTGCTACTAGACCGATTCTGATTCTATTTTCACTAATTTAAAGTCAACATTTTTCTAAAATCTTGACTACTTTTTGTGCCGATAAAAGTACTGTAGAATCTACAGGGTGTTAGGGTATTATTATTGTTGGCTGGGCTATTGCAAGCAAGGTTCGTTATTGTAACACTGCGACCATCACTGGTCTATTGTGTTCGCCCTAAGCTCACCCATATTTTACACATACATCTGAACTATTTTTATATTATTCTCGAGTATGCTGGTTTCCTCACGATGTTTTTCTCAAACCGCCGAGCTATTTATAATAATAAATACAACAGTACATAAATTCCGTAGAACTTAGTGGTACAGGCGAGGAATCGAATCGCCGCCTCGTGATTGAGTCTCTAGCTCCCTTCCGTATGGACTATCATCGCTCTTAAGTTGAGAATCATGAGTACAATCACCCATTAAAGTAATGCAACTGTTTACCCTAACACCCTATATAATCATTTCACTAAGTTTGAATTGGAATCGTGGCGAATAGATTTGCCAACCAGCGTCATTAGAGGCTTATTGATTGCCCATCACCTAAGAGTTAAAGTATACAAACCAAACTTTAAAAAAATATGAGAAAAGTAGTACAATGTCGACCACAAAGTAGGTACATATAACTTAAATAGGGTAAAGCTTAATGTAGCCAAAAATCCGACAACCGTATATGACTTATGAACGTGGTAGAGACGATCGCTGTGTCAGGATCTGCCCACCCCACAGTGATATATGAATGTTACGTGAAACTAACTTTCACCGTACCATCACAATAAAACATTTAAGTGCGTCCATGGGTGTTAAAACACCCGCATAAAACAACAACCGTTACTTTTGATAAACTTTGTATAAATTTACGTAACTTTATGTGTTTTGCAATCAATGCATAAATAATAAATAATACACGGAAAACTGTAACACACAATTTTCAATGCAGATAAAAGTAAATCTGTGTTCTGTATCTGTACTAAAGTGAAATTGTTTTAAATAAAGTATACGAGGTAACGCATCGGTCAAACATTAAATAACATTGAATTTTTAAAATTGTTACGAATAGACAAAACAAACTAACGTAAAAATCAATGTTTGTGTAACTATAGTGTCATTGCCTGAAAGACAATATTTTGAAGTTGTAGCAACGTTGTAATTATTTACTAACTATTATATTCAATCAATTATTGCATGCATGCATATGCATATGCTCACGACTATATTCCCCAAGGGGGTAGTTAGATATATTCTGAAACCTCAGAATATCCACATTTCACCAGTAGTACCGAAACTCTGTCCAGCGTGACGGGGGGTGAGACCGTCGCCACTTATAATGGACAGTGGGTACAATACATGCCTCGAAATTGAAGCATGCAGGTTTCCTCACGATGTTTTCCTTCACCGAAAAGCCAGTGGTGTTACAAATCGTACATAAATTCCGAAAAACTCATTGGTACGAGTCGGCCTGGGCGGGGATAGAACGCCTCCTGCACGGCAGGCAAGGTTACTCGCTGCTGGACCACCAATTAATTATTAACTATTCTTATACAGGGTGAAATTGATGCCATAGGGACGAGTGGAAGAAGGTAATAGTTGACGGTCGAACAGCCCACGATGAAGTCTGGTTCTAATCTCTGGCCATAAAGTGAGCAAAAAGCACAGGGAAGAACAGGCTCCCGCACCAACCGACACACAGCATAACTACGGGGAAGTGCTAACAACTCCTAACTTACAAAAACCAAATTTTACACGAGGCGAAAATTAATCAATAATCAGGTTGTGATGGACCTTATTATAGGAGATATTTTCGGTGCCTATCTACGTCAGTTTTGCGAGTTCAACTTAATTCATAATATCAGTAGACGCGCAATTCATTCTCTATCGAACTTCATTCATAAGCGTTTTCGTAAAAAAAATTAAGTTAGGAGTTGTTAGCACTTCCCCGTCGATAAATGCCTTAAATGCGGCAGGCATTGCCGCTCCCGAATTGGCTGATACAGCCATGAACATCGGTGTCTTAACCAAACAGACGCTGTTTGAAACATCTACTTAGATGAAATAAGGTCCATGATGATGAGCGTCCTTTTAAACTAAGAGTTTATCCATCAAACTAAATAACTTTTACCATGGGAGCATATTGATCAGAGCAAAAAAAAATCTACTGTTCCGTACTAAACTGCAATGCCTACTCGACTCAAATGTATTCAACAGCCGATTTTTTTTGCTCCCACCGGTAAATTTTTTTCAGTTTGATGGCTAGAGTCTTAGTTTAAAAGGTTGCTAATGATATCAATTTTACCCTGTAGTTATAGTCACTTTGAGAAGTAGACAAAATGAGAACTTGTCTATTTGCGAAGTAAACAACGGACGCCTGAACCATAGTCAGGAATGAAACCTAACTCGGCTAAAGATACACATAAGAAATTGCACTCTTAAAATGAGTTTGGTAATTGTAGCAAACAATCTATCCACGGGGAATACATATACAATGACACTTCTTTTGCTCCTTACAATATCACTAAGCTCACGCCATTGTCCCATGGGGGTAGGCAGAGACCACGGACCGCCACACTCTACGACTCTGACACACCTCTTTAGCCTCATTCACATTCATACATCTTTTCTGAGGGTACTACGCACTTGTCTTTTTCGGAAAAGATAATTGATTTGATCATGGTATGTTTTCCTTTGCTTGATATATTTCATTCGTAAGTCTTCTTTCATGCATTCTCTGTTCGTGACCGAACCATCTAAGCATACCCCTCTCAATCCTTGTTACTATATCATCCTTCAATTAATTTAATATCACTAAGATAATTTCCAAAATAATAAATTCAAATTGACAAAGCCCAAATTAATTACAAATCAAATATACTTTATTTTATACCAAAAATATAAACAGTAATATACAGAGGGAAAAGACAAGAGGCACAAAATAAGGTGGCTTCTTATCGCTAAGAAGCGATATCTTCCAGACAACCTTACAACATTCTTCTAATCCACAAAACGTTAGGTTTTTTCTTTATACAATTTCATTCCAACACCAGAAAATAGTACAATACTTGTCTCGATCCGAAGTCTACATAATATTTGTGGCATGTGAGGGTAGTACGTTAAAAGGGACCTATTCAGAAAGGACCTTCTGACGTCACTCGCGTCGGAAACCTCCTCGGGAACAATGGCGGTAATAGGGATGGGTGTGTTTGGTCTAAGTTAGGATTGCGAGCGGGAAACTTAGCAAAAAATTACATGACAGTAATGGTAAAGGACCGCAGGGTGCTTTTTTAAAGTTTTGCGAAATCGTGCGGTTATTAGTCATCGGAGTATGGGGTAAATAAGTATATCATAAAGAGAACAACTGAACAGAATCATTTTTGACAGAGTACCGATAAATTCAAAGATCGATCGTGTCTTCTGTAGAGTCGATGGAATGTCATAGCGTTTAAATTGCCATCGTGGTGAAGGAAGAGATTTGCCAATCAGCATTAGAGGCGAGCATTTTTATATTTCAATTACTTTTGCAATCGAAACATAAAATTGACCAACTTTTTCAGCAATACAAGTTTCTTATAATGTTGGCAGGAAGTATAGAGATTTAGCTGTTACCTTTTACAGAATGAAAAAACGACTGATGGATCAAAATACCTTAGCTTACTGCAGATATATTTCAAAATACCGTACACACACACACAGTATTTAAATGTACATACTGTAATTAAATGTACTAACCAGTATCGTAACAAAATTCCTAAGCTTGGTTTTTCGTATGTTTTCGGTGCGCAAATAAAGTAATTTCTCTCACAACTTATACCACCGCCAAAACATGGTAGGTATAAGAGGTCTCCGACGAACTGACGAGCCTTTCAAAGGCCTCACAAGACGTAGAACACCCATTGTTTATTCGGAAACGGTTGTTATACACACGCCACTCACGTACCTACAATTTCTTTTTATTCGGGAATAGGCCCACCTATGGCAGATCTTCTCTAAAATCGCCGTCGCCAGAAGAAGACTTCAAAAACCCCGGACATTTGAGTAAAATCTGAAGTTTTCTCCGGACAGCCACGGAAAGCCAGCCACAGTTCCACAGCGAGCGTTGTTTAAAATTGTGTCTCTTGGAGCGAGTTTAGTGTAAAAAATTGAGCGATTGAAGCGAGCTCAAGATTTTGCAATACGACTAGGTCATATCAATACAATACCCATAAAGTCAGGAGCGAGCGAAGCGAACTCTAGATTTCACTACATTTATATGTAATTTCCAATCTACAATGTGATCTAAATCTTGAAGCGAGCGATAATTATCTGCAATAGGCCGTTGCGATACAATCACAACTAAAAGCGAGCGAAGAGAGGTGATTTACTGCAATTTGATGACTGTAGAGATTTTAATTGCAATGAGTTATACTCATTTAACCTATATCGCAATATATTTTGATTCTTGTGTGATATAACTTTTACGTATGGCAAAAACAACTGAACGCACGGAAGTTATCCCTTGTTGCAACAAGATCCATGTAATAAGGGACGTACCCGTACCTAAAGTTTAACAAATAGTTACATGAAAAAAAAAACAATCAGCTCACCTGTCATCCTGCAAGTTCTTCAACTCGCTGAGCTCCAGTTCTCTTCGTAAGTTGGAAACCTCGCAGAGAAGCATGTCTCGCTCAGAAGACACCTTCTCCAGTTCGGCCCGCAACCGAATCACCTCGTTCGTCAAATCCATCGTCGCCATATCGACGACTATCGATAACTACCGACACGGCACATCACTAGTCACGAGTCTACTGCGCGCACCGGCCAATCACGTTCGCGCATTTTAAACTGTAACGTCGACACGCACGCGCGGCACCAATTTCATAGAGATGTGAACTTTACGACGTCGACTTTTTTTTTGTTGCCCTGTTTCCTCGGCTACATCATCTGAAACAATAAATCACTGTGAGTACAAAACTGCAAAGTTGGTATGAGAATTCGGAATATTTTGTTCATAAACTACAGCGGGGAACGTATGAAGTTACAAGTATGGGAGCTATGGTAATATGAAAGCATAAATAACTGGAATAGTTGACTTTATTGCCTGTTTTGTTTTTCCGTGCTGGTATTTCGCATGAATGGTTGTCTAAATTATAACCTGGTATAAATGTTTACGTCCGTGTCGGGTTTTGTGAGGCCGTTCTTTATATCTGATATAATTATACAACATATTGTAAAATGTGGGCTTTGCTTTGACGGATGTAGGCGAATGATTAGTTATAGCATGGGTCAGGAACTATAACACATAAAAATTACTCTCCTTCTGACGGAGTCGGGTAAAAATATAGTCGAATAGAGAACCTCTTCTTTTCTTAGCCGGTTACAGTAAAAAGTAAGATCGAGGAATGGAGGTGGCCAAGTATTGGAAAGACAAAGGGTGGTAAGGACGAGAAAGAAGAAGAAAAGTAACATTATAATATTTATTTTAATTTCTCAAAGGAAAATGTTGAAAATACCGGGTATAAAATTAAAAACACGTTTCATATCAAAGGGGTTCTTCAGACCATCAAACTGAACAACTTTCACTATGGAGCCAACAGCGAAATCGCGAAAAATAATCATTGACGTTTTCTATGGAACATCTGTTTTCGATTTCGCTGTTGGCTTCATAGTGAAAGTTGTTTAGTTTGATGGTCTGAAGCACCCCCTTTGATATGTAACGTATTTAATTTTACACCTTGTATTTTAAACATTGCACAAACAACAACACACACAAAACTGAAGCACCCCTATAGAGGAGGCACATGCGTTTAGCCGCCACTTTGTCTTAAATTAATTAAAACTAATAGTGGTGAAGCTTACCGGTCGCGACTCGCGACAGATCAAACGAGCGAGGTGTGCGGGGGCCGCGTCCCGGCCCCCTCTACCTGTGCAAGTACCCTTAAAGCGAATTCATTAAGGGTACGTCCCTCGTATAGACTCGACGCGACTGCATGCGACCGCTAAGCTTTCACCACAATAACTATACTTTGTCATTCGGGTAACACATTCGTGTTATCTTAAGTACATAATGACGACATATACCCAATATATTTCAGACTTACATATACAACGTGTTTATGAATTAACGCAAAACTAGAAAGTAGTTTGTTTAGAATCGAGAGCAGAATCTAATTATCATGTTTTCAACATAGGTAATGATTATCAAAATATTAAATAATTGGTTTGTAAAATTTAAAATTTTCTGTACTCGATCTCAACCCACCGCACCGACACACTCACCCTAGTTACTACCAAAACAAGATTCTTAAAATGTATACATGAGCACACTAGCGCCTTCATTCATTGCTGAAATGATAACAAATAATTTTTGCCTCAAAACTTCAAATGCGAATAACTTTAAATGTTAAGTATCAAAATAATGAAATTATTGCTTTAATATAATTACTTAGTTATAAATCAGTTGGGGTGCATGAGGTTTTGGGCTTATTCATTAACACGTTGTATAAGTCTACATGACGTCATTAAGCTTAACTTTGATGGAACGTTCGCGTGGTAAACAACCGATTTCATCACGCAATACTATAATAAAACCATCTATTAACGGCATTAAAATCCATTTTTTCAGCTGAAAATTTACAGGTTTATTATGATTATGAACTTAATTTTGAAGGGTATAAGGTAGAGTCATTGAACTGATATAGACTGCACGATTATTGAAATGATTTACGTTAACACTTATCGGCTAGTTTGAGATATGGTTTGAAAAACAAAGGTAATGAAATTGTTTTTGAAAACCAACTACCTAATAAGAAGTATAGAAAACGAATTGTATGAAGAAAGTGTTGATGTTTGAGCAAATTTATATTTTTCTCTTCATACGTGTCATCATAAGCCTATAAAGGGTGTAACTAAACACCCTAGTAATACTTAAGGGGGTGGTTTAGTTAGACCATCAAACTGAACAACTATTACTATGGATACTATCCCATACATTTTAGACGAGTCGGTACTGCAGATTAGGAAAGCTGATTTTTTAATTTATTCTCGATGTTGGCTCCATAGTGAAAGTTGTTTAGTTTGATGGTCTGAAGCACTCCTTTAAGCATTACTGGGTTGTTTTTCTACACCCTGTATACCTACGTCCCAGTGCAAGGCACAGGCCTAACCTCAAGGGGGTGGAATGGGCGTTGGTCCGCAATGAGTGCACAATCAATGCGGATTGGTGAACTACATATACGCATCGGAATTTCTTCATCAGCATATGCAGGTTCCTCACGATGTTTTCCTTCACCGTTTTAGAACAATCAGTAATACGTAGAAAAGTTATAAAAACTCATTGATAAATGTCATATTAACCATGGATTCGTACCTGGACCCTCATGATTGAGTGTCTATACCGCTCCGCAACGCGCCACTGACACTCTATTATACAGTCCTAAGTAATATTATTATAAGACAAAGATATATGCAAAAAACTTATAAAAGCATGAATATTTACTTGAAATCAAAAGTAACCTACTATACGGAAAGATTTCAGTAAAATAAGAACAAAGCCTGTCTAGATTTTAAAGTCTAACTTAATTCTCTAACATAAGGAAGTTAACCATTAAAATCTAAAACAATGGACAGTTCTTAGTTACCAGACGATCCAAATTGTCCTTACTTAATCATTAACTTTGTGCCAGAAAAGAATTTAAATTACGTTGTTTGTGAAAGAGACTTAAACGAAACAATAGCAGGTCACAATAGCGATAATTGTCAATATAGATGCACAGTTAAGAGCAATTGCTAAGATTTTACATGAAACTGTGCATTTAATAAAATCAGTATACAACGTGTTAATGAATTAACGCAAAACTAGAAAGTAGTTTGTTTAGAATCGAGAGCAGAATCGAATTATCATGTTTTCAACATAAGTAATTTTTTCAAAATATTTAAATAATTTGATTGTAAAATTTAAAATTTTCTGAACTTGAACTCAACCCACCGCCCGGGCACTCTCACCCTACTTACTACCAAAACAAGATTCTTAAAAAGTATCCATGAGCACGTTAGCGCTTTCATTCATTGCTGAAATGATAACAAATCATTTTTGCCTGTAAACTTAAAATGCAAATAACTTTAAATTTTAACTATCAAAATAATGACATTATTGTTTCAATCTAATTATTTTGTTATAAATCAGTTGGGGTGTATGAGGTTTTGCGCTTATTCATTAACACGTTGTATATATTGCAAGAAAAACGAAAACAATAATAATAATTTAAATATCCCGCGAAAACGCTTTTCCTGACAATACACGTGGCTACAAGCAGGTGACGTCACGATGACGTAACCTTTGTACGACACTCACACTCTACACGCAACTGTTTACAAGCAGATGACGTCATTAAACATTCGGCCAATCACAGTCGTTTACGATCACGTGACTAAAGTAGACAATAAAAATATTTTCTTTGTGGATTTTCTCTTAAAATATCCAGTATTTTTCTTAACTGACTAAATAGTTGGTTTCCAAAATACATATTGAATACGGATGCCAACAATAGATCCTTTAATTTACATTCTGTCAAATACCCTATTGTCAATATACCAGAGTCCTTCTTAATATGCTGACACTTTTTTAAGGGTATGATTAGACCATCAAACTGAACAACTTTCTCTATGGGATCTACATAGAAATCACAAAAAAAAATCTGCTGTCCCATACATAGAGATTAGGTTCTAGATTGTTTCTGAAAAAATTCATCGACTTTAATTGGTTTAACGAAGTCTGGTGATATTTTGAATACTTTGATAACTTGATAACACGCACGAAACTTTCTTTAGGCATTGTAGAATGTTTTATCAAAAGCTTTTTTTTCTTTATTAGTATTCAAAATATCACCAGACTTCGTTAAACAAATTAAAGTCGATGAATTTTCAGACTTCGTTTGTATGCAGCGCGCATTTGCGCTCTCGGAATAAAGTTCTCTTAACACTTATACCGTATTTCAACTTCGTTTCCGGGTATAGCTAGTCTTACCTTGGACGGACAGACAGACGGCACAGATAAATTATACGACAATTAAAACTGAGAAATGACTTAATTTACCAATTATCACGGTAGTCGCAAGAATAATAGTCGTGTAGATCTGTCGGATTCAATTGTTTTTATGTTATCATTGTTTGAGAGGGAAATAGCTGAATTGTGTTGGTGGAAGTGAGAAAGATGGTTCTGTGCGCATCCATAATTGATTGAGAGGTGTTACTTAATTATTATAATTAAAATCTAAATCAATCTATTTAAAATGTGTGGTTTTAAAACTCGTATCGTTTCTTAAATGTAGACGGATTTTTAAGAAGATGATCAGACCACCGAACTGGGCTGTCGCGGTAAATATTCGGTGAATGAACCGTGATTGGACTACGTACGAACCATAACTTATGACACATTTGGTATCGCGGTACTGCTCTTGACCGCTGTTAGAGCCGATTTGACAGAACGCTCAGACGTTAAGGGCTGTAAGTTACATAGAGTTTAGCGCGATGCGGAATTCAGCACAGCTGAATAGTAATTGGATTGCAATGTGATTAGAACTGAAATTGGAGAAGATTAGAACTTCGATGTTTTAACTTAGCGCAATCGTTGGCTGGACACCTTTCTATATGGGACTAAGAACGAAATTGCGAAAAAAATCTGCTATTCCATAAAATTCAATCTTACTTGACCCAAAATCTATGGGAAAGTATGTAAACTGTATGTTCGGGAGTGGTCCGCGTGAGGGTCGTGCCTATTAGATATGAAAGAATTCGGTATGTCAAGTTTTTTTTTTGGTCTTCATTTTATATTTTTATACGGATAAAAGGCATAATTTTAAGAAACTAATTAAATTTTTATTGCGATTCATCGAGTTTATCAATTTAAATTTAATTTTTAAATTACTTTTATCCGTAATCAAAAATGCAAAAATGGTGGAGAGAAAATAATTTGAACTCCATGGAAAAATACTACTCCTTCGTTAAAAAAGAAATAACCTGCGTTCTCTTTCTAACTCTATGTTGGAGAAACGGCAACATCAAATATCAAATTCTAACATTGTGAATGTATTTTTCTCTTAATGGCCAGTTATTTCAAGTTGATTTTAAGTTTACCAAGGAGTTCCCAGGATTTCCAGTGACGTCACTGGACGGACCGAAAAACGAAGTTTTTTTATTAAAAATATCTGTAAACCTTTCATTTTAAAATCTCTGACATAGAAAATATTATAATTGAGACAATTATCTCGAAATGGTTTTCGATTCAGCCCTCCAAAAAAAAACTTGACACACCGAATTTGCGATAGAGTCAAATGCTACGCCACTGTTTTGAAATCAATGTACAGCGTGGATACATCGATGCTGATGACTATCATCTATTGAATTTAAACCTTTTGTTTATTAGCTATTAGCAGCCCGTCCCGGCTTCGCACGGGGTAGACAAAGGCTCATTTTTCTACACCTTCGGTTACATTGTTCAAATTTTACCAAGGATCCCTAATTTTTTTCAAAATGAAATGTAGCCTATGTCAAATTGGAAGAATGTAGCATTCTATTGGTGAAAGAATTTTTTAAATCGGCCCAGTACTTTTTGAGCCTATTCATTACAAACATACAAACATACAAAAATAGGTACAAATCTTTCCTCTTTATAATATTAGTGTAGATATGTGGCAAAAATGTTTTTAAAACTTTAGATTCTAGAACTTTGCAGTCCTTGTTAACAACAAAACAATCAAAGTAGTCCTTGGTCGAAAAAAGGTTAGAAACAACTGGTCTATACCTACCTACGACGCCTACAGGGGATTATAATGAAGTTTGCAATGAAGTATTTATTACATGATCCGTTTAATCTGTTAGCCAAGTAAGTTACACGGATTCCTAATTCGATTCTAGAACGACATAAGTGCTGCGTTAGGGCTGTCGCTGTCAGTAATTGTCATATATTACCATTACTAAACCTAGGCACAGTGTTTGAATACATTAAAACTTTAAATATGCATACCAGTAGTTAAATCAAACATAATGCTTCTTTCAAAGTAACATGACATTGTCACAAAAATTATCTAGTCACATTTAAAGTACCAGAATCTAGCCTGGACTTTTGTTATGATGACTAGACAAGACAACGATATAGAATACAGTCAAACCTGGGTAAGTGAGAACTGGATAAGTGAGAAAACTCTATAAGTGAGAGTAATAGCCAGGACCCGTCATTTTAAGCTCCCAAAACCTCTATTAGCGAGAAACAGAAACCTCTGTAAGAGAGAGTCGTTTTTCCCTCATGGACCTCCGTAAGTGAGACTGCTACTTATCTATACCTCTATAAGCGACAGTCGAGCTTCATTTATTTATATTATTTAGGAGGAACTAAAGCTACAATAAAAATACATACATATATAAAAGGTACACACATACAGTAACAAATTACAAATTTAACATCTGCTATTTTATGACTCAATTTTAACTTTTGTGGAACTTCCTACCATTGTTTTTATATTGTTTTCTCGTCAATATTGTACCTATTCTATTTCGTGGAACTAAATAACGTCCTTATTTTATCGCATTTGTACTTGCTGTGACTTGTTATTGATGCGTACCTCTATAAGAGAGAAACGCTACCCATGTACCTGCATTAGCGAGAAACTCGGGTTAGTGAGAAACCTCTATAAGCGAGAATGAGAGTGTGCTCCCTTGAACTCTCGCTTATCCAGGTTTGACTGTACATATATAGATACAAAAATCCGTGGGTCGGGTATATTTAGATTCATCATACAAACATTCGTCCCTTACGGGATTCGAACCCGCGACCCTCGGCTCAGCAGGCAGGTTCACTACCGACTGAGCTACAGGGCCATCAGATCCAATGCTTTTCCGAAAATTGCATCCGAATCAGTTTGATTGTTTACAGACAAACGTTTATAATACATACATAAATTCACGACCGTAATCCGTTTCGGGGTGTTCAGAAACATTGCTACAACTACCAACTTTCTGTTTAAGAATGTAGTTGTAGCAATGCTCACATTTAGCAATTTAAGTTTCAGGATGGAATGACGTGCAAAGTGGTGAGAGGTGGCTAACATTTATAGATACCTAAAATAGTTGATACTAATATTAATATTAATAATTGTTCATTTAATAAAACGAACCGCTATAGTAATCCAGCAACATTAGTAGTACTTATCAAGAGACGCAGGTGAAGTTCGTGTAATTAACTTGGAACAAGATCGCCTCATCCACAGTACACCTGTGTCTATACGCATTAGTGACAAAACGTCATAAATTATATTGTGTCATTACATAATCAAATAAGGAAGTATACAGGTTGTAAAAAAACATCCTAGTAATGGGGTGCTTCAGTCCATCAAGCTGAACAACTTTTACTTTGAAGAAAAAAAAACAGCTGTCCCTTACATTTGGTCGGTACTGCCGTTTTGTTTGGAACAGCAGATTTTTTTCGAAGTTGGCTCCATAGTGAAAGTTGCTCAGTTTGATGGTCTCAACTTAAGTATTACTAGGGTGTTTTGTTACACCCTGTATAATGTTAACAATTCAGCAACACCATTTGATCTTCATAATTCATTATTATGTAACTAAAGCGATCTACTATACTAATTAATAATCCAGCAACATTATGAGTACTTATCTCGTACTAAGCTCGTGTAATTCTGGCGCAAGATCGTCTCATACACAGTACACCTGTATCAATACGCATTAGTGATGAAACGTCATTAATTATATTGTGTCATTCTATTATATGAGGAAGTACAGGCTGTACAGGACTGAGTTCCACAGACTGAAACGGTGAACTCAGACCATCAAACTGAACTTTCACTATGGTAGACCGATAGCGCTAGGTTTTGAGGTTTCAAAAACTCTAAAGTTTTTTGTTTTTTGCATATAGGTTCCGGACCATTTGCAAAACCTAATACATAAGTTTGTGTCATTTTAGGTACTTGCATAGGTAGAAATTTAGGTATTTGTATTTTCGATCAGTATTGGACGAAAAGAAAATCATAGATGAAAATTTTACTTTCAGGATAATAACGAAGTAGTAACTGATGTACATAGGCATTTTGTGTCACCTCTGTCCACGGAAATCCAAATATTTAACCAGTACCTAACATGTCGCCCAACTAGCTCAAAAAAATATTACAATAGGTTAAATAGGTGTTACGCGTTTTAGAGTACTGATATCTGTTGTTTAAAATATTTTGTGTCGAATTCATCCACGAAGTTTACAGATATTTTATTTTTTTATCTTAACACCCTGTAAAATCTACAAAAGAAAATGCAAGTTCTTCGAGTTTACGTGTTTTGATTATTATATTGTAACAAAACACTATTCATAATTTGTGCTGTTTTTATCCACGAAATCTTATTATTTGAACAAAATACCAGACTTCTTCGCACGAAGGGCGAACGCGGGGAGGAGCGCGGGCGCGGGCGGCGGGCGCCGGCCGGCGAGACGAGCGGCGCGGGAGAGGGTATTTGTTTACATTATTCGTATTCAGTGCAAGTTGCGACAAACAAGTGCGTTCGTTTTTCGACCCACGTTCCTTAGGGTTGTTTAGTTTATTTTTTTTCTCGTACACATAATTCATTAACAATTAACATTGTAGGTATTCGAAATTAAATAATTGTACATACATTGTCTGAATACATCCTTAAAAGAAAAGTCCCTCGTTCAGTGCCACCCAGTATACAGGGTGTTTAATAAGTAACAATTTAGAACTTCGACCGTCAAACTGAACAACTTTCACTATGGGACCAACATCGAAATCGCGAAAAAAAAATTTGATATCCTATACATATTTTAGCCCTAAGTAGTCGATTTGTAAAGTATGGAACATCAATTTTTTTTTCGCGATTTCGATATTGGTCTAATAGTGAAAATTGTTCAGTTTGATGGTCTACACCACCCCCTTAAATGTTTATTTGTATTTTTGTAACACCTTGTTGACCTTGTATATGCGAAAATTTGTATGTTAGATTTTTGTTACTCAATCACGCTTTAATGGCTGAATGGAATAAATAAATATTTCATTAACTTAACATACTTATAGGATAATTTTTACCGCGGGAAAAAGTCTTATTCCCACGGGTAAAACCAAAAACTACGCAGGCATACCACTAGTGAATTTATAATCTGCAAACCGTTTTCTCTCGCTACACCACTTTGTACACTCACCTATGTAATCAACCAATATACATATTAATCTATGCTATAATCTGACTTCTAGATTGTTTCTGAAAATTTTTCATTTACTGATTGGTTAGTATTGAAAATATCACCAGACTTCGTTTGTATGCAGCGCACATTTACGCATTCGGACTTCTCTTAAGTATATTTCTCACTCAAATATGTATAGCAGTTTTTTTGGACTTCATAGACCAAGAGCTAGCTGTTATTACCTTTAAGTCGTCGGTCACGTAATTCTTCAAATAATTATATTTATTTGCCATAATGGAATCTGGTTATAAACGTATTTATGAACCGTTGTCAGTATTTTTACCGAGTTCAAGGATTCTATTGCTTCGGAACATCTTGCCTGGTATGAGAGTTTGTAAACTCTGTGGCCCTTAATTGTATGGGTCGTCAGTATGGTGAGCCAGGCTGGAGGGCAGGGTAGGGAAGGCGAGTGGTCGCAGAGAGTTTCTTCTTCCAAGTTGTTTCTTTCTTGAGTGCTGGATCCGGAATGAATCTACGCCGATTTGGCGCCATTTTATATTATTTTCAAGCGACCACCCCTCCTTACCCCGCACTCTTGCCCTGAATACAAATCTCTTTATTTCTCATACAATCTTAATTTCTACGCTTACAAACCAATATAATTATATAGTTAAGATACTTATTTTCTTATTCTAAAAATAGCATGTGCATCATCCGCCGGTGCATAACAGAGTGCAGAACGAAAAGGAAAGGTACAATATTTATATTACCCCGGCCCCCGCTTCCTCATAACACAGGTTCCGGACGCCGGGGCCCCCCTCGCTCGCCTGTATGCGCTGACAGAGATGGAGCGTTCTGTCTCTTTCTAACACTTATTTCTTATAGCATTCTACCCCTTCTAATGAGGTAGTGAAGGTTATTGGCGTAATTTCTAATTGGAATTTATAAGTTCGAACTCGATTCTAATTGTTTTATTTACTTGTGCTATGCTTTAATTTTAATAGGGAAGTGTACCTAATCTAATCTGGGGTAGAAGTCACTAGAGAAATCAAATAAGAATCCTATTAGAACTATTTACATAACTTATGCGCTAAGCCCTAATTCTAATAAGACAAATTTATTTATTGAAATGAACACTTAACCTAAACTTATCCTACTAGTATAAAAGGGTATATAAAACGAAATAAACGAAGTAATGTAAAAAACTATGTACAAAGGTAGTCAATTCAGGTTCTGTCGTGCACATTTCTCCTGCCGTCGCAGCTCTGCGATCCAACCTGTAGCACGACGATCCTCTTGGTCGGTCTCCGGATGACATGCCCGTTGCTGGTTACGACGTCCACGATCCTCACCTCGCCGTCTCGCCCTGGGTAGACCGCGACGATCCTTCCTGTCGGCCATGTGTTGCGGGGCAGGGTGGGGTCGCAGACGAGTACCAGGTCGCCGATAGCGTGCGCTGGTCGTGTGAGGCTCCCGCCGGTTTTGGAGTAGAGGCTGGTACTCTTTGACCTAGCGGCTCCAGAAGACGTCCGCCAGGCGTTGAGCGCGCTGCGCTTGCGCGCGGTGAGGTCGTTTGGGTCCCAACAGGATGTGGTTGGGTGTAAGCGCCTCCGGTTCTTCTGGAGTCACCGCCACGTGTGTGAGTGGGTGGGAGTTGACGGTGTTCTCCGACTCGACGAGCAGGGTGAGCAGTGTCTCGTCGCTAGGGTACTGCTCGTGGAGTTTGACGCGCAGTGCCTCCTTCACAGTGCGTACCATGCGCTCCCACACGCTGTCCATGAAGGGGAAGGCCGGGGGTACGTAGCGGCAGGTGATGCGCCGCGCCGTCGCCTCCTCGCTGACCGCCGCCAGCGCGGCCTTGGCGAGCTCCTTCTCCGCAGCCTTGAAGCACGTCGCGTTGTCACTCCATAGCTCCTTAGGCACTCCTCTTCGTGCCACGAACCTCCTCAGGTCGCCGGTTGCCGGAGAAGTAGGCTTCGCTCTTCGTATCCTCCATAGTTGATAGTGTTTGATGACGTTCACGCACCGTGGGTCGTATCTTCAGTACCCATAGTCGCTGCTGTAGCTCATTCACGACGGTTTCGATACCGCCATGTAGTCGCTCGTGTACGTGTTGTATGTACAGCCGCGTGAAGTAGTGTTTCCCGTCGAGTACGGTCGGGCTCGCAGTGTCTTCAACGATGTCAGGTGCTACGTGGATTCTTCCTTTGAGCCATCTTCGCCGACGACCACTGATAACGCCGACAGCTTGTCTCCTGGCTGAGGCGCCGCGCCGCTCCTTACTCGACGTAAATCTTCGGAAAGACAATCTTCTTGTACAGGTTTCCACCATAGTTTCTCAGCGCGAATGAGTTAGTGCGCTTCGATACCGATGGTGTTGCTATCTCATTTCTTCACGTACGGTGTCTCGCTCTTGCGTGTTTTCTTATCAATCTTTCAATCAGAGTCGTTTTTATTGTTTTCTTTCGTTCGTTTGCGCTTCGTAGCCAATACTGTTTCATTTTTCTTCTTTCGACATAAATTGACAAACTGTAGCATGCGCACCGTAGCTCGTAGCAAAAGTGGGAACGACGAAAATCGCTCGATTCGAGGTAGGTGAGCGTGGTCAGGTCGCTGGTGGGTGACGTGACAAGTCCCCTCTCTTCTCCTGTCTTCGGTGCTTCTGTCTTCGTCTCTTGTGGCCATTCTCGTTCGTGGTTTCTAGGAAGCTTGGCCCGTTGTACCATCGGACCTCGTTCCCGCCGATAGAGACCGTGGCGCCGCCCGAGTTGGCGGAAAACTGCTGTACTACTGAATTTGTATTGGACACCCATCCGCATAGCTCGAAGCCGGCTTGCCGATGAATGTAGTCGACTGATTTCGATACTTCTTTGGCTTCTTTTTCGGTCGGAAAACTTGTTATGTAGTCGTCCATGTAGTGGTTCTTTTCAATGACTCGTGCGGCTGCAGGATACTTTTCTTTGAAGTCTGAATCATTTCTATTCTTCACGTATAGCGCGGTGCATGGTGATGACATCGCGCCGAAGATCACCGAAGTCATGCGGTACTCTCGCGGTCGCTGGTTCCCTCTCTCGTCGCCCCGCTATAGAAATCGTAGTGCCTCTCTGTCGTCCTCTTGAACTCATATTTGCATAAACATTAATTCCTTTATGTCAGCTGACACGGCGTGTTGGTGTTGACGAAATCGCATTACAACTCCCGGCAGAGATTGCACCAAGTCAGGACCGCAGAGTAGCATATCGTTCAGGCTGCGTCCGGCTGTCTTCGCTGTGGCGTTGTGTACTACTCTTATCTTCGGTTTCGCGGGGTTAATGACCGCGAAGTGGGGTAGGTACCATGTTTTATTTGGCACCGTCGGTGTGGTAGCTTCCTCGGCGTAGCCCAAAGTGAAGAGGGTTTGCATTCTTTCTTCATATTTCTTTTTCAGGTCTTCATCTCGGTCTAGTTTCTTCTCTAGGTTGTGCAGCCATTTGAGTGAGTTTTTGTAGTTGTTCGGAATCTTCATGTCGTCTTCTTTCCATATAAGTATTGTTTTGAAGCGTCTGTCGGGCAGGCGGTGACTGGTTTCATTCAATATCTTCAATGCGCGCTGCTCAGGGTCACCATTCTGTACTCGTTTTTCTATCCCGATTGATTCAAACTCGAAATAATTCTTCATCATCTTCTTTCGTGTATAGTTATTGAAATTATATATTTTCATTAATAACGCCAAATAATATTATACAGGGTGTAAGGAAAAGTATCATTTTACTATGGGAGCAAACCGTTATGGGAGTTACAACTCTTTGCGTTCTACCTATCTATCTCAAGAACGGTTAACTATATTAAATATTATAAATGACCAAATTTGAAGAAAATTTAAAGTTCTACAATTTTTTTTAAAACTTCAAAGGTCATTTAGAGCATAGAAAAGAAGATATTTCCTAAAGACCTGTTTTTTGACATTTTACCTTGAATCTTTTGACCTGCATAAACGAGATTTTATGTGACATTTGACCTAACGTATAGGATGTCATAACGATGATTTAAAGAAGTTTGTAGCTTATTATCTCTCATTCCGAGGTTGACCCTTTTTTTCACCTAATTTTCTTGGGGTACTCGGAGAAACAGTGATAATGAAAAACAAAACGGAACAAAACATTAAATTTGAAAAGTAGGCAGGAACATACCAGAAGTATGAGAGAAAATAAAAGGTAATAAGTTGTAAATAATTTTCCAGCACTCTGTAACCTAAACCTGCATATACGTTTAAGACGCTGTGCAATAATGAACTACTTAAGTCACACTTATCGTAATGTACTAATGTAAATAAATGTTGATTTTAGGTCGTAAGATAAATATTATTAGTGATTTTGTAAATAAATGTTGATAAAATTCATTCATACCTGTTATAATATCCTGCATCATCCTCATCCTTCAATGCTATGCCATGCATCTGAGGGATGCGAGGTATTTTAGAATTACCTATGGGTTTTCAAAATAGGTTTATGAGTGTTATACAACTTCTCAACCTGAAAGTTCTTGTGGTATCGAGAATAACTGAGATTATTGCAGTATTACGAAACTTATTTTTTCACGTTCTTCTTACATTTTTGTTGACGGCGTAAAATAACTTCCAGGTTTCATCTAGATAGTCGGTATGTTTTGACCATAGAATGTTTTGACTTGTATTATATCAATTACAAGTACAAAATAAGAAGTTGAATTGATTTGATTACGGGACCTAATGACGTAAAGTTACCAACAGGTAGCTCTCGTACTATAAAGTAAAACAAAATCCTGTAATGATAGTTTTTTTCCTTCTAGATAGGTACAGTGATTTTCGGTATGATATTAATGAGTTTTAAGTTTTTTAAGTGAAATCAATTAAAGAGTATCGTTAGTTAGGTATTGTTTCTATCTATAAATTGGTTGTCCGTAATTGATCCTGTAATAAATTAATAATTGATCAAGGAGGATAAATAGAACGATACTTAATTATGATATATTGTGTTTTTTCATACGACAAAAGGTACTAATAATATCTTAACAGCGAAGCGTCTTCTATGCATTTTGAGTGATTTGATTTTCGCGGGCTAGTGCGCGACGATGTTCGGTAGCGGGGCGCGGGGCGCTTGCTGCGACTAAGCCACGCCCATTTCGCTTCAATTATTTTTCGACATAGGCCCTTAACGAAAATGCGGTAGGTAGTTATGCCGTTATATTAGTTCAGAAGCACGTTACACGGCTTTATCACGCCTTTTATCTCGTTCGTTCATGTGAAAATAGAAAGAGAGCGAAGGTGTGTTAACGCTATAATATCACGGTGCCATGCTACCCAATAAATCCGAAGCGAATCGAAGAACGCTAGAAATCGTAGGTACCGAACGAACGTGTGTGCCGTGCTGTGCGTGCGTATGCCCCCCGCCCACCGCGCTGCGCCGCGCCGCGCCGCCGCGCTTCGACCGCAACCATTGTTTTTGTATTTTTATATTCATATAAGTAAATATCGTGGATGAAAATGACACAAATTTACAATGTCGATTTTTCATGCATTTATGATATTGAATATAAAACTCGAATAATTGTAATATTTTTTTGAAGCGATTACAGCTTGGAAACACAAAATAATTAAAAATCTTAAAATTGCGTGCCCTAATTTGGCACAAATTTGATAAATAGGCATATGTAAGTGATCTGAGAAAGGAAATACCTATTTCACTAATTTGAAATTTTTTTTTGCTCTGTTTTTACATGATGACCCTATGTCAGTTTGCACTGGACGAAGATGACACAAACTGTGTTTTCACACTCCGCAGGTTACCCTAGATATGATACCATAATTATTTTAAACTTTAAATAAATTTTGCCAGTTTGGATTTGAATAAAAAGAATCAACCACAAATCATCAAATTACTGAAAATGCAAGTAACAGAAGTGACACAAAACTCGATAATAAGCTTCATATGTACAACTGTATCCACAGGCAAGAAATAAGCAACTTTAGAATTATTGAAACTTATGACATCAAAATAGGCCAGCGCTATCGGACTATGGATCCTACGTCAGGAAACGCGAAAAAAAATCTTCTGTTGTTCATACATTTGAGTTGGTCAGGTAGGTACAGCAGTTTTGTATGAATCAGCGTATTTTTTTCGCGTTTCCTAAGGTAGGCTCCATAGTGAAAGTTGTTCAGTTTCATGGTCTGAGTTCACCGTTTCAGTCTGTGGAGGGCTCTGTCCTGTCCCTTAAGCCAATGAAATTTTTCAGAAACAATTTAGAAACTAATCTCTATACTTGTATGTTGCCAGATTTTCGTTAGAATGTATAAGTTTTAAAGTTAAAGTGCCTTAAAGATTTCCATACAAATCTTATATTAATCCTAGCATTAAAACTGTATATTTTAACGAAAATCTGACACCATACAAGCATAGAGATTAGTTTCTAGATTGTTTCTGCAAAATTTCATTGACTTTAATTGGTTAGTACTGAAATATATCACCAGACTTCGTTTGTATGCAGCGCGCATTTACGCATTCGGAATAAACTTCTCTTAATATATTAATTTTAATGTTCTTTTCATTTTTCTGTTCACCCCATCGCATTGTAGAGTAATCATTTATAGTTTGTAGCTTTGACCGAATAGACATCGTTATCTGCTGCTCATTTGAAAGTAGTTTTGAGCTTTTAGGTTTTACTTCTTTTTAATGGTTTAAATATTTAATGAAACTGAACAGCAACATTAAACCTTAAGATAAGTTTATTCTGAATGTGTAAATGCGCGCTGCATACAAACGACGTCTGGTGATATTTTCAGTACTAACCAATTAAACTCAATGAAATTTTGCAGAAACAATCTAGGAACAAATTTTTATGCTTGTGTCTTGTCCGAATTTCGTTAAAATATAGTTTTGATGCTAGGATTAATTTACGATTTGTATGGAAATTTTTGAGGCACTGTAACTTTTAAACTGTACATTTTAAAGAAAATCTGACACGATACAAGCACAGAGATTTGTTTCTAGATTGTTTCTGCAAAATTTCATAGAGCTTAATCGGTTAGTATTGAAGATATCACCAGACTTCGTTTGTATGGAGCACGCCAACAGTAATATACCCTTAACACTATTAATATAAAACTTCATCTCGTATAATTCAGCACAACAAGCTTATTAGGCTAATCGAATAATTTAATCATAAGTTTGTAGCAGAGATAATTTTGTTTAGAGAGGGTGAACTGGGGTAATGAGGGAGTGGTGGAGGTATTATTATTTATTTTTAAATACATTTAAATAAGCTTCAATTTTACAAGAAGAGCAGCTCGATGGCGCAGTCGGTAGTGAACCTGCCTTCTGAGCCAAGGGTCGCGGGATCGAATACGAATGTTATTCCCAGGTAACGGATGTTTGTGTATCAATATTTTGTATTCTTGGGACTAGATAATGACAGTGACAGTATCTTTTCTTCTTCAGAAATGTATTATTTATGTGCATAAGATTTCCTAGTTATACGTTATATGTAAGAGGAAACCATACACTTCATTTTTTAACCTACTTCATCCCACTGCTGGGCAAAGGCCTCTCCCTTGCTCTTCCACTCGTTCCTGTTTTGGGCAACCTCTGGCCACTGGTCGACAAATTTATCCAGGTCATCCCGCCACCTCTTCCTGGTTCGACCTGGACGCCGCCGACCCTTTTCGGGGATCCAGGGCATGATGGTTTTTGCCCATCCCGCTTCGTAATATTGAATGATATAAGTAATTAATTTTGTAATATTATATTACTTCACTGATTACTACAAACTTTGATTTAAACTAACTCAATTTATCTAGTTCTCGAACTTTTACTTTACTTGAAAATATTATGATCTCCACAAGTAGCGCCATCTATGAATGATCTATGAAAACCCGTTCAAGAACATAACACTGACACTGACGCATGCGTCGATCTCAGCTGATCGGAAGATTGAAATTAAGCTTAGCAATAGATGTCGCTGCTTGGCTTTCAAACAATTTAGTATTTTCTAGCGTTGCCGTTGTAGAGAACTCTATATGCAAAAAAATTTTTGATAACGTATCGTTTGACATCTTTCATACAAAATTTGTCAAACGACCTGTCAGATAAGCTAACAATAACTAACTAAGAAGTGGCGAAACAGATGCCATTCCTGTAAAACATAAATTAACAAAATTTGTTTTTAAATTGTTAATTTAAGTAGCACCTATGAATGGAAATGTTTCATACTTTAATAGGGGAGGAACGGGTAAACTCGCTTTACGTACCACTAGTCTCTCTGAATTCTCTGATGGAAGAGTCCCATAAAATATCTAATCTTCAAATTGGTGTGTGTCACGCTTTATAGAAGACGAATATTTTCTATGTAGGTACTTACACCTTAACATCGAAAATATGGATTTAGATACTTTAACGTGTCAAAGCGAAAAGCAATCGAGTTTTTAAAGAATCAAACTTTTTATACCATCAAAAGAGGTTCTAGCCTAGAAACCAGAATACACAAACGTTTTCGATCAAAATCCAATTTAAAAGTTTCATCGAAACGTCCGAAAAGAAAAAAGCGGTTAAGCACGAGTTGGACCATGCATAATGCGAGGTTCCGTAAGCAAATTTTTTACATAGGGTCCTTTTTAATAGGCTGACGGTTTTAGGGGGTTGATAACATGTAGAAAGTTAATCAGTTTGATGGTCTGATTATCCGCTTACAAACAATCAGTATATTCAGTTGGACCCTGTATAAAACAGCTAACAAATTAAAAATATGCCTCGAAGGCTTTGAATATTTTAGTTAATCAATGCACGAAGGTAATTGTGTGATCGAACTGCTGATGCATTTTTAACTCGTGATATTTAATGGTTTTGAATGGGACATTTAATTGATTGATTGATTGTAACACCACTGGCTTTTCGGTGAAGGAAAACATCGTGAGGAAACCTGCATGCTTCAATTTCGATGCATGTATTTTCCCCACTGTCCATTTAACGGCTCACTCCCCGTCACACTAGACAGAGATTCGGTATTACAGTGAAACGTGGATGTTCTGAGTTTTCAGAATATCTCTGACTACCCCCTCGGGGAATATAGTCGTGAGCATATGCTTATGCTTATGCATTTTGATACTGACGAATACAAGCTTTTTAACCTCAATATTCAAGTATACAAAGCCCAAAATTTCTATAACATAAGCGCTTCAGCGGTATTAATAACAGCCAAAATTCAGCCACAAAGTCCCGAAGTCCCGAAAGTTACCCAATAAAATGTCTGTGACTTAGACAAACAAATATGAGGGAGTTCCTTGTTTGATCACGGAACCCTAAAAAGTGAAATTGGACCGTACCTCCCCCGTCCCCCCGTGTAAAGTAAACACAACTATCAGAAAATCTGGAGCGTTCAGTCGGACAGTAGGGCTTTTATAGTTCCCTGTAATCGACATACGACGTAAATGTGTCTTTTACATGGCATCAATTTTATTACTCTTAGTATTGGAAAAAAATACTTGGTCATAGATAGATATACAACGTGTTAATGAATAAGCGCAAAACCTCATACACCCCAACTGATTTATTACAAAATAATTCGATTGAAATAATAATTTCATTATTTTGATAGTTAAAATTTAAAGTTATTCGCATTTAAAGTTTTGAGGCAAAAATGATTAGTTATCATTTCAGCAATGAATGAAAGCGCTAACGTGCTCATGGATACATTTTAAGAATCTTGTTTTGATAGTAAGTAGGATGAGAGTGCCCGAGCAGTTGGTTGAGATCGAGTTCAGTAAATTTTAAATTTTACAAACAAATTATTTAATATTTTGAAAAAAATTACGTATGTTGAAAACATTATAATTCGATTCTGCTCTCGATTCTAAACAAACTACTTTCTAGTTTTGCGTTAATTCATTAACACGTTGTATAACTCATTTATTTCATCAGAACAATACAGGATAAACAGTGACAGACAAAGGCAGTATAACACTATGGAGTCCGAATAAGGAGGTCCGTGAAAAGCTACAACAGCAACATGGAGGTCCCACGACGGACCGGTCAATAACAAACACGATATTGGAAATTATATTATTATTATTATTGGATATCAGGAAATTTATTGCATCTTGAATCCTTGGTATTTTCTTTTCTTGAAAAAACCATGGCAAATTTGGAACCAGTCATTTTTACGAAAACTAAATGGTAGGTGGCGGTCATTATAATTGTTAACAGAAAAAAAATTTGGAAATAATTCCTCCTATTTTCCTCTTATTGAAAGTATCGTCTGTGGACGAATAATTATTGTTTTCTTGAAAACCTCAAAGGCAGATGGTCTGATTCCGCAGATACACTAGCATTCGGTCTAAAACGCTATATCAACAACGTAGGCTTCGTCAAATCAGAAAAAAATATTCAGGGTGTAAGTGACAGCCTAGCAAATACTGAAACAGTGAACTCAGACCATCAAACTGAGCAACTTTCACTATGGAGCCTACCTCAGGAAACGCGAAAAAAAATCAGCTGTCTCATATATTTGAGTCAGGTAGGTACATCAGTTTTGTATGGGACAGCTGATTTTTTTTCGCGTTTCCTGAGGTAGGATCCCTAGTGAAAGTTGTTCAGTTTGATGGTCTGAGTTCACCGTTTCAGTTTCTGCTAGGCCGTCACTTACACCCTGTATAGGGTCCTTCTTAATATGCTGAGACTTTTTTAAGGGGATGATCAGACCGTCAAACTGAACAACATGCTATAAGGCACCAACATCGAAATCCCAAAAAAATAAATCTGTTGTTCCATACAAAACTGCAAACGTACTTGAGCCGGTTCGCGATTTCGATGTTGGTCCGATGGAAAAAGTTGTTCAGTTTGATGGTCTAATCATCCCCTTAAAAAGTGTGAGCATATTAAGAAGGACCCTGCATATTAATCGTACACTAAGTTTCCTAAAATGGGTACCTACCTATACCTATCACTAACTGTTAATAAACTTCAATCAATAAAGATTAATCTTATTTATAAATTAAATATCTTGAACATTGTCACACAAATTATCTAGTCACATTTAAAGTAACAGAATCTAGCCTGGACTTGTACTATGATGACTAGACAACGATATAGAATACATATAAAGTTCCTGCTTAATATGCTGACACTTTTTTAAAGGGATGGTCAGACCATCAAACTGAACAACTTTCTCTATGAGACCAACGTCGAAATCGCGAAAAAAAAATCAGCTGTCACATACAAAACTGCGAACCTACTCGAGCCAAATGTATGGGACAACAGATATTTTTTCGTGATTTCGATGTTGGTCTGATAGAGAAAGTTGTTCAGTATGATGGTCTGATCATCCCCTTAAAAAAGTGTCAGCATATTAAGAAGGACCCTGTATACAATTGGAACAAAATAATTACAGACAACGTTTTAAATCACGTAATTTACATTTAATATAAAATTTTACCAACCAATAAGGAAAAGATTAATAGAAAAGAGGGAACAGAAACAAATTCTTCTGTCAAAATTTAATATCTTTTACTTTACATTCAAACGTTTTCCTGAAATCTGTTTCTTTTATTTATAACGTCCTAAATTAAATAACAGATATAAGGAAAATACTTTATTAAATGAAAACAAACGACAAAATTAGGTATTAGAAACAGACAACATGTTTATTTAATATGATATTATTTAAGAGACGTTTATTCCGAATGCGTAAAAGCGCGCTGCATACAAACGAAGTATGTTGATATTTTCAATACTAACCAATTAAACTCAATGAAATTTTGCAGAAACAATCTAGAAACCAAATTCTATGCTTTTGTCTTGTCCGATTTTCGTTAAAACATACAGTTTCAATGCTAGGATTAATTTAAGATTTGTATGGATATCTTTGAGGCACTAACTTTAAAACTATACATGTTAACGAAAATCTGACAAGATACAAGCATAGAGATTACTTTATAGATTGTTTCTGAAAAATTTTACTGACTCTTAAATCGGGACAATTTAAAAAGCCACATTTGACATCTATTGATACTTCATCAAACGGGCAAAGAATAATATATTTTATTTTCGAAGTTAGAACTATACAATTGCTTTACTTTATTTATTACGATTACATATTTATTGTAATAATGACCAAAGAAGGTCATTTTACGATTTACTTTCACTAATAAAACATTGAATATATAGCCAGACTTCGTTAGTATGGAGCGCGCCAACAGTAATATACCCTTAACTAAAAGCTTCTGGAAAAAAGAGATCAATAGTAGTCATCCAAAAGATAAAACTCCTGGGAGCTTAATTATAATATTATAATTAGATAAAAGGCTCCAAATACACTATTTGAAAGGCCTCGCTTGTTTGTTAATTATTAACTAAGGAAAAACAAAATATCTTGTAAATTGTAATAACTACAGGATAAAATTGATATCATTTGCATCCTTTTAAAATTAAGAGTCTACCCATCAAACTGAACAACTTTTTTAATGGGAGCAAACCGATCGGAGCAAAAAAAAATCTGCTGTTGCATACATTTGAGTCGAGTAGGCATTGCAGTTTAGTATGACATATTTAGACATGACCCCCCCAAAATCATCATAATGTGTGCAATAAAATTGTGTAATGTACAATAAAGTCTAATTTACTCGTCATATTTATTATTAGTGGAACCCCCCCCCCCCACAAAATTTCAGGCTGTTACCGCTCCTGGCTCCTATAGTAAAAGTTGTTCAGTTTGATGGGTAGACTCTTAGTTTCAATGAAGCTTATGAAATCAATTTCACCCTGTATAATAAAACAAACTATGAATTATGCTTTACAGAACGTATGTGCGGTTTGTAACACACTAGCTTTTCGGCGATGAAAAAACATTGCTAGCAAAACCTAAGTGCTTCAATTGTGACCACGATATAGTACATTTGACTATATCCTCGGCGAGTATAGTCGTGAGCATATAATATGCATATGATGTTATTTTAGTTTTATGTTACCAAAATCTCCTACAGTTAAGTCCTGGCTACAACTACAGACAGTAGGTAGTTGTAGCAAGACTTCTGACCTCCCATGGAAAGATCGTGAGTTCATGTAGGTAGTTTTAAGCCGTGGTGGTCCAGTGGCTAGTAACCTTGCATAACACTGCCGTGCAGGAGGCGATGGTTCGATCCCCGTCCAGGCCGACTCGTACCAATGAGTTTTTCAGTATTTATGTTCGATTTGTAACACCACTGGCTTTTCAGTGAAGGAAAACATCGTGAAGAAACCTGCAAGCTTCAATTTCGAGGCATGTATTGTACCCACTGTCAATTATGTGGCGACGGGCTTACCCCCCGTCACACTGGACAGAGTTTCGGTACTACTGGTGAAACGTGGATGTTTTGAGGTTTCAGCATACCTCTGACTACCCCCTCGGGGAATATAGTCGTGAGCATATGCATGCATGATGTATTTTGTTTTTAGGCACTTACATCACTCGTTCAACATATCCATGCTTCTTTCACCAAAGAGAAAGGGCATATGAAAATTCCCATAACCACTCAACTAATTCCCGTGCCCTGGAACGTAAATGGGTACGTTCTAAGTCGGCTGCATAGAAATTCCCGGACCATTCTACGTTTGGCCTAATTAAATATTTGAGCTGTATGCTACCGTGATTGGCTGTAAAACTTTAATGGGTAACGTTCCAGATTCCACTTTTTATAGGAGACTTTCATTTTCTGGTTGGCCTAAAAACGTTTTTGTTTTAGTTTCTTGCGTTTCTAATTGGATTTTGTAACAAGAATGGTCGGTGAACGTTTGTTTACGCAGTTTGATTAATCAAGCAGTATACTTTCCATTTTAATCGAGAGGTTTTGAATTCTTAGACAATACCATTCAACTACTGCGTTTGGGTGGGAAAATGCATAAACTAAAATTTATTATTAAATAAATAAACAAAAAAAAGTGGCTAGAAAAAGTAGCTAAAATATTTAGCCACCGTTCGAAAATGTTGCTAGTTCTAGCCAAGAAGTGGCTAAAGTGACAACAATGTTGCATTCAGTCATATCACTGCAAACTGTGTTCATCTAACAGGTCTTCGGAAGACGGATTTTCTCACTCGTCATTAGACGTAATAATGTTTTTAAATTGAATTGGAATACATTTACATACTGAAGAAAGATGACTCTTACAAAAGTGCAAAAAAGGACCTCGTAACATAATTTTCACAAAATATGTTTACGTCACGTTCAATTTCGCAAAACGAAAGTGAAAACGAAGCATAAAACTGCAAGTCTTATGACAATAATCCTTCTTGAATACTGTTAATAGGTAGGGTGGCATTGGATTTT
This sequence comes from Agonopterix alstromeriana, assembly GCA_963924505.1. Taxonomy (NCBI): domain Eukaryota; kingdom Metazoa; phylum Arthropoda; class Insecta; order Lepidoptera; family Depressariidae; genus Agonopterix; species Agonopterix alstromeriana. The sequence continues at coordinate 4,856,840 of OZ004685.1, read as the reverse complement.
GGTTTTTATAGGACTCAAAAAGTCAATTACAGGATTATAACACATTTCCTTTATTATTCTAGCACAATTCATAAAACTGTAACATTTTGTTGATTACATTTTAATTGGTTTATTTCACGAATAACTGACCTTAATGACAGTGATTGTATAAGAGTAGATATATCCGATATGTAACCACAATTCAGAGCAAGGTTGCTCTGAATTGATATAGAAGTAATTTAATTATCAATAAATGGTTTGATTGAATTTATTTACGGTTATAAGCATCGACAAGTTTTACTGTGACTTTGATTGACGTGTCGTGCCTGTGAGACACGCTGTTTTAAACATTTAATTTCCGACACATTTCGTGAACTCAACATTAAGCTGCAATTAAATATTTCCGGATCTTAACGCAATACAATAAGAGACGACAAAGGGTATGTCAATCCTTTCTTTTTTACGCCAGAAAGAAGGTAGTTTAATGAAGCAAATCTGGGGCGACCCAATGGGCGTCGACCGGTGGCAGGCCCTAGTTATACTGAACCCGGTCACGAAACATTTCGAGGAGCTGGAGAGTCCAAGTGGACTGAGATAGAATCGAAAAGAGCTGAATAGCGTGTTTTGTAGTCGGAGGCCAAGAGACCCATTTCGCAGATAGTCAGTTACCACTCTTATTGAGGTGGAGTACCTATAACCCTTTCCCTCTCAAGCTTATTCCTGAGGCTTATGCCCTTAAGTGGGACGTTATAGGCTGATGATCAAAATAGGGTACTTTCATAGAAAATGGCGTGTTAAATTGGGCCGCGCTACAGCTGTCTTGATCGGTTCACTAATGTTTGTCCAAAAACTTTTTGGCAAATTATTACTTAACAAGCAACGTTTCATGTAATATTCATTTTACAAACACCTTGTTCCGCAAATTGATCATTTTACAAATAATCGCTTAACAAAAATATTTTTTGCAAAAGCTTGTCTTTACAAATGTACCTAATGTATTTTTTTCTTTTATGTATTTTTCATGTAATATTGTTACTATTTTACAAAATCACGTATTAACAAAATAGATAGCTTATAGAATATGGAACAGAAAATAACATTGATTTCAAACCAAAAGTCTGCATAGACTTTGAAAAAGCAGCTATCTTAAGTTTGCGATCAAATTTTGAAAACACAGTCCTGCACGGTTGCAATTTCCATTTGGGCCAAATAATTTACAGGTAAGTAAGTACTAAAGTTTTTTTTTTTTTCTAAAAACAAAAATGGTTTCTGGCATCATTGTTGTCGCAAGTCAAACCTAACCTAACCGACTCATTTTACTTTGGATAGCCTAGTGGAGTTGGCTAAACTAGTTTAACACGAGCGATTCGGTTCTAGCACTCGCCGGCCGCTGCCGCGGCACGCTCGCTCCGCTCGCTCGGCTCGTGCGGCGTGGTCGCAAGTCAAACCTAACCTAACCGACTTAATATATTTTACTTTGGATAGCCTAGTGGAGTCGGCTAAACTAGTTTAACACGAGCGATTCGGTTCTTTCTAATTTTTACTTTTGTAGATTTATTAAAATTACGAATGATAATGATGTTTTTTTTTATTAATTATTTTGGTTGACATTAGTAAAATGTGTGCCTAATAATAATGCAACATGTCAAATAATGCAATACACCAAGTGTTGTTTGTTTAAATAACATGAATGATAAATGAATCGTTTGTCAAATGATATGTCGCAAAATGAAAATAAGTCAGGTGATTAGTTTAATACTTGAATAATTTGTAAAATCAGTAATTGTGTAAAGATGAAATAACGATTCATTTTTTTGCCAGTAGTTGGTTGTCAAGTAAAAATTTGCAAATTGACTGTCGGTGAAATGACAGGACACCGTCTTGATCGTAGCATTGCTTGATGCAGACTATTGAAAAAATACCTAATTGGGATTTACTCAAGTCTTCACTTTGCGCGCGCTAGTGATACAGGGTGTAACAAAAAACTATAGTAATACTTAAGGGGGTGCTTCAGACCATCAAACCGAAAAACGTTCATTATGGAGCCAACATCGAAATCGCGAAAAAAACGCTCTTTCATACAAAACTACAGCACCGTTTCGACTCAAATGTATGGGACAGCATATTTTTTTATTTTCTCTCGATGTTGGCTCCTTAGTGAAATTTGTTCAGTTTGATAGTCTGAAGCACCCCCTTAAGTGTCACTAGGGTGTTTTGTTACATCCTGTTTATCTGCTGCTGATGATGATGATTACTACAGAGCTACTTTCCCTCAACATGCATTTACGAAACAGTCCCAAAAACGCTCATCAGTGTATCCACCCCATCGATGCGTCGGGATACACTTTTACTCGGCATTCCTAATACGTGCGCGGACGCAGTTTCACTCTGCGCGCTAGCGGCATACCAACCGACTTGATTTATGATCTGTCCCAGAAGTCTCCTGAACCAAGCCATCTTCGGCTTTATGACTTGGAGATAGGATTTAATCATGGAGACCACTGGTGGTGATTTTGAGTGGCGCCAAAGTTAGGGATTTCGAAAGATTGGAAAGGATTTAGTGGGAAGTGGTTGTAATTGATAGGTTTAAACAATGTTAGTTATGCTGTTTTAAACGGTGTGGTTGATTTAATTGTTATTGGGGCATTTAAGAGACAAGACACTGATTGGGATGGACTGGAAATGTACCCATATTAAGAGCCATATCACAAATTCAAATTTAAAATTGTTTATTCAAAATAATATCACATGGATAACTTTCCGACGTCATGTTTTTTTAATCTACCACCGCCGCGTCGGAAGGTGTTCCGTTGTAGAGAAGATGCGGCCAGAAACTCTATAACACACTTCTTTTAAACAAAACAAAATATGCAAAGTACAATTACAAAAATCCAATATTAAATTACTCGTACATAGTGTAACTTTGTCAAGACCAGACATTTTGGTCATTAAAATAATCATCGAGTTTATAGTAACCTTTTTTACAGAGGATTTGTTTAGCATGGGACTTAAACTTTTTGTCTGTCAAGTTTAGAATATTCTCTGGTATCTTATTATAATAGCGTACAGTGCCCCATGAAAGATGTGTTGATATTAATGAGGGAATACTAATACTAATTTATATTTATTTTTATGCAACAAGTGCTTTTTGGACGTAGGCGTTTCCGCCGCGACATCGGCACGATATTTCAGAGATCTATCGGTATCGCAGCAAAATCGAAGTGATCGCTGCGATTCAGATGTGACGTCGCGGCGGTGCAGTTGTGCAGTCCATATAAAACTGCTTTACCAACCCGACTCAAATGTATGAAACAGCTGTTTTTTTTCGCTTTTCCTAAACTTGGCCCAATAGTTGTTCAGTTTGAGATGCTCTGATTTCACAACTACCCCTTACACTTGGTATTAAAGTGAAGATCCTATTAAATTAACTAAAAATTTCGTCGCCATAATATAATAAAATAATAATAATAAAATCTTTTATTTTTCTCCACAAGCAGAAATTATAGGAACTTACAATAAATAGGTACAGATAGAATTGTGGGAGACTGGTGTCCGAAATAGGTAAAGCAAGGGAAAACCTGAATATTTTCGAATCACCAGGCGCCCACCCACAGCGATCGTAATAGTTTAGTATTTATGTAACAGAGAAAACTAAAGCAACAAGGGGATATAAAATAAAGTAAATATCTATATACTTATTGAAGTTTATTAACAGTTAGTGATAGGTATAGGTAGGTACCCATTTTATGAACATTAGTGTACGATTAATATGCAGGGTCCTTCTTAATATGCTGACACTTTTTTAAGGGGATGATTGGACCATCAAGCTGAACAACTTTCTCCATCGGACCAACATCGAAATCGCGAACCGGCTCAAGTAGGATTGCAGTTTTGTATAGAACAGCTGATTTTTTTTGGGATTTTATGTTGGTGCCAAATACAACGTGTTAATGAATAAGCGCAAAACCTCATACAACCCAACTGTTTTATAACTAAATAATTAGATTGAAACAATAATTTCACCATTTTTATAGTTAAAATTTAAAGTTATTCGCATTTTAAGTTTTGAGGCAAAAATGATTTGTCTATCTGAAATGATAATTTCAGCAATGAATGAAAGCGCTAGCATGCTCGTGGATACATTTAAAGAATCTTGTTTTGGTAGTAAGTAGGGTGAGAGTGCCCGAGCGGTGGGTTGAGATAGAGTTCAGTAAAATTTAAATTTTACAAACAAATTACTTAATATTCCAAAAAAATATACCTATGTTGAAACCATGATAATTCGATTCTCCTCTCGATTCTAAACAAACTACTTTCTAGTTTTGCGTTAATTCATTAACACGTTATATATAAAATATTCAAGTACATAATTTCAATCTTCCAGTCTGTCACCAACCATTAAAGGGAACCTATTAGAAGTCCGAGCACGTCAGTACGTTACTATCAACGCTTTGCCATGTATGGATGCCATGATTAATTTTACTGCACTTATATGGTGCTACAAGTAGACATTTTGGGGCCACTTTTATATTTCGTGTCGCGTTTGTTGTGAATAGTTCTCTGGAGCAATACTTTCGTGTTATTAATAGTCATGCTTGACAACATGATCTCTCTGGTCGAAATTTAGGCTGCTTGAAGATACATATTCTATGGCTGAACTCATAATAAAACTGTCAACTTTGTGCGTCCGTATCATATATTTAGTCCGTAGGTGGCCGTGGTGGTCCAGTGGCGAGTAACCTTGACTGCCGTGCAGGAAGCGATGGTTCGATCCCCGTCCAGGCCGACTCGTACCAATGAGTTTTTCGGAATTTAGGTACGATTTGTAACACCACTGGTTTTTCGGTGAAGGAAAACATCGTGAGGAAACCTGCATGCTTTAATTTCGAGGTATGTATTGTACCCACTGTCCATTACAAGTGGCGACGGGCTCACCCCCCGTCGCACTGAACAGAGTTTCGGTACTATTGGTGAAACGTGGATGTTCAGAGGGTTCATAATATCTCTGACTATCCCCTCGGGGAATATAGTCGTGAAATTAGAATGCATACTTTTTTTTTGCTGTTGGTTTTTTTAGTTTACCTGTTATTTTGTTTTGTACACGTCTGCTGTCCCAATTCGTATGAATTTTTCAGAAAAACATGCCTTAACTTGCAGTAACATTTCATTTTTTTGAACATTTACTTTGTTCATTCCTGACTTTTTAATTAATAAATTACGTGAAATTTGATCAGTTTTATGGTCTGATGCACCCCTGTTTAATGAAACGCATTTAATTTTACACCCTGTATACTGTAGAGCACAGGCCTCTTACGAATAAGCTTTTTATTTCAATAAGATAGAAAGATAGTTAAATTTAAAAAAGGTAGAGAGCTGTAATTCAAATAATTAGACAAATACGGCAGACGTTTAGCTATCCACGATATAACATAAGAGTGATTACACTATTATCAGTTTAAAAAGCAATCTTGAACAAAGTAACAATACAATGTCACACTCCATGGCAACAGCCACCAAACATACCTTGGGGAAATCTATTGCCGTCGAGGAACGCGCTGCAAATTTATTCACAAGAAATATTGTACGCTGCGGGAATGTTCAAAAGAGAACTGGGCTACAGTAAAAACCATACAACTATAGTCCTAGGGTGCAAATATGGTCCAGTTTTCCTGCCGTACTAACCTGCTACACATAACGCCATGTAACATTCACCGTTTCAGTATTTGCTAGGCTGTCACTTACAACCTGTATACTAAATCTATGGGGCCTGCCGTCGGTCAACGTCTGTAAATGTGTCTGAACCCTAATTCCTTCAGTGATGCAGTGCCCCAACTCTGCCCAGTGTGACAGCTAGTGAGCCTTTCGTCACTTTTAATAGTAGAAATGATTGACGTAATGCTCACTTCAATTCATTCGTTACTTAAAATCTCAAAAGGAAATGGTGTCAGAAAACCGTCTAAAAGAAAATTCATGTCGGTTCCGCGAAGGTGTTTCTTTACAGGAAAATTGTGAAGGTTATCCGAAATTGGCACATTTCTTAAGCTCCGTATTTTATTATAACACAATTTTATACAAAAAGAAGATACCTACTTAATTTACGACGAAAATTCCTTGAAATACAGGGCGTAACAAACCACCCTAGTAAACTGAAGTCCGGTACAATATTGCAGTACTGACTCGACTAAAATGTATGGGACAGATGATTTTTTTAAAGTTTTCTCGATGTTGACTTCATAGTTAAAAGTTTTTCAGTTTGATGGTCTAAACCACCCCCTTAAGTATTACTTGGGGGTTTCGTTACACCCTGTATATCTTTAAGTAAAGAATGGATTAATATCTAAAAAGCTGTGTGGTCCGATTGGAACTATTTGGAACAGATCACTCAATTTTCTTCCCGTGATCAAAGAATTTAGGTAATTTTGTGGATACCATATGAGGCGATAAAAGTAATGGATTTCTTTTGCAGTGTTTTGTGATCAATAGAACCTGTCCACACTTGATATTGAATTCTTCCATCCTCAAACCAACCAAAGCAACTTGCTAGTTGTAGCAAAGATTCTGATCACCTCGACCCTGTGAGTTTATTGTATTGTGTCAGAAGAAATAGACGAGCATAAACAAAAGGCAAGATGTGTTTTAGTATCGCTTACCCATCGTCTGTGCCAATCCCAATTGGGATTAAAGCGTGAAAGTGTATAAAAAAGCCATACACAGGTACATGCGTAGTATGTTGCTTGGTCTAGTCGGTTTCGGCTACATTTTATCTGATCCATTCCTAAAGGGTACAATTTAACCATCGCATCAATCCAAAAATAAGTCCTCCTTTCCTAATGTAAGGCCTACGACAGAATCCTCTAATACCTACCCAGAAATGCTTTTACGCAATCCTCAAAAAGGATCATTGCATACCCTCTTCCCTCATTTAATACTTAATTTGGAGGCACTCGAAAAAAGGCGCTAACGGCTAATTCGCGCCCTTTTACTGCCCGCTTTGTGGTGGATTTTTTCCGCTTAGATTTCTTTTTAAGAGTCACGATGTTTCATTTTTAGCTATCTTTAGCACAGAAGAGAAGAACTCGATTCCACCCTAATAGAAGTAGCATGTAGGTATGTATTATTATTTGGTTGTAAGGGCTTGGTCAATGGCCTATAGCTACCGCGACCTGAACAGATCTATTGTAACTGTCACCCTTGACCTAAAGGAAGCCTAAAGGTCATTTCCTAGGCCCACGGACTTCATGAACCGCGTTATGCTTTTGAGGGGAGGTCCCTAATGTCAGTAGGTGTAGATGTAGGTATGTCGAACTATATACTATCACCTATTCGCAGCCCGCGTGCATCAGATCTGGTCGATATGACATATCTGCTCATACATTTCGTTCAGAATTTTTTTGGTCACGCTAGTTCTCGAACGAAATAATCCTCATGCTATTTCAACTGGTGCTCTTTTCTGTGTCTGTCTGCCTTTAGTATTGTTAAACTGGAATATATTTGAGATATCTTCATAATTTATACACAGACTAAGTACGTTATAGCTAGTAAGATTTCACTGCGAGGCAATAGTTTCCTGCACGTAAAATCTGTATAATATATCCACTTCCGCATCCACTAGAGTGGAGTGGAGACCCTCTGTTAGATAGCGTGACGATTGGATGCAAGAAGCATAGAAACGAGCGAGGTGGCGTTTATTGGGAGAGCCCTATGTCCAGCAGTGGAATAGTCCAGGCTGATGATGATGTGTGGATACTAGCCCCGATCATTGATCGTCTCATTTTGTATTTTGATAACGGGTAGTAACTTCCAAGCTTATCCGCTGAAGCGGATTAATATCATTAGGCATTATTGATTGTTAATCAATGTTAAACCCTTTAGCTTCGCTTCATAATCTCCATGCAATTTTGAACCATTATGCCAATTAACATAAAGTCTTATCTTCTGTTCCGGAGATATTAATCCTAAACCCATTATTACATTAAAGGTGGAACGTTCCGTATCGAGCTTCATTCATATAAACATAAATAAATAAACCCATTCGAAGCCCAGAATTGCGTAAATGGGAATTATATAAGGTCCTTCTGAAATATAGCACAACATTTTAAAGTTCATGATCAGACCAGATCAGACAGACTAACTTATTGTAGGTACATACGTAATTTTGAAATCATCACCGCTCTCAAAACGGTAAAGGAAAACAGCGTGAGGAAACCTGCATAACCTGAAGAAGAAATTCTGATGCGTATGTGAATGCTAACGCCCGTATGCCATCCTTGAAGATAGCCATGTGTACAGCAGTGGGACGTATACATACAGGCTGAAAATGATGATGATGATCAAACCATCAAATAAGATAACTTATTCACTGGGACTAACATAGAAATCGGAAAAAACATAATCAGCTGTTCCTCACAACTACTGCTCGATCCAAATGTAGGTATGGGAGCATATTTCAAAAGTACCCTGTTTAATAATAAACAATCTTTGTCTCGAAGGTAAACCTTTCTCTACAACAATACAATATTTTTATTAAACACCACTCGACTAAACAAACATCTTACAGACAATGATCGTGTTATTTTTGTGAAAATATAATTTCAATACACTACAAACTCACGTAACAAATATGTTTCTGTAATAAAATTGTAAAAAATATTATCCTTTACCACCAACATCAAAATAGCCAAAAAATCTGCTGTCCCATACAAATTTGAGTTGAGTAGGTTTGCAGTTCTGCATGAATGGAACAGCAAATTTCTTCTTCACGATTTCGATGTTGCTCCCAGAAAAATATTCAGTTTGATGGTCTGATTATCCCCTTAAAAAACCGTCAGCATATTAAGACGCTCCCCATAAGTAAACGCATGGCCGGGCCATATTTTCCTGGTTTTTAGAAGCTATCTTCTCGTTATTTGAAAGACATACAAATTGATGAAAAATATAGCAATGATCTTCAACATCTCGGCTTTATTTGCTATGAAGTATAATTCTATTTTTTCTATAAAATACATATGAAACCTGTATTTAAAGGAAAGCCTAAATAATGGAAAAAATCTGTATTATGCGCGTCTACTTTATAAGTTGAAGTCAGTTTTTCTTGCGACACACCAATGTGTAGACAATATTAAGATCTACAAATGCTCTGAAGTAAATTTTTTAAGTCCAATATTTGATGAGTTAATTAGATAACTGTAACATTTGGTGCGAATTTCCTTGGCTTAGAAGGCACGGTACTGACCTAATGAAGTACAAACCAGTCAAAAATAATTATACCTACTAAAACGACGTAGCTTAGTAGAGGTGAGGCGGCTCTGAAAGGGTCAAGGTCGTTCGGTCAGGGAAACCTGGACCCTGTTAGTATAGGTGCTTATTTTAATTTGGCTTTAATCTTCAAATTGGTATATTTCCGTCTCTATATAGAACACGAGAGACGTATCACCTTAACCGAGTTATCTCGCACATCTATCTGACTAAATAGCATTATCTCGTATCTGCAAAGCCAACTACTGGAGCGTAAGGAAATTATTGCACCCACAACGACCTACTTTGCTCCCATTTAATTCACCCCCTGACGCTTAATTCCTTTGTTTGTTTAAATGTAGTTACGAGGTTTTGCTAATTAATTGTATGGAAAATGATTAAGAGTACGAGGAAATTACAAAAAAAAGGTTTAAGAATGTTATAAAGGGTCCTTCTTTGCTGACACTGTTTTAAGGGACGTCCCCTTATGTACGTGTTATCAGATATTTAACTTCAAATATTAATTGATTATTATTATTGTACCTACTGTCCATTATAAGTGGCGACGGGCTCACCCCCCGTCACACTGGACAGAGTTTCGGTACTACTGGTGAAACGTGGATGTTCTGAGGTTTCAGAATATCTCTGACTACCCCCTTGGGGAATATAGTCGTGAGCATATGCTTATGCTTATTAATTGATTATAAACATGTTACAGCCATGTTGTGCTATTTCAAATCAAATTAAAGATTGAAAAATTAAGTCTCTTGAACCCGTAATCTTCCAAGGAATAACTTTTTCCAATTTAGCCACCGAGCCTACTAGCCAGAGAACGAAATTCTTGAACCTAAGACGTGGCGCCATCTACTGGCGTTTCTACAAACTAACCAACTTCCCCGGTTTGGAAGATGGCGGGTTTAAGTCCCGCCCGAGACATTATATTTCAAACTTTAATTTAATTTGAAATAGATTTAAATAAATATACAACGTGTTAATGAATAAGCGCAAAACCTCATACACCCCAACTGACTTATCACGAAATAATTACATTGAAACAATAATTTAATTATTTTAATAATTAAAATGGAAAGTTATTCGCACTTTACATTTTTATGCAAAAAAGATTTGTTATTATTTCAGCAGTAAATGAACGCGCTAGCGTGCTAATGGATACATTTTAAGAATCTTGTTTTGGTAGAAAGTAGGGTGAGTGTGCCTGCGCGCTGGGTTGGCATCGAGTTCAGAAAATTTTTAATTATACGAACAAATTATTTAATATTTTGAAAAATGTAACCTATGTTGAAACCTTGATAATTCGATTCCGCTCTCGATTCTAAACAAACTACTTTCTAGTATTGCGTTTATTCATTAACACGTTGTATAACTGTTCTATACGCAATTAATTTCTTCTCGCCCCGGTTTGGCCAGCTACGGGTTCAAGACCCGTACAAAATTTAATTTTTCGATTTAACCTGTCAAGCACAGCAAAATTGGACACCTGTAAATTCCAGGTGTAAGAGTGGCTCGAATTAGACTGGGCTTGAGATATAATTTGTTATTGTTCTTGTAATACCATGCTAGGTTGGTTATCATTAGGGCTATTTGGACCCTGGACACTGCAGTCTTGAACTGTGGTTCTAGCATGCATAGCATATCATCATCATCAGCAGCTTTTGTCCACTCGCTGCAGGGAATAAGCCTCCTCCCCATTACGCCACTCTTTCCTGTCTTATGCCAGCATATCATAACATATGCACACGACTAATCCCCGAGGATGGTCAGTGATATTCGATAAACTTAAGACATCCACGTTTCACTAGTAGTACCCTTTGACTAATTATTAAAAGGACTAGTCTTGCGGTAGCATTTCCCCTCTGCCACGTTATAAGCACAATTGATCTTGTGCATTTACATTCAATTTTACACCTTATCACTAAACGAGACAGCCTGTAATTGCGAAATAATAACTTCGAACTTAGAACGTTTGGGGTTCACACGAGACAGCTTTTCATGATTTTTAACATTCAAAATTAGAATCTAAAGTTATTGAGAATAAAATCCAAAGTTGCGGATTTCGTGTTACCTCGCCCCCCGCAAAAAGTGGCAGAAATGTTTGTTAGTAGAATTACACGCGTAACCAGTCCACATATAAATAGTCAAAGGTAGTACCGAAACTCTGTCCGGTGTGACTAGAGAGCCCGTCGCCACTTATAATGCAGAGCCTAGCATGCCAGCTTAGAGAAAACGAGAAAGTTCGATATGTGTATGTTAAAAACAGGACCTACCAAACCGTATTCAATTCCGTTTAAACATTGGTTATCAATAACGAATTCATTGAACATCGAATTATTTTCCCTTCGAAAAGCCTATATTTGGCGATAAACAAGTTTTGCAAAATTGGCAGAAGCACGAACTCTCACGTAATGTATAATGAACGACTGTTTAATAAATATTGAAAAACGTGTAGACAGGTCAGCAAATTGTTTCCCAATTTGTTGATTACTGTTTTTCATGCCACCCACAGAGACTCAACAATCTCGTTGTCTCATTACGTAGTCTCTACTCATTGTCTCGTTGACGCAGTAAAAGCTAGCAAGAGATTTAATGGAGGATTAACTTTAATGATCGTTTCTGCAACTGATTGTTAAAGTTCAAATTCCTTCGTTATATCCATAGAGCAGTTTATTGCTTCATGGTTTTATCAGATGATTAGTTTTGGAAGGTGACTTAGGTATACACCATTAATTTTTAATAACTAACAAAAATGTAAGGGTGTAACTATAGGGGAAGTTTTTCATTGTCTGAACAATGAATCTAAAAAACTCTCCCGAAGGAAAAAAAAATTTTTTTTTTGGACATCTCATACAAAACTGCGGATCAGCTGATCGATTTTCTATGGAAGGTCTTTCTACTGCTGATTTGACTTTCAAAAATCATACTTCAGGAGTGCGAATTTTGAAAGTTAAATCAGCAGTAGAAAGATACATATCTCCATAGTAATTTTGACATTTTCAAGTGCTGAACTACTGCAACGAACGAGCTTCAAAAATCGCACTCCAGGTACATAATGTTTACTTAACCAAAATGACCACTTTCCCAAAAAATACTGTTTTTCAAAATGGCCACCGTTTTTCACAAAATGTCTACAGACTAGGTAAACAGCTATAAGTTGAAGTCACTTTTACTTGCAACACATACCATTGTGTAGACAATGTTATGATCTATAAATGGTAAATAAAAAAAAAAATTAAGTCCAATATTTAATGAGTTATTTAGATAATTGTAAAATTTTGTGCCAATTCTTATTATTTTAGAAAGTGATTTCCTTGGATTAGAAGGCACCACAGCGACATAATGAAGGACAAGCCAGTCAAAAATAGGTATACCTACTAAAATGATATATTTTAGAAGAAGTGAGGCGGCTCTGAAAGGGTCAAGGTCGTTCAGTGGGGGATAGCTCTTGAGGGTGTGTTCTTTTTATTAGAGGATAAGCCAAAGACTTCCATTATACTGAGGTAGACATGGTGTACTCTACCATATGGCATGTGATAAGCAATCTTCTGAAGTGAAATGCCGATTATTGTACGATTCCATTAGTCATTGTTTCCCCACTGTAACTTTACTAAGCTTCCACCAAGCCTTTAACGACAGCCTTAAGGACGCAAAGTTTGTACCATACACAAAAACCCTCTATTCAAGCCATAATAGAACTTACAGCGTGGTCAAAAGAGTCCTATCGAGGGCCTTGTTAAGTTAAATTGTAGTATAGCCACCTTACCTGAGGTCACTCAACTTAGAGGAAGTTCAGGGAACGCTATCGCAAACTTTATTTACACGGACACTTAGTTAAGTAAACTTAACACGTTGGAGAGTAGTTCGTCTTTTGTTTTATAGTTTAATATTATGAAAAAGTTACCGCCAGACAGAAGCTACAATACGGTAGTAAGTAGGTACTTTGTTTTCTTGTTGTATCTTGTTGGTCTCTGTGCAAAGGCATCTCCATCTTCACCTAAAATCCTCCCCATTCAACGCAAACTCAGGCCAACCGTTCAGGAAGCTATCCAAGTCATCGCTTCATCTTCTTATGGGTCTTCTTCGACGTTCCTCGGCTTTAGGATTTTTTTAATTTACAACTAGGTGGTACAAGTGTACTGTACGCGCAAAGGCATCTCCATCTTCACCTAAAATCCTCCCCATGCAACGCAAACTCAGGCCAACCGTTCAGGAAGCTATCCAAGTCATTGCTTCATCTTCTTATGGGTCTTCTTCGACGTTCCTCGGCTTTGGTTTTTTTTAAATTTACAACTAGGTGATACAAGTGTACTGTACGTGCAAAGGCATCTCCATCTTTCCCTAAAATCCTCCCCATGGAACACAAACTCAGGCCTACCGTTCAGGAAGCTATCCAAGTCATCGCTTCATCTTCTTATGGATCTTCTTCAATGTTCCTCGGCATTAGAATTTTGTAATTTACAACTATGTGCTTCAAGTATACTGTACGATACAGAGTTATTCCAGATTTTCCTCATTTCCCTTCTCCTCTATGGTTTCATCTATCAAGCCAAACTTGAAGGGTTTAGAGCTCAGGGGAGTCTTTTGTCGAGAAGAGCGACAGAAACAGGTTAGAATATTGAAGTGGTCTGCAAGATGCTTGTCAGGTTCTGATCTTCGAAGGAAGAAGTCTGCCAACACTAGTGCGATAGTTTTTGAAAATTGTCCAAGTCCAACCACTTGAACTGAATGATTTGGTCAACCTATATAGGGTCCTTCGTAATATGCTGTCGGTTATTTTAAGGAGACGATCAGGCTATCAATAAACAACTTTTTCTATGGGACGTATTTCACAATCGCGAAAACACAATCAGTTATTCCATTCCAAACTGCAACCCTCCTCGACCTAAATGTATGGGACAGTAGATTTTTTTTTCTAGCGATTTCGATGTTTGTTCTACAGAGAAAGTTATGTGTCAGTGTCAGTTTGATGGTCCTCCCAGCATATTATTATTAAGTTGGGCTCTGTATGACAGCGTACAGAGCCCATCTTAATAATAATATTGTTTCTGATATCATATAAAAGGCCCTCATCATCATTATATCGTATGGAATTTTTGTCTTCTTGCTTGGATCCTGGGAGGTTTAAATTTCGAGGTCAAGGTGTTTTAGCCAGTCTTCCGCTGCCGGGGTTAACCTATGGAGTTCTTCAATTCCACCGGGGAAACGGGGCAGAGTGCCACTCATTGCCAACTCATTTACTACGTGGGTGAGGGTTTGGTCAGGTGCCCCGCAGTTGCACATCGGTGACTCCGTCAGGCCCCACATGAAGAGGTGATAGTTGGTCCTTCCATGGTTAGTTTTCCGGTCCTTATCAAAACCAGCCGGATTGGCAGTCAGGTCTCGCATGAGGTTTGCGTGCAGACGGTCAAAAAGGCCCCAACCTAACCGCTATGCACTATATCGAACTGGGATTGAATTCGGTCGTCGGTCCAGATAGGTGATCTGGATGGGAGACTGTAAGTAAGAATTGACTTCAGCGTTTTCCTCATATAGGCATGGAACTGCGTGATTCTATTGGAAGCCCTTTTTCCATTATTTGGCAGCTGCTTTATTTCTAAAAAAAGAAAATCAAATTTCTAATTTATATAAAAGACCCTAATGTTATTATTAACAATTAGATTAACAAAGGATCTATCACCTATCAATCACCCGAGTTCATTGACCCGTTTGTGCTTTTGTTATGGCATCAACCCAGTAGACCGGAAAATGGGTGGAAGGTAGATTACCTATCGATTTTTAATTTACGCGCCAACACCGAGGGTGCAAGCTAGAACATTTTTTTTAATATACACGTTTGTTTTTGCACTCCATTTACTCCATTATACCTTTAAGAGATGTTTATTCCGAATGTGTAAATGCGCGCTGCATACAAACGAAGTCTGGTCATATTTTCAATACTAACCAATTTAAGTCAATGAAATTTTTCAGAAACAATCAAGAAACGAATCTCTATGCTCGTACGAAGTTAGATTTTCGTTAAAATATACAGTTTTAATGCTAGGATTAATTTAAGATTGGTATGGAAATCATTGAGACACTGTGTAACTTTAAAACTATACATTTTAACGAAATGTGACTTCATACAAGCGTAGAGATTATTTTCTGGATTGTTGCAGAAAAATTTCACTGACTTTAATTAGTTAGTATTGAAAATATCACCAGACTTAGTTTATATGGGCACGCTCTGAATTATATTCCCTTATAATTCGATGTATAATATAGTATAATGGTTGAGACTATATTCCCCAAGGGCCATTTAGGTATTTAATTGATATTTATTGGTTATAAAACAGCAAATAATTTAATTTTACACCGTCAATTACGTGATAAATAACACGTTATGAAATAAAACATACAAAGTATGAAAAAGGTTAACATTTAAACTAAGGGCTTCTACGGGATACATTAACATACATATACAGTATGTTAGCGTAAACAGTTGCATTACTTTAAAGGGTGATGTTTTTCATGATACTGATCAACTTTCCCTAGAAACCAATAGGAAATAAGCAAAACAAATTTTGGATTTTCCATTCTAAATGCATCGAAAGTTTGTATAAAATTCTTTTTTTTTTAAATTTCTATGTTCCTTTGAGTGAAAGTTGTACAGTATCATGAACACAAACCATTAATGTAATGCAAATGTGTACAGTAACTTCTTCTTCTTCTTCCTGCCCTTATCCCATTATTTGGGGTCGGCGCAATATGTCGTCTTCCTCCATTCATCTCTTTTAGCCGTCATTTCAGCGCACACACCTTTTTTACACATGTCATCTTTCACACAATCCATCCATCTTTTCTTTGGTCGTCCTCTCTTCATGCAGCCATCCACATTCAGATTTAACATTCGTCTTGTAATATGCCACTCATCTCTTCTCATCACATGTCCATACCACGATAACCGATTACCGCGCAGCTTTTCATTCACAGGAGCCACTTTCAAACTTCCTCTAATATACTCATTCCTAATCTTGTCCATTCTAGTAACCCCACACATCCATCTCAACATTCGCATCTCTGCTGCATGCAGTCGTTTTTCATCCGTCACTTTAACGGCCCAACACTCCGAGCCATACATGACGACAGGTCTTATGATGGTTTTATATATTTTCCCCTTCAACTTAAGGGGGATTCGGGAGTCACAGGTCATTCCCGTAACCTGTCGCCATTTCATCCACCCTGAGTTTATTCGGCGTTTCACGTCTCGATCTATATCGCCATCGCTTTGTAGAAGTGAACCGAGGTACCGAAAATCGGAGCAGACTGGCAAAGGTACGCCATCAAGCGTAATAGGCACAAAACTGGAGGTACCGCCGAAATCGCAGAACATGCATTCGGTTTTCGTTCTGCTGATTTTCAAGCCAACATTCTCCAGCCTTTGCTGCCATTTTGCCAGTCTGATCTGGACCTCGAGTCCATCTTCACCGACAAGCAAATGTGTACACTAACATCCTGTTAAAATTTAACGAGGCTGCTAACCAATACCGAATTTAGATCAAAATTAAACACAATTTCTTTTTACTAACTTTTAAAATAACTTACGCTCAGGTGCAGAAACGCTCAATAAAGTTAATCATCCATTAAACCTCTTGCTAGCTTTTACTACGTCAACAAGACAAAAAGTGACAGCAAGAGATTTAACTACCTATACAACGTGTTAATGAATAAGCGCAAAACCTTATACACCCCAACTGATCTACAACAAAATAATTAGATAGAACCAATAATTTCATTATTTTGATTGTTAAAATTTAAAGTTAATCGCATTTTATGTTTTGATGCAAAAATGATTTGTTATGACTTCAGCAATAAAGGAAAACGCAAATGTGCTCATGGATACATTTTAAGAATCTTGTTTTGGTAGTAAGTAGGGTGAGTGTGCCCTTGCGGTGGGTTGAGATCGAGTTCAGTAAATTATAAATTTTAAAAACTTATATTTTTAAAAAAAATTACCATGTTGAAACCATGATAATTCGATTCTGCTCTCGATTCCAAACAAACTACTTTCTAGTTTTGCGTTAATTCATTAACAAGTTGTATAATGAGCGTTTCTGCAACTGAGTGTTGGTTAAAAAGTGAACCTGGGGCGAAAATTAAAAACTAAACGGCCCATTGAATAAATGTTTATACCTACCACGACATTGGTAAAGTGCATACGATGCACTGTGCAAAGTGTGTCAGCGAGACAATCGTTGTAAATAATGCCATTATGTCAACCAAATCGTACATGGAATCAAAATATTTATTAAAATCTGATAATATATAATTATGATGTGGATGTTCTGCGGCTTCAGAATATCTCTGACTACCCCCTCGTGAATATAGTCGTGAGCATGTTATGCTATATTTAATTATACTTACTTATTTACTCTTGTCTTAGATATTCCGTGCTCTAGTTCCCATTATATCAAACAATTAGAACTAAAGAAATATGCACCTATACTTCAACTACCAAAAGAATAATATACAGACAGAAAATATAACCAAATATGGTCCAAATGGCCGTGTGGTCTTATAATAGACCAACCCGTCTCTTTCCATGGGTATCGTACAAGCTGACTTGACTAAGGAATAAAGGCATACAGAATTACCTAGACCCATTTAAGGTACCAGAACCTAGTTCGGACTTTTATTATGATGTTATAGAATATATATAGGGTCCTTCTTAATATGCGGACGGTTTTTTAGGGGGATGATCAGACCATCAAACTAAACAACTTTCTATATGAAACGGCGAAATCGCGCAAAAAATATCCATACAAAACTGTCATAATCCTACTCGACCCAAATATAGTATGGTAGTTTTGCTTGCCCTACATCAAGTCTGGGCTAGATTCTGGGACTTTAAATGGGACTAGGTAATTCTGTGTGAGTTTATCTCTTAGTCAGCTCGTACAATACCCAGCTAGAGTATCTAGAGCTATCGGGCCGTAGGTGCATACCATAGGTGGCACAAAAAATTCAAAAACTCTTTACAAATATCTCAAAATAACCTCTGCAAGAGATCTCGACTCGGTAGACCGTACATCGTAATATAAAAAACATAATGGACAATAAAGGCGCACGTGCGCAATATCTCCGTAAACAAGTGAGCAGATGCGCCGGCGCACCTGGCTCAGAGACTATGCATACGGCTACAGAAATACCTCGAGCTTGCCTTAAAGATGATTTTGAATAGCAATTTTAATGTAGAAGTAAGTGAGGATAATATTATAAAGAATTTTGGACCTTAGAAGTTGAAGGTTTGAGTTTAAAATATTTTTTTTATTATATAAATAATAAATACTTTTTTGTTAGGGAAATCATGTGAGAAGCTTCACTCGGTTATACTCGGATTATGGTAGGAAGTCTTAATATGCTGACGGTTTTCTAGAGAGGGAAAATCGATACGAAATCCTAATTCCGCCCGGAATATTTCCGTATATGTAGTTGTCTTAATCGATTTTGATCTAGTTTTCAATGTTCGAAAGAAAAATATGATCTAACTTAAAAACTGCGATACTAATTCCAACCGTTCGTAAACATCTCTATAAGAACCTAGACGAGGTTATTATCATGTAAATTTTTAATGACGCTATTTTTATTTAATGAACTGTTTATTAAAGTCAAGGATAAGAGAACCAAAACACAGCCTTCAGTATCTTTTGAATAATAAGAGGAAATTGCTTTTAAACCTACCTACTTATCTATAAACGGGTAGGTATTATGTTAAAAAGCAGTGTTGAAAGCGAACTTTGCAATAACTGTATCCTTCGAAGGTGGTTTGTAGTTGTAGCAAAGTTTCAGACTAATGTCAAAAATATTAATTATTGCCGAGCGTTTAATGGTTAAATCATCATCATCAGCTTATACGTTCCACTGCTGGGCACAGGCTTGCCCTCAAGGAAGGTGTATGGGCGTTAGTCCTCCACGCTTACCTATTGCGGATTGGTACACGTTTGGATATTCTTCTTCAGCGGATGAAGGTTTCTTCACGATGTTTTCTTTCACTGTTTGAGAGCAGTCTGTGGTACGTACACGTTAGAAAAACTCATGATTTAGTGTCCATACCTCTCCACCAACGCTCTTGGTTGGTTTTTAAGGTTACATACCACCGACTGGTCAAACTAACATTTTTATCAGGAAAACATGAACAAATACTACGACCACATAAAACAACAATTAATGTTGTTGATGACATTCGATAAATTAGATAATTACGCATCAAACGAATAAACAAAGCCTCCGGATCGACAGAATACAGAACAATTGTTAAAACATGGCATAAACAGAATAGATAATAATATTAACGTAATTTAGAGAACTAACGATTTAATTTCAGTTGGACAGACAATGCTAGCCAAATGAGATGACTGCAAATCACCGTACTGAATAAGCAATTTTGAATAAATAAACTCTGGTAATACACATATAGCGGCAGAATAGAGGGGAAGAGAGGCAGAGGAAGACCTAGACAGAGTTATCTTACACAGGTGAAAGAAAAGGTTGATGTCTTGCCGTATCAAGAATTCAAGGCACTGGTGGAAAAGAGACAGGACCGGCGAATACTCCACCGACAAGTGCGTTACTCTTAAATAAGATGATGAGCGGTAAAAATTAAGTAAGTTATAGCCTGTAGAATCCCACTGCAGGGCAAAGGCCTCCTCTCACAAATAGTGGTGAGAGGGAGTGGGCTATACTCCACCACGCGGGCCCAGTGCTTCTTGGTGGAGGCTAGTTAGTGGTCAACTTGCTGTCAGAGAATTTTTAAGCCACCTTAATAGGCATCTGACCTGGCTTAACGAATAGTTACAACGCCATCTGAGGAAACTATTCGAGACCAACTGTTTAACGTGCCTTCCGAAGACGGTAACACCCATCAAAAGAGTGACCGGACCTGACGATGAGCGGTAGATGGAGCAAATCTTTGACTTGATGGTCAATGGGAGAGGAGCAAAGCGTGGGTTTTCCAGCGGCTTCTGCATGATGCGTGCGATAAGGCTATATCACGTTCATTCGAGCGCAAATAGAAAGACGCAAAGACACTATAGCGCTATACATCACGCTACTATGCTACGGTGGGAGTGCGATGGGCTAAATTATATCACGATAAAGATGGAGGCACCACATGAAGCAGCTGCGGCTTGGGCCAAGGTGGCATAAGCAAGAATAGCCCTATACTCATCAGTAGGTGGATGCGGATTGTAGATGATAAATGATAGCATTAATTTATGGAAAACAACATTTTTAATGCTAAAATACGAAGTCTCATGCTTGAAATCAGCAGTGCGTGAAACCCCATCCCCATTCTGCATACGCAATTATCTCGTTATACGTTTTAAAACTAAACAAATCGGGACTGTGGTGTAGCTGTCTCCGAACATATAATTAGTGCACGCAATGCGACACGTGTAGGCCATAATGTGAGTCACGGGGAAAATGGACACGTCGTTATAATGATAATGTACTCAACATTCTTACTTGAATAACAAGCTTGCGTTGTGGAAGTATTCGAATAAAAATCGCAAAAACAATAAATTCCAATCATATTCGAGTCATGCTAATACATTTTGCAAGGAATTAGACTAATTGAAAAATTCATAATTTTTTTCTATTTTCACGGGCACACATTCCCACCGCTGTGGAATCAACAGCGGCGACCATTCACAACACTAGACAATGAAGTCCAGCAAGCCCGGGGGATGACTCTAATCTGTCTTGGAACCCGCAAAGAATTAATCAAAGAAGATAGGAGGAGTAGGAAAAAGAAATATCCGTCCCTTCATTGCAAAAGGGGGAAAGCAATAAGAAAAAAAAAAACAAGGCTATTAGAGAGCCAATTCCAGAAATCATTTATGGCCGAGTTGAGTTTACGGTGACGGTATCACGATCTACAGTCATGTTTATTTACCTCTAACTCATCTAGGTTGATATTATATTAACTAACCTTTGTAACGGAACCTGATTTAATTAGAACAAATTGTAGTTATGGTCATTGCGTGTCTACCAACCTTTTAAATGTCGCTATGCTAAAACCGTCACCTGTATGGGCTATAAATAATGACGATCAATAAATGTATCCCATCCTTTGTTCTGTTATCTGCAATTTTTGCTGCAAAATCGTAATACGAGATTAGCACTTTTTCCCCAGTTTAATTACTTTTTCCTGTTAAATTAAATTAAGCTGTTGAAATGTTCCTTGCGAAGTTTGTGTGGTGTTACGCTGAGAGATAGAGTGAGAAAGTGTGGGTTTAGAGATAGACTTAAATTGGAAGAATATGTTATGACAAGAATAAAGAAAGGTCGCTTCGATGGTTTGGTCATATGGAGAGTGACAGCAGATATATACGAAAGAGATATATGTTGCTAATGTGAGTGGAAGTGTCGGCAGAGGGCGCCATCAAATCGGTTGCGTCCTGCAAAAAGCGAAGGTACAGCTTACAAGAAATCGAAAATGAGCCAAAAAAGGGTATGTAAGGATCGTAGTAGATGGCGCGCTCTGCTCTTTGCCTGCCCCACTAAAAAAGAGGCGTGACGTTATAGATACAATAAGCGTGCACATGCCTTCGTCACGGATTAAGACACGTGTATATTAATTTTCAAAAGTACAAAGTACAAACTACCTGTTTCCAAAGTGCGATTACATAGGCCTATTGAAGCGAAGCTTAAAAGGTGTGGCTACCACACCAAATATGTACCACACTAGTGACGACGAAGCGCTCTGGTATGTCAACTGAAGGGCACCCACAAGAGGTACGGACCTCAACATTGGCCATTGCTGGGACTACGCGGATTGAGTATCGGGGATCGGTGAAATGGTGGAGGTAAGACAGTCGCTGACATGCTGTCAAAGCGTTTTAAAGTCCACACGTATCTGCAAATACTGCTTACTAGCAGTAAAGTTTTATAAAATTATGTTTCAAAATAATATTCATAATCATAACCCTTGTATGACAAGACTGAGTAATTAACAAGGACCTCTGAAGTCATTCTAAATAGAAATGCCCGCGGGTCCCTCTTTGATGTCAGGCTTAGGGACAAGGTTTTAGATAAATCCAAAAATAGGAAGATTCTATACCTGCTAACGTAAACGAAAAATAAAAACACGCTAGGTGTAGATTGAAATTATGTAAGAACAGAATATTGGGCAATGTTTCATACGCACTTTGTAAGTGGCAAGCATTGATCGGACACTATTAAGAAGACACGATACATTCTTTAAAACCATATAGGATGAGAAAATAGAGTGGGAGAGAGGCAGAGAAAGACCTAGACAGAGTTATCTAGCACAGATGAAAGAAAAGGTTCTCAAACTCAGAATAGTATCAAGAAGAATGCAAAGAAGATGAGACAGTCCACTGAACTCGATTTACACCAGATACCAGTGTTGGGCAAAATGTAATTAATTACTAATTACAAATTGCAATTACTCAATTACTTTTTTGGTTACGATTATAAATATGATAATTTGTCCGATTGCAATAATAGTATAAAATATGGCAATCATTCTTTACTTTCTAAAAGCACACATTTAGTAATCGTAACCAAAAAAGTAACTGAGTAATTGCAATTAACAATTAAAAGTAAGTTATAGCCTGTAGCATCCCACTGTAGGGCAAAGGCCTCCTCTCACGAATAAGGATGAGAGGAAGTGGGCCTTACACCACTACGCGGGCCCAGTGCGGGTTGGTGGAGGCAAGTTAGTGGCCAACTTGCTGTCAGAGAATTTTCAAGCCGCCTTAATATACCTCTCGAATACATCGAATAGTTACAATGCCATCTGACGATCCGAACAATTACAACAATTGTAATTTGTAATTAGTAATTAATTACATTTTGCACAACACTGCCAGATGCATCTTCTTTTAGTTTCATCTAAGGGCATGCCTCTGTTTTAGCTACACCCGCCACAACCCTTTTTGCAAGCGTGTGATCTCATTTTGGCGCTTAAATTAGTATGTTTTTGAGAAAGCAAGGTGTAGTCACTAAATAATATATTACGTCCTAATTTTGTAGCTCTCTAAGGCTCAATTACTGTAATAGAGTCAAAAGAGATTTGTCGAGGACGTATATTCCGAATGCGTAAATGCGCACTGCATACAAACGAAGTCTTGGTGATATTGTCAATACTAACCGATTGAAAACAATGAAATTTTTCAAAAACAATCTAGAAACTAATCTCTATGTTCGTATGAAGTCAGATTTTCGTTACATATGTTTGAAACGGCAACGGAAATAAGTCACGGGTCAGCGCTATCTGACGCACTACGGCCACGTGAATTATTTATACGTAAAATGTTAGGATAAAGTTTATTATTTTCTATTAAAATAAAGTAAATACTGTAAATAAATGAGCATTACTGTCGATATGAAAATAGTATAATACCCAACTAGCTGCAATTCCAATTCTTAGTTCCTAAATTCTCATACAAACTTTTACTTAAATTTTCACACTTTTGATGGTTGAAAAGTCCTTTTTGTGAGCACCTAGATGGCATAATGCAAGATGTTAAGTTGGTAGACTTTGTAGTATTGGAGATTTCGTGTAGAGTGAGTGTGCGGATTTGCATAGATTCAGAACAAATCTAAAACAGTTTCGCCGAACGTAGCACAAATTTCTGCCATAGACTCGACAATTCCCATCACCCACTTCGCACATAGCCAATACGATAATAAAAGATTGGAATATTATAATACGAATATGGTAATTACAGAAACAACTGAGAGAACAACTCAGCGAGAACAAGTCTTGGCAGAAAGCCATACGTAATAGCAAAATACGGGGTCCATACCTAATTCGATTGGAGAAGTTACAGTCAGCATTAACTCGGAAGTCGATGAGTATGTACATAATTTACATCGAAAGATTTGCTTTAAAAGTTACGTTTTGTCCCAAAGTTTTCGGAATTCTGTGAAATTTGAGTCATTAAAAATTTATTAAAATTAAAACTTTTACAGGCATATACGTTCTGGAGTGCTATTTTTGAATTCCATATCATTCGTATACGAGACTATCAAAAGCATTTAGTTTCTGCCATCTGCGTACATACAAATTAGAACGTAAGAAATAAAATAGTCTGATCCCGACCCTAAACTAAAGCTGTTTACAGATAATACCATAGTATAATATTGGAACATAACGACCCACTTTCTCGTAAATGTTCTTATAATTAGCATTTCACAAGGATCTTAGGGGAACAAAACTTTATTTTCTTCCTGCAGTTCATTTTTAGGTCTCAATGGTTCTATTTTGAACACGAAAAAGAAACAACTTGGTATGATTTAATATGTGATGTTAGAGATATTCTCAAACCTCAGAACATCCGCCGCCCGCGGCATGGCGCCTCGATAAACGTTTTATCGCGCCTGCTAACTCGTTCGTTGGCGCGCAAAAAGAAAGAGCTAGGGCGCGATAGCGCTTTATCGTGCCACCACGCCGCGGGCGCGCGTTTCACTAAAAGTACCGAAAATCAGTCCATTGTAACGGGAAGTGAGCCCGTCGCCACTTGTAACGGATTGTGGGTACAATACATGCCTCGAAATTGAAGCATGCAGGTTTCCTCACGATGTTTTCCTTCACCGAAACAACTTGATTCCTAGGGAAAAACGCAGTGCAAAGGCAACACGTTCTGACATTTTCAGAAAAGTGGATCATTTTGTTCCACTCAGAATAAACCACTATAAACAGTCCGGTAGATATAATCATTCCAACTGGACATCTTACTTGGTCTATTCAACCATCATAAAAAAAGATAGTCTTTTTACGTAGGTCAAACGACCTTTACAAACGATATCTTTTTCAGACTTCTACTTCACTGTTATTGCACAATGTCATCTTTTACCACTAGCAAAAACTATCAAAGTACCTATAAATACAAAAAGTGACTAAATGACCTTTAGTCATTCCATTTCCTGCTGCACCACAAAAGTGATAACTTTTCAGGGTTGCCAAAAGTACAAGGTTCCTCGTACAAATACGAGATTTGTGTCCTTTCGTGCGAGATACGAGGATGCTGTCAGCGTTGTACCGATATGTGCGAGGTTTTGATTTTAAGGGGAAATTGTAACACGAGTTTTCATTGCAAACGACATTTGAAGAAGAAGCAGAATGAATGCTTTAAATTTATTCTACAAAATTATGAATTTGATGGTTAATTTGTTGTTTATCGGGATATTCCAGAGAAACCGAACATTTCTAACGTTGTTTATTTTATTATTACCATATTAAAAAACTCATCATGATTCTTTATGACGTGAAACGTTTTAAATGAAATCGTTTTTTTTCTTCAGTTTTTTGACATTTCTGATTAATGCACGAGGTTTGATAGCCAAAGCAGTGCACCGTCACTCGCGTTAGACAGCTACAATAACTACCTTGCATGCGATACAGGCTGTGCGAGTGCGGAATCTATTGAATAATCTGTGGAAAAGCACGAGATTTTCACTATGCTTTATACGAGGAAAAATTTTCCACGTCTGGCAACCCTGTAACTTTTTCCCCACTATATAGCCTTTGAACCACAAAATCGAATTCTTCCGATTCCGCAACATTGCAACTACAATTTTTAAAGCCTCCCAACAAGGCTCTTTTATCGTCGTTTTTAGTACGAAAATCGCTTGTTCCACCGGTCTTGGTACGCGAAACGAACAGATTACCTGTCCGGTGCATAGTCTGATTTCTGGCGAGATGGCAATTTTATACAACAAAGGGTAATAGTGACCCGATTTCCATTTATATGAGATTGCACGTGACATGTTAGTTTAGTTGAAAAGGGTTTTTAATAAAGGTAGCCAGTTTATGGTGCAATGGACTTTGCTTGAAATTGAAAATTAAAAATATTTTTAACGGTACAGTTAAATTTACGTTGCAAGGTTGAATACTGTAACGGAAAACTTTGAGGAAATCTTCCTAAATTTCAGTAAACATACCGAACCTAAATCATTACATTAAGTGAGGGCAAATTAAAAAAAACTCCTTCAGTCTAATCATTAGATTTTAAACACAAAAAGTTTCGTCAAAATCGGTACACTTTTTGGGTGATGCTCGAATAAACATACAGACAAAAAATACAAAATCGGTGATTTGGATTGGCATAGAAAATATTGTCATTCAGACAATTACGAGTATCTCGAAATGGTTTTCGATTCAGCCCTCCAAAAAAAAACTTGACATACGTAATTCCTAAACAAAAGTGTAAAGTTTCTTAGACTACTTATATGAGGACAAGTTACGCGTGTACTTCTTCTAACAAAATTTTCTCCCACTTTTTGCGGGGGGCGAGGTAGCACGAGATACGCAACTTTGAATGTTATTCCATTAGTTTAGATTCTAATTCTGAATGTTAAAAATCATGAAAAACAGTGTTGTGTGAACCCCAAACGTGATAAGTTCGAAATTATTGTTCCGCAATTATAGGCTGTCGCGTTTAGTGATGAGGTATACAATTTAATGTAAATGCGTAAGATTTTTTGATCTTGCACGTTGGCAGAGTGGAAATGTTAAGGCGAAGCGGGTCCGGATATAAATCGTCTAAGTAAAGTTTCAATTTAAAAACAAAAACCGATTTCAAATTTCTTTTAAAAGGAAGAATGAAATGTAAATCACATCCCTTGATACCCCTTATTGATATTATTACAGGGCACGGGGCCAGTCGGGGCAGCAAACTTTTCAAATTAAGCGCAAAATTTTCCGGCACCTGGTCACCGATTAGCAGAAATTCGCGTTAAATTGCCTCTTTCTACTTAATGTAAGCGCCTATTCTGTGTTTCTACTTTCGTTTGTATAAAAGGGATATCGCATTTTTATGTAGTTCTTAGGTACACATAGATACGAGTACATACATAAACTCACCGTCACCGTAATCCCTTTCGTGGTGGTCAGAAACATTGTTACCACTACCATCTTTTTGTTAAGGACTAGTAATGCTCACATTTAGCTTTTTCTCATTCACAATGGAATGACGTTACGTCAAACGGTGATAGGTGGCCTTCCGCCCACATAAACACAACATAAGAAACCTTTAAGGGAATATAATTCGGAGCGCGCTCCATACAAACGAAGTCTGGTGATATTTTCAATACTAACCAATTAAAGTCAATGGAATTTTTCAGAGACAATCTAGAAACTAATCTCTATGTTTGTATGAAGTCAGAGTTTCGAAAAAATTGTTGCAATACGGTTTTTGCCAAACTCCAATTCAAAAATTTTTGGATTTTTGGTCTGTCTGTGTTTGTTTGATTGCGCATCACGCGTAAACTACTAGACCGATTTTGATAAAACTCGTGTTTGAAAGCTTATGTTTAGACTCAAATTCTGGTTTTCATATATTAATTTATCTCGCTACGATGACGGAAACCCGTGCGAACGAAAGCGCGGGTAAACTAGCATCGCATAGCATATTTTCACGACTATATTCCCCGAGGGGGCAGTCAGAGATATTCTAAATCATTACATCCACGTTTCACTAGTAGTACCGAATCTCTGTCCAGTGTGTCGGCACTGTGTAAGCCCGTCGCCACTTCTAATGGACAGTGGGTACCATACATGCCTCGAAATTGAAGCATGCAGGTTTCCTCACGATGTTTTCCTTCACCGAAAAGCCAGTGGTGTTACAAATCGTACATAAATTCCGAAAAACTCATTGGCTCGAGTCGGCCTGGACGGGGATCGAACCACCGCCTCCTGCACGGCAGGCAAGGTTACTCGCCACTGGATCACCACGGCTTAGCGGCTTTACAAAACCGCTAAACTCTAGTATAAATAATTAAAAAAAAAAAAAATGTTTATTCCCCCTCTCTTTTTTAATTCGTAGACGCCATCTTGAAATAATATACCTACCGTATGTCACTCTCACGATTTTTACGAATCCAATGATACCTCATACGTTAAAATCCATCAAGCCGTTTAGGCTGTAGGCCGTACCAAAGAAATAGACATACAAACATACAAACATACATACATACATACATACATACGCTCGAAAAACATAACCCTCCTTCTGGCGCAGTCGGGTAAAAAAGGCAAATGACCAGAATAAAGACACTTTCTTTACGAAAGCAACACGTGGGCGGCCTTTGAAAAGGAAGATTGTCGTTCCACTGAAAAACTTTCAGATTAGTTACTTGAGAATTTAATTTTTGTTTCTCTGGTTCTTAAAGGACCAAGTTTACTGAAGCTAACAAGTTAATAATGATTTAAAATACTTGTCTTGGCTAAATTAAGAAAATCTGGGATAGTGCAAGGAAAATCTTCACGACAAACATTTTATACATGGTGTAAAATTAAATGCATTACATACTTTAGGGGGTGGACCATCAAACCGAACAATTTTACTATGGTACCAATTTCCCATACATTTGGTTCGATAAGCTTTTGAAATTTTTTATAGAACAGTTTTTTTTCGCGATATAAATATTGGCTCCGTGTTGAAAGTTGTTCAATTTGATGGTCTGAAGCATCCTTTGATATGTAACGTGTTTGATATTGAACTTATTAAGGGTCCAACTTAATATGCTGAGAGTTTTTTTATTAGAAGGTATGATCAGACCACCAAACTGAACAACTATCTCGTTTCGCGATTTCGATGTTGGTCCCCAACATCGAAAGCGAAAAAAAAATCATCTGTCCCATACATTTAGCCGAGTAGGTTTGTAATGTAATGGAACAGCAGATTTTTTTCGCGCTTTCGATGTGGGTGCCTTAGAGTCAAGTTGTTCAGTTTGACGGTTTGGTTTGATCATCCCCTTAAAAAAGTGTCAGCATAATAAGGGCCCTATATGTATTTGCCTAGGGGCTCAACTTTTGGGAATACGCCACTATATAGTATAATACATAGTGGCGTAATCCCAAAATTCCCAAAAAAATACATAATACAGGATATTCCAGATTTGCACCCCCTCCCCCCAGGCCAAAAGCTAGGTTCGCCCATGGTTGGTGCCTGGTACTATTCGAATTTGGACACATAGTGTAATTAAACTAGTGGTTACGCTCGGCGGTCGCGACGGGTCAATCGTGCGCGGTGAGCGGGGGCCGGGGGGAGCGTCTCCCAGTACGTGCCGGTACCGACTTACTTAAGCGCGCGGTACCGACTTTGCCGGTGCCCCGTCCTCCGCACACCGCGCGATCATAGCCCCGCCGCGACCGCTGAGCGCACGCATCCACTATTATTATAATTACGCTATGACACCGCAATGGGATATAAAGTTCCTTTGAAATCTACCACACATTAATTTCTATAGATAAAATATTATGAAATTAACGCTCTCTTTACGAAAAATGTGTACGCGGTAGAAACATTTCTAAAGTTGTTTATTTCAAAATATATAAAACTTTCAAAACGTACACCAAAGTTATTTTGCTGAAATATTTTTCGTAGATTTTCGCTCACTGTTTCAAATTACAATTTGAAGGGAAAATAAATAACCGACCAGTTTTGTTTTTGGTTGCGGGTGGGGAATGGAAAATTCATTTATTTTCTGAGTGAAAAATTGCATTTTAATTGTTTTGTTTTGAAGTAGAGTGTGTCAATTCTATCACGCCATTAAGCTGTATAGGCAGTTAGCAATAAAAATATGTATCAAATTAAAAAAACAGGACGCTTTTACACAAAAAATAAGTCGTTGAAATTTAATAATGCACGCTTTAGTCACGTTTTATACAGAAGAGACGTGTGGCGGTGGCGGATAATCTAAGTAACACAATATAACCCATACAGTACGTAGCATAACGTCGTTTTTGTCGTAAAGGAGAATCGCGCCCGCGCCGCCTGGTGACGTCGCCTGGAGGTGCGGGCGTAATTCTCCAAACGACGCTATGCTACGTACGTACCATAAGGTTTATAATTTTGTTACTTTGACTATCCGCCATCGCCACACGTCTCTTCTGTATAAACCGCGCCTTAAATGTGATTGCAGCAATATTTTTGACCACCATGAAAGAAAGAATCGACGTTTGTTTATGTGCGAGACTGAGAGTACCTTTTTTCACTTTTTCATCTTGATTTCAAGAGTGTTTCAATACAAGTAAGATCGATCTCGATGACCCGCTGCTCTACATTTTGAGTGTTTTTGTATTCAGTTGTTTGTTTGTAAAAGTATTAGCCATACGATTAATAAATAAATAGTAAGATAACGAGCCTTAAGAGAAGTTTTTTCCGAATGCGTAA
The DNA here is from genome assembly GCA_963924505.1 of Agonopterix alstromeriana. Lineage (NCBI taxonomy): Eukaryota > Metazoa > Arthropoda > Insecta > Lepidoptera > Depressariidae > Agonopterix > Agonopterix alstromeriana. The sequence continues at coordinate 4,826,430 of OZ004685.1, read as the reverse complement.
ATGCGCGCAGCATACAAACGAAGTCTGGTGATATTTTCTATACTAACCAATTAAACTCAATGAAATTTTGCAGAAACAATCTAGGAACAAATATCTATGCTTGTATCGTGTCCGATTTTCATTAAAATATACAGTTTCAATGCTAGGATTAATTTAAGATTTGTATGGAAATCTGTGAGGCACTGTAACCTTAAAACTGTAGATTTTAAGAAAAACCTGACACGATACAAGCATTGAGATTTGTTTCTAGATTGTTTCTGCAAAATTTCATTGAGTTTAATCGATTAGTAGTGAAAATATCACCAGACTTCGTTTGTATGGAGCGCGCCAACAGTAATATACCCTTAACAGGTAAGCGCCAAATATGCCTGAAATTTTTTTTTTATATTTTCACTTATCTATAGTAGGAATCTATAGTATATGCTTATTAGATAGATACATTTTTCCTAATATTTTTTTTCTTTTCTTGTTAAATAAATACAGCAAAAAGTAGCTTATACTTTTCTTCCTGAAAAAGCATAAGCATATGCTCACGACTATACGACGGTCAGAGTCAGAGATATTATGAAACTTCAGAACATCCACGTTTCACCAGTAGTACCGAAACTCTGTCCAGTGTGACAGGGGGTGAGCCCGTCGCCACTTCCTGAAAAAGGTCGTATGTATTTGATACGACATAAATTATAGTACTGTAGCCCCGGGACTTTTTAATTACCAAAAATGTTACCGATTGCCGTTTTGATATTATTGATATATGATGAAGTCTTAAAGATCACAACCAGCTGAAAAAACAAAAAATTAAAAATATGGTCGTAAACTTTTAAATTTCGGTAACTTTTTTAGTAATTAAAAAGTCCCGGAGCTACAGTACTATTACGAATTTCATCAAAATAAAGCAGTAAAGAAGATTTTACGCGGATTTACATAAAATTATAATCGTTTATATACTTTGTTATTCCATTAATATGTTCTATGTTATTCAATTCAATTTTAATTAACGGATTAGTGAAGTAAATCGGATATAATGTTAATAAAGGATGTCGGGCTTTAAGCAGTGGGCAAGAAAATGCTGACTGAGTTTTTAACACGACTGCGCCAGAAGGAAGGTTATGTTTTTCGAGCGAATGTATGTATGTATGTTTGTATGTCTATTTCTTTGGCACGCGCGCCCTACAGCCTACAGGCTTGATGGTTTGTACGGTATGTGGTATCTTTAGATTCGTAAAAATCGTTCAGAGTGACATAGGGTATATTATTCCAAGATGGCGTCTACGAATTAAAGTAGAGGGGGAAAAAACATTTTTTTTGGTTATAAATTTCAATATGGGTATCAAATGAAAGCTAGTGAACTGCAGTTTCCAAATATATGTATCTAATAGTACTTTTATACTACCATTTTGACACAAGTGTAAAAAGTATGAAATAATCTTTATTATTAAAAAAAACAAAAAGCCCGCACGAAAAAATATTTGTACAAACAAAGTAGGTATAGCTGATTAATGATTATAGGGCTAGTTTTTCTCTTTTCAGTTACTATTTTTTTCATGCAGTCGGGTTTTTTGTTTTTCTTAATAAATTAAAGTCTACTAAATCTGCACAAAATCAAAAAATTTCTACCTATTAAATTTACAACAATTTATTAACTAAAAAAAAAGTAGATTCGCTGATTGAATCAGCGTTTCCATTTCACGCAGAAAGATTTTTGAGAACAATGCAATATCTCGACGCTCCCGGAGATGTGCGAGACAAGTGGGGGACCGGGAGGGGTGCAGATAAAATGGGAGGGAGGGGGGAACAGGAGATGACTGCCAAGACATTTCCTTGTTACTGAAGTGCGTGTTCGGGAACGGCACGTTATGTGAATTTGAAAACGTAACGATATGGTGGAAATCCGTGGAATACGGATGAAGCAGAAGTAGGTTTATTTCAGTTCAGGTAACTGTTGACGGTGACAATAAGACAAATTGACTTTGCGTAACTAGCATTAGTTTTCAGACCCAATATAGAAATAAAACAGTACCGATAGTAAGTAAATAAAATGTATGGTATGCCACACGGTGCGGCGCCGCACGCACGCCCGAGTTGCAACGTGCAAGACGAGGTCGGGTGGGGTAAAAGCGGTGCCGCTCAGTTGTTTGCTCAGATTTTTATTAATAGACTGTACGTTACATTCCCTTCGTCGTCGCTGTGGTGCCGCACCAACCGTGTGAACGCTTGTGCGGTGCCGCACCGCTCAAGCACCGAACCGCTCAGGCACCGCACCGCGCCGTGTGGTTCGGCTCTAAGGTCGTAGTGAGTGGCGGCTACCAGCCACACATGTGCGGCGAGTCCAAAATGTTAAAGGCGTGTGAACTGCTTGTCGCTGGCCACCTGTGGCTCGTTCGCGTCGAGCCTAAGACAAATTGACTTTGCGTAACTGACATTTCTTTTAAGATCCAATATAGATATAAAACAGTACCGACAGTAACCGGAGTAGACCGGTGGCTGTCGCGGTCGTGGACACTGCTGATATAGCGAGTTGGCGGCCACCGGTCGCATGTGTGAGCCGAGTCCGTACAAAATGTATGATAACCGTGTGAACTGCTTATCGCAGGCCACCGGTGCGGTATCTGTGGCCGGTGGCTCGTTTGCGTCGAGCCTAAGACAAATTGACTTTGCGTAACTGGCATTTGTTTTCAGACCGAATATAGAAATAAAACAGTACTGATACTAAAACTGAGATTCGAAGACGAATATTTAATTGTCAAGAACTACACAAATTTTGACAGATTTAAGCACGAAATCATACTCCAATTCCGTGTTAGAAAACAACAAATGGGAAGAGAGGTATGGGAGTTGGTAGTAGTAGCAATGTTTCTGACCACCCCAAAAGGGATTACGGTCGTGAGTTTATGTATGTAAGAGAGGAAACGCGTATTGAAATTTGGAAACATCAATGCTTCCTCTACTATTAGGAAACGATAAGACAAATTGAGCAATATTAATACCGATTCTTAGCTCACACGATCGAGAAATTAAGCCTCACTCTCATGCCATTCTGATGCCGTTTTGCGCTCGCATGTGTATCGCCGCTACTGGTTGATTTAAATATTGTAAATTTGTGACTGAAATACAAACATATGCATTTAGAGTAGTTAAATATTATTCTGTAAGTAAACTTCAAATATAAGCACTTCAACATAGTAAACATACAAAAGCTAGTTTTAAGAACAAACGTAGCACGTGGGCAGAATGAGTAAACATCGGTACGAGCTAGAAACCTCTAGGGGACGCGTGGGAGCGAGTCAGAAATAGCAATAACATATCAAAAGATCAAGCGAATAAGTTGCGAGAAAGAGTATAAGCTACTGTTTGCTGCAGAGGTACACAAACTTTGGTCCACAAACTTTTCGTTTTCGAATTGTGTTTAGTTACCATACTTAGCTTACTTAAAACGCTCAAAAGTTTTCGAAAATACTGCGTTGAAAATATAAGTGCAACAAAGTAAAATGTTATTCTGAAATACACTCGAGAACAATGAATCCGGGTCACCAACATACCTTAATATCTCGGAAACTTAGAATGATAGCTTATTTAAACACAAACTATTTTATAGATTATTTAATACTTCTTACATTAAAAAATTAAATTTTTAGTTTTCATTTCTTTCACTTAATTCAAATACATAAATTCTGACTTTTACTACAAATGCGTCAATTCTATTGCAGAACAAAAATTGAAAATAAAAATGTTTTGTTGTTTTTTTTTGACGAAGCTTGTTGCAGATTAGATATACGGGATGTATTTATTGACGAAACGTGTTGTGGATCAGAGTGGTGTATTTTCTTTGACGAAGCCTGTTGAGGATATGAGTTATGTATTACCATTGACAAAGCCTGTCACATATATAACGTTATTCCGCAATTTAGTGTGTTTGAGTGATACAATTACCACATTAATAATAAATATTTTATTGGCATTACTTTACAGCATCCAGAAATTTTATTAATTAGTCTATAAATACTTTTTATTTGAATAAACTATAATTCTTAGTTTCCGAGATATTAAGGTTGTTGTTGGTGACCCGTATTCATTCCTCTCGAGTGTATTCAATGCTGTTTAAATCTGTTACAGATGAAAAGGCCTATGATTGATAAATAATTTTCGTTTTTTCTTTGATTCTCAAGAAACGTGAAAGTTAGTTTTGCGACCAACAGTTGGTCAACTCTGCAAAACCACTGGCGATTTTCACATCAAAATCGTAGGTGTAAAGACACACTGACCTAATGAAATTTGTCCACATCGTGGGCGAAGTCAATGACATTTAATAAGTATGTTTATTTTTAATAAGTTAATTACGTAATAGTAATGACCATGTTTTTTATGAGTCTACTTTCGATGATGAAGGACTATTAAAAGTCGGTTAGCTACTTGAACTTTTGATGTGAAACGTCTTTCATTTCGGCGACTTGCAACAAATACAGGGTAGGGTAGGGTAGGATCTTCTTAATATGCTGACACTTTTTTAATGAGATGATCAGACCGTTAAACTGAACAACTTTCTCTATGGGACCAACATCAAAATCGCGAAAAAAATATCTTCTGTTCCATACAAAATTACAATTCTACTTGAGCCAAATGTATGGGACAGCTGTTTTTTTTTTCGCGATTTCGCTGTTGGTCCCATTGAGAAAATTGTTCAGATTCATGGTCAGATCAACCCCTTAAAAAAGTGTCAGCATATTAAGAAAGACCCTGTATATGTAACGAAATATGTTATGACAAGATCGCTCATTACCCTGGAAGTACAGCCAGGCTTGTCTCACTCCATAGCTCAGGTACGCTTGACGGCCGATCTTCACCGAGTGGTGAATGGCAATAGGTTAGGTATACCGTGTAAACTTCTTGGTCAAATCTCATTAGAGTTGCCGCCATTTTGTGAGTAGTCAATGCGAGACTTGAAAACCCTAGCGATGTCACGATGTCACGTGAAAGAATGAAAGAGGGAGACTATGTAAAGTAAGTTTTCAGTACGTCTAGTATGATTTCTCTACACGCGCGCGACGCGCCTTTGCACCATTGAAAATAACCAGTTCCTGCGCTTTTCGGAGAGCGAAAGCCGCGCTTACCGCGACAAGTAGTATGGAATAAAGCCGAGTCGCGCGTAAGAAGAGAAAATACAAGTGATTGTGACAAAATCTCATGGTTCTACATTTCAAATTGTTGACTATGCAGGGTATAAGGAAAAGTATCATTAACCTTTGAACCACATGCTACCCATCAAACTGAACAACTTTTACTATGGGAGCAAATCTGTCAGAACAAAAAAAAAATCAACTGTCTCATACATTTTCGTCGTGTAAGTATTGCAGTTTAGTATGGATTTTTTGCTCTGACAGGTTTGCTCCCATAGTCAGAGTTGATGGGTAGAGTGTGTGGTTTAAAGGTTAATGATACTTTTCTTTACACCGTGTATAGTATAGAATCCCAATTTAATTTCTGAAGATCGGTTAAGCCGATTATCGTCTCGCTGAAATGATTAAATCGGGCTGTAATTTTCATTGGGTTACGCATACTTCTTAAGCCTGTACTACATTCTTGACGAGAAGATGAGAAAGTAGATTCTGTTCCTTAAGCTGGACTTCCGATGCTAGCGGCTGATGCGACTGACGCGCGCAGCTCGCGGCCGACGGCCGATGCGGTTATACTAGTTACTATGAAAACGTATGGCGCCGCTTCCGATGCCAGCGACTGACGCGTGCGTCAGACGCGCGGCCGATGCGATAGACATATGGCATATGACAGAACCACGCGTCAGACGCGCGCGTCAGTCGCATCGGCCGCTTGCATCGGAAGTCCACCTTTATTCTCGCGGCGTCGTAAGCCGTAGCAATTTTCTAACTTTTCGCCGAGAAGTTCTCGCGAGACTTTAGTGTCTGCTTTATACTCAATATCTTTATTGCACTCTCGTTCTTACACTTAGTTTAGAAAATAAATTCCTCTTGTATAAAAGCCATCATGAACGATCTTGACGCTAAGGCATCCAGCTTTGAACGAATTCCAATGTCTAAACTATGCAGCGCTTTCAATCAAAAGTTTTTTGGATTATCCCATTGAGCTATTATGTACTAGAGGAGACACTGCTCATCATTAAGCTGCACCTCCCTTGGTCACTCACCATACAGGGTCCAACTTAAAAAAAATCTGCTGTGCCACACATTTGGGAGGATCTGCAGTTTACTATGAAACAGCAGATTTTTTCGAGATTTTCATGTTGGTCTTCTTATAGAAGAAGTTGTACAGTTTGATGGTCTGAATATCCCCTTAAAAACCGTAAGCATACTAATTACTTTAATAACTTTCACTTTCACCCATTCCCCCAACCCGCATGTGGTGCGTGGCATTTTTTTGTCGCATCACCTCTGGTAGCATATGCTCACGACTATATTCCCCGAGGATATCCCGGATAGAGATATTCTGAAACCACAGAACCTCTGGTATTGCTCAATATTTATGTCCAAGATAATTAAAAACCCTCCCATTCAAAATAATAATTAAACATGTCCACGACAGACGAAGAGTAAACTGATAATGAGCTACGGTAGTGTCCCGCTATAGCGAGCGGTTGTGACGTCACATCCTTGCTCGTGAGTCGTGCGCCCGCGCCGGTCGAACGTCACACGCTGACAGCTGAAGCGAAGACAAGCGGAACGAATGCGCTGTCAACTCACATGGTTATTTACAAACAATGGTTGATATAATCAATCATACGGTTTAAACGATGTTGGAACGATCTGACTCTGGTTTTTTATCAACGGAACATATAACAAGAGAGCGTGTCGGTACCGCGTTGCAGCGAGGTATGGAAACCTAATCATGAGGGTGCGGGTTCCTAACTTCCTATCCGCACGGACTACATGCCATGTACCAATGATTTTTTCTATCTTATTTTCGTTATACCAACTGATCTCAAACGGTGAAAGAAAACATCAAGAGGAAACCTGCTTACGTTGAAGAAGAAATTCTGATGCGTATGTGTAGTCCAGCAATCCACAATGGGCACGTGAGGTGGACTGATGTCCATACACCCTCCCTGAGAGTAAGCCTGTGCCCGGCAATGGGACGTGAACACAAGAATATAGAGGCTAGCCATCTATCAGCACTTGACAAGCCAAGAAAAGAAAAGAAAACAAGAAAAGAAAGAAAGATTCAAGAAGAATCACGAATTTCAGATCATTTTTAGCCTAAAGGTTTTAGCCTACTGATGCTAGGTACTTTATTTCCGTACCTTAATTAATAACAATAGTCTATACAGGGTGTAACAAAACTGTATAGGCAAAAGCTCTTTAAATTTCCCAGGGGACAGGCAGAGATTATCTTAAAAGTCCTGTCCAGTACAACAGCAAGCCTGTGGCCACTATTAATTACTAACACACATGTAAAATAAAAACAGTAAGAAGTCGTTATAAGTAATTAGCCTAGTAAAGAAGGTTAAAACACTAATCTTAACTGAATTTCGCAATAACAAATAACCTTAACCCAAGGTAACGTAAACGTAACAAAAACAAACCTAATGATTAACGTAAATGAACATAATTATCGGCCTGTACCAATGCAAGTCGATCGGGGGCTGTTGTTACTATACATAGTATTTAAAACGTATAGGTATGAACCATTCAAATATGAATGAGTGAATTCACATAGCCGACTTCCACTTTAGCGACTGCTTTCTTGCGGTACGTTCCGAATCACAACAACAGCGCTGTGAGCACGATAAACGTCGTTCCGATTTGACGTGAGCGCGACCACCATCGAAAACGTGACGTCAGTTTATTGACGTCACTGCCGAGGCCATCTTACAATAACAGTGCTCACAGCTCCGAGCGTCAGCACTGTGAGTGAATTGTCAAAAGTGACGTTTGACAGTAGTGTTGTGGTAAATTTTAGAGCGAATTTTCAAAAGTGCATTTAACAGTTTTGTTGTGGTAAATTTTTCGTTTGTTTAGGTCTCGATTTAGGTTTCTTTAGTAGTATTGGGTTTGATTATGTTCTAAAAATGAAAAGTTAAGTAACGATTAGTGATGATGAAAATTATAGGATCCGAATTGGTAGGACGCTATCAGCACTGTAAGCGCGATAACACAAATGGAATGCGTGTTAGCGCTGTAATCGCTAACAGCGCTGTTGTCGTGTCTCAGAACGTACTGTTAGAAAAGCAGTCAGAGGTAAGCTGGTAATTTTTAAGTGCATAACCAGCGCCCGCGGCATGGTACCTCGATAAACGTTTTATCGCGCCTGCTAACTCGTTCGTTCGCGTGCAAAAAGAAAGGGAGCTAGGGCGCGATAGCGCTTTATCTCGCCATCATGCCGCGGGCGCAGGCCTGTCTCAATCCACAGCTCAGGTACGCTTGACGGCCGATCCTCACCGAGTTGTGAATGGCAATAGGTTAGGTATACCGTGTAAACTTATTTGTCAAATCTCATTAGACGTGCTGCCATTTTATGAGTAGTCAATGCGAGTCTTGAAAACCCTAGCGATGTCACGCTGCCAGCACGTGAAAGAATGAAAGAGGGAGAGTATCAAAAAGAAGCTTTCATGTCTAATGAATCGGTTCATTTTTGTTTCCATGCCCACCGTTATGACAGTTGGTAGGTTATTCGCGAATTGTACGATAGGACGGGTGCGAATAACTTTGCACATTATTGCCGTGCAGAGAGAGTCGTTATTTATTTAAATTTGTTTTCGAAGTGATCCTTCTGTACCGGTGGGTACTAGTATTTATTCTGTGGCATAACTGAGAGCACATACAACATATTATAGTCCACTATCGATAGCTACGATTTTTTTTGTATATTGAGGGTCTTGACAGACTTGCTTGCCCCCCTTTATTAATGTTGGCAACACCAACATAAAATTAGTAATAAAAAAGTTGAATTTCCGTTTCCGTCTTCCATATTGGTACGATGCTTGTGCGTGTAACTAACTCTGGTGTAAAAATCACTAAAATAAACCTCCAGTGCTGCAAACAAGACTTTCCTTTACATCGAACCACTCCTGCCACCAGAAAAACTACAGTCCACTAAAACCTCTCCAGCGGAGCCGAATTAAACACCGGTAGGCCACGTTCCCTACAATTAGCTCTTTATCAATCCCTACTGCTTCCAGGAAAAAATATTGTTAAGTAGGTTTTAAAAATGATGAATGATCATGATGATGAATGATGGTTAATAAGATGATCTTGTATCTTATTCGGTGGAAAAAACTTGATAAATACGCGTATTGGACAAAAATGTAAAATACTACACACTACACGCGTCTATCTTATAATATGTTACAAATAATACAGTACCTATCGATTACTGTAAGCCACGGTTTATACAGAAGAGACGTGTGGCTGTGGCGTGGCGTGGGTGGCGACTTATAGTACGTAGAGTAGCTTACGGTAGTAGGTGTGGTATATCAACGCCATTATAAAGAACTAGTGAAGACAAAAACCTCCGCCCACATACTTTACTTGTTGAATGAAACTGAGAGTTGTATAGGAAGACGTATAAAAAGTTATCGTCCTCGTTATGTATACGTGCTACCTACCTACGCAGCTAAACATTGGAATGTATGAAGCTGGTGCGTATATTTGTACGTAACTTCAAACTTTTTTTTGTTCTTTATTTATTTTTAAGGGCGTAAGAGAAGTTTATTCCGAATGCGTAAATGCGCGCTGCATACAAACGAAGTCTGGTGATATTTTCAATACTGACCAATTAAACTCAATGAAATTTTACAGAAACAATCTAGGAACAAATCTCTATGCTTGTATCGAGTCCGATTTTCGTTAAAATATACAGTTTCAATGCTAGGATTAATTTAAGATTTGTATGGGAATCTTTGAGGCACTGTAACTTTAAAACTGTACATTTAAAGGAAAATCTGACACGATACAAGCATAGAGATTTGTTCCTAGATTGTTTCATTTCATTGAGTTTAATCGGTTTGTATTGAAAATATCACCAGACTTCGTTTGTATGGAGCGCGCCAACAGTAATATACCCTTAACCCTGAGGTTATGTCAGCCCCAGCGTGCCTTATCCTTGAGACTCTACAAAACCTTGCTATAAATAAATAAATTGCAATACCATTTTAGCCTCTCCCGACGTACCTCTACGTACGAACTACGGCTAAGATGGTGACAAAAGAGCCTACATCCAAAAGGTTAAGTTTTTCACTATCGTACGTAAACGTAACAGACTGCGATAATGTACAGGGCATTTTTCTTAAAGAATAACATATGCATATGCTCACGACTATATTCCCCGAGTCAGAGATATTCTGAAACCTCAAAACATCCACGTTTCACCAGTAGTACCGAAATTCTGTCCAGTGTGACGGGGAGTGAGCCCGTCGCCACATAATGGATAGTGGGTACAATACATACCTCGAAATTGAAGCTGACGGATTAAACTCAATGACATTTTCCAGAAACAATCTAGTTACAAATCTCTATGCTTGTAGGTATCGTGTCAGATTTTCCTTAAAATGTACAGTTTCAATGCTACAGTTTCAAATTTGCTTGTTTGTTTGTGTTTGTTTGTTCTAGATTGTTCTACAATCTAGAAACTAATTTTTATGCTTGTATCAGATTGTCGTTAAAATATACAGTTTCAATGCCAGGATTAATGTAAGATTTGTATGGAAATCTTTGAGGCACTGTGACTTTAAAACTATACATTTTAACGAAAATCGGACACAATACAGAGTCCAACTTAATATGCTGAAACTTTTTTAAGGGGATGAGCAGACCGTCAAACTGAACAACTTTCTATATAGGTCCAACATCGAAATCGCGACAAAAAAAATCTGCTGTCCCATACATTTGGCTCAAGTAGGTTTGTATGGAAGAGCTGTTTTTTTTCGCGATTTCGATGTTGGTTCCATGGAGAAAGATGTTCAGTTCAATCATACCCTTAAAAAAGTGATAGCATATTAAGAAGGACCATGTATCACCAGACATTGTTTGTATTGAGCGGGCTCTGAATTAATTAAGATAGAAGGTACCCAAATAAAAACAAGAATTTAAACGAAAGTACACCAACAATCAAAGCAAAGTTCGCAATAAAAGTGTCAGACAGATTGACCTGGTGAACTGGAGTGCGTACAGAACGCAACTCGTGCGCTTCAAGCCACAATTGAATGATTGCTCCCGGGGTCATAGTAATTGTCGTTTAACTGGTGACATGGTAATGCGTATTAGGGAATGTTGTGGGAATTTACATTAGGCTTATTTGAGTTAGGTGACGGTAATGTAACTTTACGGAAGCAGGAACTGTGTTGAAATTTTAATTGGAAATTGAAAAGGTCTGGCTCCAATAAGGGGTGGAGTACGGTCAATTGACCTTTATTCGTAAGAGGAGGTCCCTAAACTATATCGGCTGATGATCACCAATATATTCCCTAAGTTAAATTAAAAACACATGAGTAAAATACTTCACAGAGAAAAAGCTTAATAATATCGCTCTACAATAAAAACACTACTTCAAGGCACCATAGGATTTTCACCATAGACGATTAATTTTTCGCTTACGCTAGTAGATGGAATGTCAGTGTAACCGCGTATAAGATAGCGATAGTCATAAAATCCTATACAATTTATATGAACTGACATTTTTGAGTCTGGTGGCCGTTGTACAAAAAAGTGGTTACGTCAATAAGGACAGCAATAAGGTAGAGATCTCCTTTTTAATCAGAGCGAATTTACTATGGGCATCTCTTATTCAGTGAAAAGGACAAACCACGTTCCGACCTCTATTACTTCTGCCTCTACGATTTTCACCGACTTGACACTTTGACTATTTATATGTGGACTGGCTACGCGTGTAATTCTACTAACAAACATTTCTGCCACTTTTTGCGGGGGGCGAGGTAACATGAAATCCGCAACTTTAGATTTTATTCCCCATAACTTTAGATTCTAATTTTGAAAGTCAAAAATCATGAAAAGTAGTCTCGTGTGAACCCCAAACGTTCTAAGTTATTATTTCGCAATTATAGGCTGTCTCATTTAGTGATAAGGTGTAAAATTGAATGTAAATGCACAAGATCAATTGTGCTTATACCGTGGCAGAGGGGAAATGCAACCGCAAGGCAAGTCCTTATAATAATTAGTCAAAGACTTGACATATAGGCAGCAAGATGAAAATTTTTAAAAATGTTATCGGTTATGAGCATGTTATAGCCATTTTGTGCAGTTTCAATCTTTAATGAAGATCTTAGCAACATAAATGTAGATTAAAACACAAAATAAATGTAAGGATATCATTTACCAGGTTTTGAAGATTCCCATCGCATTTCTTAGCTAACGTTTACCGATGAGCGAAGCTGATTGATGAATTATGATAATCATTACCTGGAACAAATGAGAAAAACAGTGTTATTAGTCAAGTTTTAGTCGAATATAATACATTTCCAGCTTTGAAAATAGTCCTGCGACGTTTATAAATAAATGTCTTAGAAATTGTCACACAAATTATCTAGTCCCAAATCCCAATCGAAGTACCAGAATTTAATCCGGATAGACAACGATATTATATACTGATCAACTTTCTCCAAGGGACCAACATAGAAATCGCGAAAGAAAAAAACTGTTGTGCTTGCAGTTTTGTATGAAAAAGCTGTTTTTTTTCCCGATCGATGTTGATCCCTTAGAGAATGTTGATCAGATTAATGTTCTGCCCTATTCACGGTGTTAAAAAATACAAATAAACATTTTAAGGGGTGGTTTAGACCATCAAACTGAACCACTTTCACTATGGGACCAATAACGAAATCGCAAAAAAAAATGTCATGTTCCATACAAAACTACAAATCTACTCGAGCTAAATGTATGAGATAGCAGATATTGTTTTTCGCTATTTCGTTGTTGGTCCCGTGGTGAAAGTTGTTCCGCTTGATGGTCTTTACTTTTGTAATACCTTGTATATCTGCAATAGATACAAAGAATCATGCAAAATTGGTAAATATTCGTATTCACCACACACTATTTTCGAGATTCGAACCCGTGAGTTAAACTAAACAACTTTCCATTAAAATACAAATCAGTAATGACATCACCACACACCATCTCACTTCAAAGCTTTCATAACTAAGCACGTGTACCTTCAACTCTTTCAACTTTCAGTAGACCTGATCAAAGTAACAAATAAAAGCAAAATTCATTCTTATCCTTTTGTATCTTTTAACATTTCTGATAAAAAGGAACAGACATTTTTAACATTTAGGATAACGAACGGTACAATGAATTGTATAAATTGACGGAATATTAGGAATAGCTATAGATTCTGATACTTTACAAGGATACAATGTTTAATAAGAATATTAATCCATAACCAATAAAAACATCAAATCTAAACAAAAAAATTACTTCATGTCACTCAACACACCAACACAATCAACAGCGGTTTCAGTTGTATGGGAGGGTGGCCGGAATCGTGTTGTTTCTACTATAATGTATCTAGTTCGTAAGAAAAATTGTATCAACAGCAAACGCAGAATGAGTACACTCATCAAATACAAACCCTCGTAGTTTAAGTGGTGTTTATAACAAAAAACGGTGTAAAAAACGGTAGTTTTATATCAGATTAATACGTTCCATACAAAGACTCAAACCTACTTGACACAGAAGTATGGGACAGCAGATTTTTTTTCGCGATCACGGTATCGTTTTTCAGTTTCACCGTCTAATCACAACATAATCAGCATATTAAGAATAAAAAAATCCTTAAAGGGTTTTTTTTAATTCGAAAATATTATTAAGTCGTCAGCATATTAAGAAGGACACCATAATTATAATTATGCAAATTTCAAAATGTAACAACCAAATAATATAAAGTTAAAATTGTCATAAGCAAATAGCATGTGACAGATTGAACGTCGAGAAATACGCTTCAGAGAAGTTTATTCCGAAAGCACAAATGCGTGCTGCATACAAACGAAGTCTGGTGATATTTTCAATACTAACCAATTTAAATCAATGAATTTTTTTCAGAAACAATCTAAAAACTGATTTTCGTTAAAATATACAGTTTTAATGCTAGGATTAATTTAAGATTTGTATGGATATCTTCGAGGCACTGTAACATTAAAACTATACATTTTAACGAAAATCTGACTTTATACAAGCATAGAGATTAGTTTCTAAATTGTGTCAGAAAAATTTCATTGACTTTAATTGGTTAGTATTGAAAATATCACCAGACTTCGTTTGTATGGATGAATCATGGTGCTCGCTCCGAACTATATTCCCTTAAGTTCAAATATAACGTACAGAAAACATAAACAGAACCTACAGTTTTGAGATTGAGAATATCGATTACAAAGTACCAACGACATCAAAAAGGACAAAACAAAAGCAGACCAACGACAGACAATCTTAAACTCAAAACAAATTCAATTAATTAACTTCATGTATTTCCATTACGGAGCTTATCAAACGAAGCCTAAACAAAGCACCCAGGGCAAGTTAAAACCGCCTATAAACGTTCATTAAAAAAAAAGTATACACGTGGGTAAAGGAAAATCGATATGAAGCCGACTGTCTCTTTATATGGGTCATCGTGCAGTCAGCAAAAAGGGACAGAACAGAAATAACTCAGTTTATGTTGTGTTTTATAACCGCCAAAACTTTGGGTGTGTGGAGCTTCCTTAAAACGTTTGGATGTGATTTAGTAAGGATAAATCTTTCGACTGGTCGCAATGTTTCGGATTTTCTTGACTTGTTTTATGTAGTGTTACAAGAAAACAAATTCTATGTTCAGTCCTTATTTACACATTTTTCGGTAGACTTCTTAGCTTTGCCTATAGATCGTGGCTTTATATTGGTCGTTACTGTTTGAAACACAGTAAAGCTCGTCACAGGCCTCGTTATAATATGTTGCTGTACTCTTCTTACGCACGCAAAATTACGTAAGCAAGCCTCTTTCCTGCGTGTGAGTGAGAGGAAACGATTAGCAACTTGCGTGCGTTAGAAGAGCTCAAAAACATATTATCAGCTGCCGTGACCGTAACGACTAATATAAAGCCACGATCTATATAAGAAAGGCTAAGGATCACTGCACACTTCAAGCATACTCGCACTGACAAGAAGAGGTTAGCACATGCTATACATAGTGAGTGCGAGAGAGAGAGGAATACACCACTGCATCCTGTCTGACTCCTCCCTTAACACCGAAGGGGTGAGGTCAAAATTTGTGGAAGCAGGCAGTTTCCGTACTGTATGTTTAGGGCCATAGAGGAAGGTGATTAGTTTGATGGTGTAATCATTCCTTTAACAAACCGTCAGCATATTAGGAAGGACCCTATATTAATCTATCAGCAACGACCCAAAAAACAACAAAACCACCTATTATAACGTTATTTATGTTACCTTCATTCAATTCTACCAGAGAGAACCCAAAGGTATACCCGAGATAAATCACAAACTACCCGCAATCTACCTAATGTAACTATACTGCTGACCGTACACTTTTCAACTTCACTATTGTACCTTATAAACTATGCTTTCAGGGTTCTGAGGGAAATAACAAAGAATGGAACCTTTATAGTTTCCTTAAATCACTCCATACAGTCACCGCTGTGCCGCCGAATCTCGCTTTTTACCCGAATTTGAAGCTAAAAGATGGGTACTATTTTTTACAACGGGTATAAGTTTGTAAGTATATGCATGCTTCTAATACCAAAGCGCTTCAACTGATTGGTATAATTAATGAGCTGTATAGATTTCTGACACAGAATAATGACGTTATCATATCCACAATCAATATCACAGGCTGGCAGGTACCTAAATGGCAAGCTAGAAAATTGCAAAGTCAATGCCGCCAGTTGAAGTGATTTTTAATTATAATGTTTACCTGTAAAGCTTGTAATCAGAATATAACTACATTGTGCACTGATTGACACAAATTCAAATAAAACCATATATACGGTCCTTCTTAATATACTGACATTTTTTTAAGGGGATGATCAGACCGCCAAACTGAACAACTTTCTCTAAACAACATCAAAAGCGCTAAAAAAATCTGCTGTTACATCCAAAACTGCAAACCTACTCGAGCCAAATGTATGGGACAGCCGAATTTTTTTTCGATTTTGATTTTGGTCCCATAGAGAAAGTTGTTCAGTTTGATGGTCTGATCATCCCTTTAAAAAGTGTCAGCATATTAAGAAGGATCCTGTATTTCTGGAGTGCAATTCAAACAACCTTAAATTCATCGTTGAAACATCGGTGAGTTGTCAATTCGGTATTCGCTAAGGTTATGTCATGTGTCAAACTGATATCAAAACTTCGACCATCTGAAGGATGCAAGAAGGGTGTTACATTTGTGAGCTCATCTATGTTTTTGACAGCGATGTGAAGCTTAGAGAATTGCATTCCTGTTAGGTTTTAAGAGGGGAAAAAACGCTGATCAAGATGAAATACTAATACAGTCCCTCTCCCAAAGACTGACCGGACATTGGTTCTTCGCTGATAATATCATACATCGAATCACTACAACAAAAATCACTATTCCTAACACTTTAACAAGGTACATAAAATCAAATTGATAGTTGGCATAGTTTTTAAGTTAGTCTTTTGTTTACATCTAGACTCTCTTACTGGATCACGATATAAAAGTAATTTTGCAATGTTTGTAACTTTCTACTTTCGTTCAATATTTACTGTTACTAATATGTGTTATGAGCGAAAGTTAAAGTTGGTATGGTTTTATGGATTTGTACGGAATTAGTTCAATTATTTATTGGAAACGACATTTTACGTTACATAAATATACAATAAATTAAGGCTCTACCGCCCCATTTTAACATAAAATTGGGTAACATTGTAACCATTTTATACATTAACTATGACACTTTTTAAGCAGAAAAGAAAACTGAACAACATACAGGACATGAGAAGTAATTTGGTGTTGCTCGAAATATATTTTAATAAATAAAACCGAAGAAAAAGGAATCTAAAGTCACCCCTTTTTTCCAGTTGTAACCATTTTACTCTTACATTGTTGATCGGAAGAAAATTAATATTTACAATATACTTCACAATACCTACATAGAATGATATGGTTTTCTTATATTTAGAAAATTCATAAAAAATATCTAATTTTTCAAAGAAAACGGCTAAATTCTGACCGGAGCCACGCGCTCGTTCACATCGATTAGTCTGGAGAGTCGTGTTCCCGGACGGATACGCCTTAAGAGGATATAATTCGGAGCGCGCTCCATACAAACGTACTAACCTAACCAATTTAACTCAATTAAATTTTTCAGAATCAATCAAAAACAAATTTATATGCTTGTATAGAGTCAGATTTTCGCTAAAATGTATAGTTTTAAAGTTACAATGCCTCAAAGATTTCCATACAAATCTTAAATTAATCCTAGCATTGAAACTGTATATTTTAACGAAAATCTGACTCTATACAAGCATAGATATTTGTTTCAAGATTGTTTCTGCAAAATTTCATTGAGTTTAATTGGTTAGTATTGAAAATATCACCATAGTACGTTTGTATGGAGCGCGCTCGATATTATTTGCTCGATATTAAATTGTATCGTGTCCGGTTTTCGCTAAAATATACAGTTTCAATGCTAGGATTAATTTAAGATTTGTATGAAAAACTTTGAGGCACTGTAACTTTAAATCTATACATTTTAACGAAAATCTGACTCTATACAAGCATAGAAATTTGTTTTAGATTAATTCTGAAAAATTTCACTGAGTTTAATTGGTTAGTATTGAAAATATCACCATAGTACGTTTGAATGGAGCGCGCTCCGAATTATATCCTCTTAATTTGGATACGAAATTACGAATAATGCATACACGTGCCCAATGTGGATTGGTAGACCTCATACGCATCAGAATGAATGCGCATAGAATACGGATTGAGTATGCATACTAAGTGTTACAAAAGTAAAAATACACATTTAAAACTTTTAAGGGGGTTGATTAGACCATCAAACTGAACAACTTTCACTATGGGACCAAAATCGAACACGCGAAAAAAAAAATCTGCTGTCCCATACATTTAGCTTGAGTAGATTTTTAGTTTAGTATAGAAAATTCGTTTTTTTTTTTTCGCGATTTTAATATTGGTCCCATAGCGAAAGTTCTTCAGTTTGATGGTCTAAACCACCCCCTTAAATGTTTATTTGTATTTTTGTAACACCTTGTATAATAGCCGGCAAACAACATGCAAAAACCTTGACTGTGCAAAACACTTTTTTAGTCGAACTTGAAAGTGCTATGCACACCCCTCACCCCCTCCCCATTGCTCAAGTTGTTTTCGCGTAGTCCCCCCCCCCCCCCCACAACGCGCCACCGACGTTCTCTAAAAATATTATTGCACGAACATAATATCCACGTATGTATGCGTTATTATCAATTACATAAGTAATTAAAACATCCAATATGAACTCATCAACCCGTCCGGTATTCGGTGTAACAGTTATTACAATTTTCAGTTCATTTCTGTGGTCGGAAATGTTATTCGATTGTGGCTTCCTGGCTTGTTATTATATTTTATCCAGGTTGTGATCAGATCATTTACTGAAAACTGTCTTTATTTATCTGTTGGTAGGTATCAAGTGTATTTTTGTGTGCAAAAAGTATCTATTAAGGGGATATAATTCGGAGCGCGCTCCATACAAACGTACTATGGTGATATTTTCAATACTAACCAATTAAACTCAATGAAATTTTGCAGAAACAATCTTGAAACAAATATCTATGCTTGTATAGAGTCAGATTTTCGCTAAAATGTATAGTTTTAAAGTTACAATGCCTCAAAGATTTCCATACAAATCTTAAATTAATCCTAGCATTGAAACTGTATATTTTAACGAAAATCTGACTCTATACAAGCATAGATATTTGTTTCAAGATTGTTTCTGCAAAATTTCATTGAGTTTAATTGGTTAGTATTGAAAATATCACCATAGTATGTTTGTATGGAGCGCGCGCCGAATTATATCTCCTTAAGATGAGAGAAATTAAAAAATAACACTTCAGATCTTGCAATCATTTTTACAACCAACTTTGTTTAGATAAATACTTGAATCAAGTTTATGTTTTTACAGTATTATGCAGGTAGACCCCTCTTAAGAGAAGTTTATTCCGAATGCATACAAACGATGTCTGGTGATATTTTCAATAGTAACCAATTAAACTCAATGCAATTTTGCTAAAACAATCTAGGAACAAATTGTATCGTGTCCGGTTTTCGCTAAAATATACAGTTTCAATGCTAGGATTAATTTAAGATTTGTATGGAAATTTTTGAGGCACTATAACTTTAAAACTGTACATTTTAACGAAAATCTGACACGATACAAGCATAGAGATTTGTTTCTAGATTATTTCTGCAAAATTTCATTGAGTTTAACCGGTTAGTATTGAAAATATAACCAGACTTCGTTTGTATGGAGCGCGCCAACAGTAATATACCCTTAGGAAGAACTGACATAAACGAGACGATTTTATCAAATATTAATCTATTATATCACATCAAAGGACCGAACAATCTTATCTTCTATCTTGGGAATTTATATCGTTATCAGAAATAGCAACGCAGGTAAATAGTATTATAGAACTCCTGCTATTTACTGATAACTACAATTATTGTCTGGCATTGTTTAGTTTTCTTGTAATGGAAAAATTCACCGCAGAACGTATCTAAAATTCATAGGATTGTGAATCGGTTATTTTCAGAAATGTTTAAAATAGTTGTCGATTGTCCTTTTGGGAAATGGTCGTTTTAGGAAGTGATCCTATTGGGAAGAGGTCATTTTGGGAAGTGGTGCTTTTGGGAATTGACATTTTGAAAACTGGTTCTTTTGGAAAGTTGTCCTAATGAGCCGAAAGGAGATCGAAATAGGGCATTGGACTAGCATTGTTTTGTGGTCTCCATCTTCTTCTTATTTCTACGTGAAATAGGCATGAATATGTATGTACGTATGTCTGTGCTATGAATTTATGATTTCAGATATCTATGTATCCTCACTATGTTTTCCTTCATCGTTTCCTCAAAGGAAAACATTGTGAGGAAACCTGCATACGCTGAAGAAGAAATTGCGATGCGTATGTGAAGTCTACCAATCCGCATTGGGCACGCGTGGTGGACTAACGCCCATACACCCCCCTTGAGGTTGGGCTTGTGCCCTGCAAGTGGGACGTACTTCTTAATATGCTGACACTTTTTGGTCGGGGATGATAAGACCATCAAAGTGAACAACTTTCTATATGAGACGAACATCGAAATCGCGAAAAATGTCTGCTGTCCCATGCATTTGGCTAAAGTAGCTTTGTATGGAACAGCAGATTTTTTTTAAGTTGGTACTATAGAGAAAGTTTTTCAGTTAGATGGTCTGATCATCACCTTAAAAAAGTGTCAGCATATTAAGAAAGACCCTGTGTAGGCCGTGATGATGATGATGATATCTATGTACATACATTCTTTGCTCTACCAATAAGAGTATGTCTCTCAAAGATGATTCATTTATTTTTAATTCAAACAGAGATCTAACCAGTTCCGTCTCCAAAGTATTCGAAATTGTTATCCAAAATACAAAAATTCCAGTAAATCCTTTGGGGCGTATTTACAAACAATGCTTACGGCCAATTAAACTCAATTCGTAACGATCAAAGGGTTATGAATGTCCATATTTAAATGCCGGGATGGGATTCAGTGGAATCCCTTGTTTTTGGTACCTCCATTAAGCCGACATTGTTGACTTTTTTAATTAGTTTCAAAAGAGTGTTACGTTTAATATCGGTAAAGCCAGTAAAGTGTCTAATTAGGGATTTTCATATATTTCTTTGTACTTATTTAACACATTTTATTAAACGTTAGTCCTTTTAGAGATACCCGTTAAGCCATACCAGAGAAACTTACCGAAAGCGCAGGTGGTACGGCCACGAGATGCGAAGAGACGAACTCCATAAGGCTCTACGTCTGCCTGAACATAAAAGAAGTAGAAGACGCTTTCCTGCCTCCTGGTGGACCAGCCTGACCATGCTAACACTAGCAGAGAACCTACCCGACCCGACAACCTAGAACAGAATGTTCTGACGTAGCCGCATGATTAGAAGAGCCGACCCTGCATTAAGCGGGAGAGTGTAAAGAAGAAGAAGAGGAATAAGAAGAAGAGGAAGGAGTTAGCCCTTTTAGTTGTAGAGCTAGCATGCCCAGCACAACAAAGCGGCAACACGAGAAAACACGACAAAACCGTAATGCGCGCTCGCTTTACAGCTGTACCGGCAATACAGGCTGTCGTGCATTGACAAGGCGCGTTTTAGTGCGTCATTCGTCGCGGTTGGCTGTAAAAGCGCGTGAAATCTGGAGTCAGGACTATCAGGACAGTGCAGTATCTTTTACTTTATTAGGCTGGATGTCCACGAGAGCTGTGTGAGAGGCTGTAAAAAATCGACCAATAGCTTGCTCGCTCGATTTGGTCATAAGAAAATAGAAGCTATTCCATTGGTGGACTTTTTCCTATAGTCGAGCCGTTACTAAAGTACAGTTTTGGTTATAAATCATCTCATCGAACCTTTCACTCGTACTCAAGGGCTCTATGGAACTGTTTCCATAAAGCCAATAAACTGTACGTTTGTAACGGCTCGACTATAGGTCGCAGTTTCGCCACCTCGCACAGCTTTTGCGAAAAAGAATGAATTCGATAAAGAAGGATCCTAATGGCCTATATGAAGAACCTCGTTATTTTCGGCCATAATGTCTTAACAATTTCCAACATGTATGTATATCTTTCATTTTATCTTACACGTTATCCTGTAACATGTTACACGAAACATAAACTTGCAGACAGTTCGGAAAGTAAGTCTGAATTACGACTTTGTTTATCCAACGTCCTTGTTATCTTCTGTTGATCTCGACTCTGTTGTTTTATGTTTAACGTTGTCTTCCGATTTGTTTGTTTTCAATTTTGTTGTTGTGTAGGTGTGTCCTTCAAAGTTTTATTACCTGTTCAGGTGTAGACTCGAAGAGTAAACGTTTAGAACATCGTAACCGAAACATAGACACTTCTTCTATCGAGTCGATGGCTTGTCATCTCACCGATCCCAGCTACCCAATCCGCCATGTAGTCCCAGCAACGTCCTATGCCGAGGTCCGTGCCCCTCTGGGTGCCCCTAGGTAGTAGGTCGGTTGCTTAAGTTCATTCATTTGGCTCGGTAGACCCTCCGTGGTCCCTCCAATAGTCCGCAGTAAAAAGAAGTAACTGATCCCTGAGCAATGCTGTATTAGTCATTTCCAAAATAAAAAACAAAAAATAGATGGCATGTCATACATACATATAATCACGCTTGGGTCCCTTTGGGGTAGGCAGGTACCATTGATCGCCATCGGCTACGATCCTGACACAACTCTGCTGCCTCTTCCACACCACAGTCATACGTCCTTTTACACACAATCGTCGGTTTTGGGTACATTTCATCTGGTTCTCCTTAAGTACGCTTCCAATTTGGTCCACATACGTACGTCTAGGGCGAATCCTTTCGACTGATCCACTCACTCGCTTTGTTGACATACGTCAGTCTAGAATCAGTATCATTTAGCCGACATCAACCCCCAGTAGTTATATTTCTGACCACCCTGAAAGCGATATGTTCGTGAGTTTATGTATGTATGTGGGTAATAACAGACGAGACGGTACATAAAGTCAGTGGAACAGGCCAGGAATTGAAATACAGCCTCGTGATTAGGTGGGTCCACGCCAAGCGAGCAGCCTCGCGCGAGGCCCGCCGCGCGCGGCAAACGCCCTGCCGCGCGGTCGGTGAGGACGCTCGCCCGAGGCTGAGCGTGCGCCTGCCGCGCCCGAGGCTGCTCGCTTGGTATGGAGCTGCCTATTTGAGACGTAAGCTCTTCTCCATTTCACCATTTATATCCTTCGATCAAAACAAAATGATTATAATATCTAGGCTAACACCGCTTTTCAAAAGAACCTTTTTTCAGGTTACCTCCAAAAGCTCACGTCTAGGGATACCAATATAAATAAGAGGAACCAGCCAATCACATGTGTCAACATTAAAAGTATCCTTAGGCGCTGGAATTAAAGATGAAAGCCCAGAAGCGACGGATAAAAAGCTATGCATAATAAAATACCGGGGTCTCTTACGAGGCATTTATTTACTAGGTATCTACAGCGGTTAATAAGATCTTTTTGGTTAAGTACTGTAAATAATAAGTCCTAGATATTCGTTTGAACTAAGGACTCATGTTTTTATTGCAAGCTTATTAGCTTAAGTTATATGTCCTTCTTAATATGCTGACACTTTTTAAGGACATGATCAGACCGTCAAACTGAACAAATTTCTCTATGGGACCAACATTGAAATCGCGAAAAAAAATCAGCTGTCCCATACATTTGGCTCGAGTAAGTTTGCAGTTTTGTATGGAACAGCTCTTTTTTTACGTTTGGTTTTGGAACTCGAATTTTTTTTGTAATTATCATTTGGAGTATGCTTCGAAAGAGGGAGCGGGCCACACTCCACTCCAGAAACTCTACCATCTGTTAAGAACAGCGTTTCCTGCTGCTCTCTTAAAAAGATAGTCGCAGCTATGTTTCTGACCACCCTAAAAAGGAAAAGTCAAGATAGTTACCGGTTTATTTATTAATTTCGGAATCCCCAACATGACCGGAAAACATCGTGAGGAATCATGTATGCTTAAATTTCGGCATTTAATGGATTATACCCATTATCCGTAATAAGTGGCGAAAGACTCACTCCCCGTCACACTGAACAGTTTCGGTACAACTAGTGAAATGGAGATGTTTTGTATTCAGAATATTTCTGATTACCTCTCGGGAATATGTTTCATGACCGTAAATTAATATATTATATTTTTTTCACAAAATCTGTTCACCTAGAGATTCCTTCCTATATATTTTTCGTATGGCCAGGATACGAAATTTAAATAACAGATTGGGCAATAATCTCGTATTCCCCTAATACCCTGATTAATTTATTGAAATCCACCGAAAGCCATTACCTCAGTTCCCACAAGCACGGATATTCGAAGGTATAGGTATGCCACTCGTTGGTTTCGGAGATTCTTGAATCCTTAACATTCTTAGGATTAAACGAAGTAAGAAAATATTTTATTTTAGTCGACTGATTTTGGAAGGCTAGTGTTAGACTAACCGAAAAGATTAGATAAAAAAATTGTAACCGTTTTTTTGCCTTATTCGAAAACCGAATTTATTGATTCTACATGTATGCCATGTTAGCTTAATCAAATTGACGTCCCTTAAAGATGATGATATAGATTGAAAATTTCGTCGTGGCCTGCGGGGCGCCGACAGCTCTGTTGGAGTGGAGCATGCCCCGGATAGGCAGGTCGTGGGTTCGAATCCCGCTCGCCGTCCGACTTCTTCAATCTTTAATTTTATTCGAAAACGTCTTAACAGAGTTCCGTCTGATTTATTGAAGTTGCTTCTTTAATATTATGGCCGTCTAGAAATAAAATCATCTTTAGCGGTATTTCTTGAAAACTATCTTGAAAGGAACAATAGATGGGAAGAGAGGCAGAGGAAGGAATATGTCGTGTCGTATCAGGAACTTCGGGCAAAACAATCTTTTTCAATCCACTTCGTTCTGTTAATTGTGTTCTGTCCAAATACACAATAGCTATTTAATTATAATTGTTATGCTGCTGACTTCCAAATAAACATCGAAGCTAATTATAATCCGGAAGAATCACGAGTTTACGAAGTAACCAATTGTTTCTAAACGGAAATAACATCTAAATTAATAAGCAACTTGAGTATCTTAGCAAATAAACAACAAAGTTGTTTGGGCGAGGTGTTAACCAGCGTTCAACGTCATAAATAGTCCCTTGCTAGTCTTGCCACCTCATAACTGGCGCCCAACTTGGGGCCACCTCATAAATGGCGCCCAACTTGGGGCCGTCGGTGGCACCAAAGGCAATATCCTATTACGCACCAACAACCAATCCCTGTAACGGGACTAACGTCTTAAGGATCATTACATTAAAGATCAACATCCTTTGTACACATAGAAGAAGAAAGACGCCACTCCAAAGTCTACTGTAAAACTGTAGTTTAAGGTATGTTTTGAAGTGACTTGGTTAGGTTTAATAAGGGTATGCGCCTAACAGGGGGAAGCAATGAAAAACGTAACGTAGGGAAGGTAAAGCCAACGTAGGTACAAGACTAAACCATTGTTTGTCTGAAGAGTAAAACATCGTAAAGTGAATTTACTGGGAGCGTGATAAGAAAGAATTGGCTGAAACAAAGGTAGGTTGTGCTAGTGCACTTAAAGTAATAAATAAGGTAACCACTCCAGACTTTGATCAGTACTTAGCAAACGAAACTGGCCAATACGTTTTACGAGAATAACGGGAGTAAAACAGACACATACATAAAATCATGACGACAATTCCTTTCGAGGTGACCAGAAACTTTGCTACAAATACCAACTAAGATCTAAGCGTACAGTTGTAGCAAGGTACTCTTTTGGCATTATTGAGGGTTTAGGATGGAATGCCGTATTAAGAAGTAAAGATACGTGACAGCATCTGACCTCGTACGACAGCCATGAGAAGAAAGGTGTTATACTCTAAGGCCCGGAATATACCAAAGCGGAGCAGAGCAGAGATGTGTAAAATAAACCAATAAAATAGTTTTCTTTCTAAGCTGGAAACAGATGGCAAGGATAATACGTATTTGTAATAAAGATCCTTATAATAGCACAAGGAGATACAGTAGTCGATGTCTTGATGTCATGTTCGATCAATCTACCTCCATCGCAAGATTGCAGCGCGTGGAAACCTACAAAAACCCCAAAATCCACTGACAGAAACGTACTGACGACCCTTCGAGATTCGTCCGCAATATATTCCCCTTCGTCTAGCCTCCGGGCAACTTGTCAAAAACCCCGACCTACCCTACAAGGTCCTTAATACATAAAAATTGGTCAAGTGTGAAACCGTCGCGCCGAAGAGTTCCGTATCAGTGACATTCAATAAACAAGGACTTCGCATCTTTGTTCAAAATGTGTTTAATTGTTTTACATTACTGCTTTTTGACAGAGGATATTTGAAAGGACTGGAAATTCAACGGCAATGTATTACAGCCGAGCATAACTGAGGCATACCAAGGTGACATTAGAGACATGTGTCATTTTTTGGTTTTGTTATTGTATGACGAGGTGAGATTCTAAACGATGTTTGTTTGTTTTTTACGTACAAAAAGAAAACGCAGTCACAATCAATAATTAAACATATTAAAGTTTTCACTCATGAATCTCATGATTAATAACAAATCCGTTTTTATAGTTTCTTACTTACTTCTTTTATACTTGGAATGTAGGGATGCGCGTCGCCAACGGCCATACCTAGCAATAACAACCATAAGTGGACGAGAGATAGAAATATACGCCTGTTTTTGACTCTGACCGCAACCTGACTTATAACCATCTACGTTCGTCCAAATTCAAAGGGACCAATTAACGACAAATTACGTAATTTATTTCGCTTCTGAATGACAGACAGCTGAAGTTAATCGACTGCTCTTCCGAATAAGTGGTAAACGACAAATCTACAAAGAAATGCGGTGAAAACTGTCCCTACCTCATTTTGTTCCGAATAAAAGCTCGTCTGACGGAGATACGGAAAAGCGAGCATAATATGCCTCATTTCAGAACATTTCGAGACCAATGACGGAATGGTAGATAGAAAAGCAAGTGCCATCAAGTTCCATTCCGATCATTTGAATACAGAACCCTAAAAACCATTTGAATAATCGAAACGATGACGTGTACCAATAGTAAATCTTGATCATACCTTTAGTCAGGTAAACCAGACGGTCTTATTCCATCGTAATAAAGCTTACAATTGAACGAATATGCTCATCGACCATTTGGAACAGGTGCAGTAGTAATAGGGAAAATGGATATTGGCAGTTTGCGTTGATACAATAGTTGTTGCTTTGTACATTCAAACGGATTACGGTTTCCGTACTAGAATTGTTAATTGGAATTAACTGGATATATGCACAAACTGACAGGGTATTACAATATCAAAGTGTAGGAGAACAATGATGAGTGTGTTCTTGCTGTGTTTTAGACAGTAAAGCTCGATCGAGCTTTAACAAGAAGACTTTGACAGAGTTGTCTAGCACAGATGAAAGATGTTGCTCTGTTTTAGACGGTAAAGCTAGCCTGGGCTGCAATCCCGGTAAATATTCGGTGATTGAACCGTGACTGGACTACGTGCGAATCATAACTTTTGACACATTTGGTATCGCGCTAATCGCGATACCGCTCATGACAGCCGTTAGAGCCGTTTTGACAGATCGCTCTGACGTTAAAGGCTGTCAGTTACATAGAGTTTAGCGCGATGCGGAATTCAGCATAGTTGAATAGTAATTGAATTACAATGTGATTAGAACCGAA
This sequence comes from Agonopterix alstromeriana, assembly GCA_963924505.1. Lineage (NCBI taxonomy): Eukaryota > Metazoa > Arthropoda > Insecta > Lepidoptera > Depressariidae > Agonopterix > Agonopterix alstromeriana. The sequence goes on along the minus strand of OZ004685.1, from coordinate 4,798,972 downwards.
ATTGGATAAGAACAGAACTTCTATGTTTTAAATTAGCGCAATCGGTCTCCTGAGCTTTTACAAGTAGACCGAGAAGAAGAGAGAGTTGTCTAGCACAGATGAAAGATTTTGTTGTGTTATGGACGATAAAGCTCACCTTAGCTTTCACACAGATCTAGACAGAGTTGTCTAACACAGGTGAAAGATGTTGGTGTGTTTTAGACAATGTATAGCTCTCCTTAGCTTTCACAGGAAGACCTAGACTGAGGGGTCTAACACAGGTGAAAGATTTTTCTGTATTTTAGTTAGACAATAAAGCTTGTCTGAGTTTTCACAAGAAGACGTGAAGAAGAAGACGTCCAGCACATGTGAAAGAAAAAGTGTATGTCTTGTATCAGGAACTCAAGGCAGTTGAAGAAAAGAGACAAGATTCTCACACCGATGAAAGCGATATATCTTAAACAAGATGATCTCGATTTTATCCCAATCATTTGAACAAGGAATAAACACATTGGTTGGGCTCCTATGGAAACGGATGTAAATTTTTGGAAGTCAGGCTTGATAATGTAACATTAATCGAATCATTGATTTGTTAGGGGACAAAATTAAATGATATAGATTTCACAAGATACTATTCAGCATACAATTAATAAATGAATGATTGAACATAGAATCTAATGAAGAAGTATCCTTATAAATCGTGTTCGTCGTTGTCAGGTCATTTCTATAAAGATTTCAAACCAAGGTCTTTTTCTTAGAAAAATGGACGAAAGTTTTTTCTACAAAATGAGTATGACATTAAGACGTATTTTCCATAAGATTTACTCCATTATCTGTCTGATATTACTGTCTTCATCGAAATCGAGAAAAAATTATGTCCTTTTGATTTCTCTTAAATTAGTTGTTCTAAAATGTATAGTTAAAAAAAACAAGAACTAAATGAGTGAAAACCTTCGTCGTGTCGCTTGTAAGTTTAAACACCTTAGTTCTTTCGAATATAAACTTTATCACGAACTAGCAAGGTGGTACTTAACTAGAAATGTACAGTGCCACGTTCTCGTATGAACAATAGGTTTTTAGTTACGCCTTGCAATATAAGGAAGAAGGGGGAGCACAATTGCTTTATGTAGTTTTAAAGACTCCCCATATAAGGAGTTTATAGTTACTTGTACATTCTTAATGGGTAAGGTTTTCTAACGTGAAGTTAGCAGATTGAGGATTTCTCATAGACGATTTCAACTACAGCGACTGAATACAAAAGCAGTCAGGTACGAAAGATATTTTAATATGCCGAGGTCCGTACCCATTCAGGGTGCCCTTGGGCAGGTTCGGTTGACCCTTCGTGGTCCCACCCGCAGTAGTAAGTAGTCGATGCTCCCTGAGTAATGTTGTATATTGCACGAAAAATGTTTTGCGCATTAGTTTAGTATGTGTGCTAAACACAGGGGGTATCCCACGAGGAGGACTGCAGGAACGAAGTTAGTTCCTCATTGGTCTGATTGTGTAGAGAGTATAAGATGACAGAAGATACGAAATTTGAGTGGAATTGTCGGTAGAGGTCGCCGTCGTGGGACGTTCATAGATAGTACTAAAAAAGGTGACGTGCTGAGTACTCGAAACCTGCATTTTATGATAATATGTATGATCCGCATTGGCCATGCGTGTTGAACTAACGCCCATATCCTCCTTGGAGTCCAGTCTGTGCACTGCAGTTGTACGTATATAGATGACTGATGGTGATGATGATGGATGTGAATGAATCAAAAGAGGCATTCATAAGGATCGTAGTAAGTGACGCTCTTTAGTCTCTGCCTTCCTCATTGGGAAAGAGTCGTGACTTTATAGAGGTGATAAAGCAGCCGTCGAAATATTTCCAAGCAGCCTCGACCGGTCTCTGAGTTGCATTGGCTAGGTTATTAACGTCATTGCTACCGCCTGCTTTAATGAATGAGGGTGAGAAAAGGGGAAAGAGTCTACCAAAAGGGGCCCGTCAGGCCGAAAGGAGGCAACTCTATAACCAAATTTCAGAGGGTTCGAGACATAAGTACTTTAACTTGGTAGAAAGCGTTTTATAACAAACAAAATTATTTGTAGACGTCAACTTGCTAAAGCTGTAACGAGAAAAGAGATTAGAAAAATTAAAACGTTAATCTCCGGACTCGTGCATAGGATGAAAACCGTTGTATAAACCTATTTCCTCCAGTGGGTTGAGACGACCAAGAGATACTATTTATTTTCCAGTATTTTTATAAGGCTAGCCGCTTATTTACACTATTATAACGGGCATAGGCCCAGCAAGATCTAAGTGAACCTGGATCAACACCGGCGACCACTCACAGCAATAGACAATGAAGTCCAGCGAGCCTGAGTGATGACTCTATCTGTCTTGGAAACAGCAATGAATTTAATCAAGGAGGAAAGGAGTAGAAAAAATTGGGTAGGCTGTATCAGGGATGCAGTCGCAGTGGAGTACATGAAACGTATTGTACCAAGTAATGGCATATATCCTCGAAATAATGCTAATATAAAAGTGCCGGTAGGTGCTATATGCAACATTTTAATGAATAAGCGCAAAACCTCATACACCCCCACTGATTTATAACAAAATAATTAGATTGAAACAATTATTTCATTATTTTTATGGTTAAAATTTAAAGTTATTCGCATTTTAAGTTTTCAGGCAAAAATGAATTGTTATCATTTCAGCAATGAATGAAAGCGCTAGCGTTCTTGGGGATACATTTTAAGAATGTTGTTTTGGTCGTAAGTAGGGCGAGTGTGCCCGTGCGGTGGGTTGAGATCGAGTACAGGAAATTTAAAATTTTACAAACAAATTATTTAATATTTTGAAAAAAAATTCCTATGTTGAAAACATGATAATTCGATTCTGCTCTCGATTCTAAACAAACTACTTTCTAGTTTTGCGTTAATTCATTAACACGTTGTATACCTACTTCCAAAGTTTTTCATATGGTTTTTGCAACTGACCCCCTACTGACCGAAATGAAAGAAGTTTTACGTCACAAATAAATATCCGACTTGGCCTATCAATAATTGACACACCACGCTAAAGACACAATAAGTCATCTTTGCAACTGCATGCTTTGATTGCTAGCACTATAGCAAATATTCTGACCACTTCAAAAGATGTGGTCTATAAACTTGCTACAAAGCCTTTAGTAGCCTTACACGTTGAAAGTGTTTGATACGCACATCTTTGCTATTAACTATAATATTAATTGGTTGGAAACATACTGAGACACTAACGCTAAATTGTTTAGAGAAAATTAATTGAAATTCCATGACATAGTTGTGAGTTTGCTCTCGTACAATATCACTATGTTCGAGCTCTAAACAAACAGTAAATTTAATTAAAATAGAGTTTACCCGCGACTTCGTCCGCACAAATTATATACCAGATTTTAAGTCAGATCATAAGCTATCAAACAAAAAAGTTTCATCATAATCGGTTAAGTAGTTTTTGCTTGATGCTGTTAAAAACATACAAACAAACAAACAGACAGACAAAAAGACAGACATAAATTGAAAAAAAATTTGAATCGGAGTCCGGGAAACCTAAAAACCATATCGTAATCTTTTTCATGTACCTAAATATCTTCAATGTACTGACAAACTTTTGTAACAGTTTTATAATAGTTAAGATTAAGATTGATCTGAACGGTTCGGTACGAATAAAGACATTAAATATATACATTATTATTTATTATATTAACAGCTTGATACAGCCTTTTTCATATCGTCGTGAAAATATCCACAGTCGTCCCATCAAACTTAACAACTGTTTTTATAGAGCCAACATTGAAATGGCGGAAAAAAATCAGTTGTTCCATAAACCTACTCTACCCAAATGTACGTGACGGGACAGCTATATTTTTTCGCGACTTTTCATTGGTCCCATAGAGAAAGTTGTTCAATTTGATGGTCTGATCATCCTCTTAGGACATATTAAGTTGTACCCTGTATACATATTTGATACTATACAGGGTGTAAACTTAAATGCATTACATGCTTCAGACCATTTAACTGAACAACTTTCACCAATAGTGTCAGCGAATAAAACTGGATGTAAAAAATGTCAATGGCTTCTCCACCCTAATGTATGGAACAACTATTTTATCAACCACGTTTCACCAGTAGTACCGAAACTCTGTCCAGTGTGATGGGGGGGTCAGCCCGTCGCTACTTATAATGGACAGTGGGTACAATACATGCCTCGAAATTGAAGCATGCAGGTTTCCTCACATGATGTTACAAATCGTACATAAATTCCGAAAAACTCATTGGTACGAGTGTGACGGGGATCGAACCATCACCTCCTGCACGGCAGGCAGGTTCATTAAACTTAATCCTCCATTAAATCTCTTGCTGCCACTTTTTGTCTTGTGGACGTAGTAAAAGCTTGCAAGATATTTAATGGAGAATTAACTATAATGAACGTACGCGCAACTGACCGTATGAGCAATATCATACCCATCAGAACATAATTATCATTAATGCTAAACGTAACTAATATAATCAAAACGTGCTTAGAAAACTTAGATGCGGTCTTTACAAACGTACGGTACGTTTTATTGTGAACTCTCCCCAATTTTATTAGATGACTCACCGGGGTTACCGATCGGTATTAACATTCTTCGACGTCTGCGCCCCTAGTACACAAATAGACAATAATATGAATTAATTACTTGATCATTCGAGTCAAACGTCAAATGTTTTGTTTTTCTGAACTTTTAATAATGCCATCTGCTGACTTTTCGTTTTATTAGTCTTAGAAAACGCCTCATTGACAAATTGAAACGGTAAGTGACTTAGAATATTTTAACACGGAAAAAAAAACTGTCTAAGTGTCTCAGACCCCTTAGTCCAAATACCCCGAGGAATATAGGTATATAAAATTACATATCGACGTAGAAGTGTCAGGAACTCCTAACTACAAAACCTTTTTAGGAATCGAAAAAATCATTTTTTTTTTCAAAATGTTTATTTATATTCTTTGACGTAAGATTGAATTGTAGAAGTATGAGAGATTTTGATGAAATATCGCATCTTTTTGAGAACTTGCTTTTCGAAAGACAGTTCAATTAATAAAAACAAAGTCACGCTTCGCTTCCCAAACAAGTATATCGTACCAGTCAAAATCTTAATGTCCCCCAAATACAAAGAAACTGTAACAACAATACCTCTACATGGAATCATAAAGCGTAACAAAGACGTCATTTTAATTAATATCAGAGTCACTTGTGAGTATTCTCAGTAAATAACTGTTGCTATGAGTAGAATTATTTGACATAAGTAGGTAAGTTGTACAAGATAATTAGATTTTATCTTAAGTTACATAGGAACATAGAATGAGCGACCAACGGGCCATGGAAATCTTAATCTTCACAACATATCATTCAAAAAAATGCAGATATTTTATTTCATGCCACATAGTCCATACAGAGTTAGTAGGCATTAATAAGAAGAACTTATTGACACAACAGATTTTTTTTATTTTAGAAACCAACGTGGTGTCAGAGTTTTTCAGACCGTCTTAGGGAATCTGACGTGGTTTTTATGTAACGGCTACTACAACCAGAGATAGTAGCCGGGACCACAGAACATTATAAGAGGGGTTAGAAATGCAATGTAGCGCTTTTGCTTCGGAGACGGCTGTCGCCACTTGTCTTCCCGCTCACGCTGTTACGATCACTCATGCCCTCTCGCTCGCACCACGCCGCGCACCTTATGGTGTTATGGAAATCATTGCATAACCTGTGGCGACACGTTCCACGCCTACTTTGCACTTCTAACCCCTCTTATAATGTTCTGTGGCCGGGACCAACGGCTCTCTCTTTCCAGACAATCAGGTGATTCAGCTTGCAATGTCCTAACCAACTGGGGAAAAACCACAGAGGAAGGATCTCCATAGAGTCCGCATAAATTTACGATTGTAGTTAGTCTCTTTTGTCTTATGACGTACCTTTAATAGTAGAAGGAGATGGAACTATATATATTTGTTTATGCGGCTGTCCACTTTTTTTTAAGCTAGTGTGTGTGAAAAGTGACCGTAAACATAAGGCCATATGTCACTGGGTGCCTTTTGTCCATACTACTTTGACACCACACACTCAAACCTAAACGTCAAAAAAAGTGGACACTTTACAATTGGTATACTCGCTCTATTAGGTATAATCTCTTTGGGAAAAACGTATAAAGTGACATATCACTAGGTGTCCCCCGTGGAAATCGATCTCCTTGTTAAGAGCCCAATGCAAACCATTAGACCACTGAGGTAGCTCTAGTTATACCTACTAACTAAGAACATAACTAGTATAAAATTCAATCAAGTCACACAGTATACTCTTATTAACCACTTAAGTGACCATTAATCTTCGTTCACTTATCCGAGAAAAATCACTGGTGTCTTAACTGGCCAGCCCCCTATAATTATCCATCCATAGCCACATAAAGAGACGTGCAATTGAAAAAAAGTGAATAGTTGAAGTCCAATGGACTAGAAAATGACTGTCTACGTTTGTGCCGTGAGAATACGAGGCTTTACAACTAGTCGGGGAAATCTACGGATTTTTGTATGGAGAAGGTTGCATTAATTGCACTTTTGGTGATAATTTGGAATATAGTAGATAAATACTTGAAAAACATAAATTCTCAATAATCCCAGATTTTTTATTGTGTATTATTGAATAATTAAGACATTTACAAAACATTAAATTTAGGTATGAACAAAAAATGGAAAACTGGTGATTTTGTACAGGATGGCTTCATTCAATACGTTTTATTTATAACTATAATAATCCCCGGTTAATATCGTAAATTTGAGTAGATATTTAATATTTTATAAGTTTTCAAATATTATAACCTCAAAACTAAATTATTTACTGTTTGTTTATAGACATTAAATTTGCCTTGTTTTAATTAACTGTCTCCTTTGCTAGTATGCTGGAAGAAATATCTTTCGAAAAAAGCTTGCTCTTTGTATATTTATATCGATTTTAAGGTAAATCTCAGGTTCCTGAGCCAATATAATCATGAAATCTCGACAAAAGTGTTATAAACTAACAGTAATATTATTTCAAACATAATTTACTAAAGTGTCTTTAATGCAATCTCAAACCTTATTTTTCCTAGACTAAACTGCTTTCTGATACAAATGTAGTTTTATGTTTTATGTCTGCAACTTCATTCTTGATTTGCATACAGATGAATTCGAAACCAACTTCGAAAACACTCAACTGCAGTAGGACCTACTTGATCTACTCAAGTGTAAGGAAAAACATAATTTTTTTCACGATTTCGAACTGATGCCCTGTTCTCCCATTAGGAATAATGAGCGTTAGTTTAAGAGGATATAATTCGGAGCGCGCTCCATACAACGAACTATAGTGATATTTTCAATACTAACCAATTAAACTCAATGAAATTTTTCAGAATCAATCTAAAAACAAATGTTTATGCTTGTATAGAGTCGGATTTTCGTTAAAATGTATAGTTTTAAAGTTACAGTGCCTCTAAGATTTCCATACAAATCTTAAATTAATCCTAGCATTGAAACTGTATATTTTAACAAAAATCAGACTCCATACAAACATAGATATTTGTTTCAAGATTGTTTCAGCAAAATTTCATTGACTTTAATTGGATAGTATTGAAAATATCACCATAGTACGTTTGTATGGAGCGCGCTCCGAATTATATCCCCTTAAGTATACACGGCGTAAGTGACAGCCTAGCAAATAATAAAACGGTGAACTCAGACCATCAAACTGAACAACTTTTACTATGGAGCCTACCTCAGGAAACGTGAAAAATAATCAGTTGTCCCATACAAAACTGCTGTACTTACCCGACTCGAATGTATGGGACAATTGATTTTTTTTCGCGTTTCCTGAGGTAGGCTCCATAGTGAGAGTTGTTCAGTTTGATGGTCTGAGTTCACCGTTTCAGTATTTGCTAGGCTGTCACTTACACTCTGTATATGTATGGAAGTTATATCAAAAGAAAGAACTGGAGGCCGGAAGCACTAAATAAATGCCCATTGAATTGTTATTGTACCGCAACGCAACTTTTTGCACCCATCGCCACCGAATAGATTATATTATCGCTCTAATCAATACTATCTGTCAGAGAACTCGATCGCTACTCATACGTTACCGCTGTCAATCTAATAGTAGATTAGAAGTCAAGACGCGCTATGGAATTCAGCACAGTTGAATACTCATAGTAACTGGCTTGAAATTTGATTACAACTGAAAATGAATAAGGATTGAACTTCAATGTTTTAAATTAAGTGTTTTAATAAAAATACGTGTAGAAATGTTTAATGTACATGCAATAAATAACGGTTAAGTGAATTATGCACTTATCTTTATAAAATTGATTGCGAAACTGAAATAACTTCGATAAGTAAGTGGGTTAATCCTTTGTATCTATTATGCAAAGAAATGTATTATTGATAAACTGCTGTCTAAGAGTCAGTTGCATGTACGTTCATTTAAGTTAATCCTCCATTAAATCTCTTGCTAGCTTTTACTACGTCAACAAGACCAAAAGTGACAGCAAGAGATTTAAGGGAGAATTAACTTTAATGAACGTTCGTGCATCTGACAGTTAGTATAATAAACTAAAACTGACAAGAGTTAACCCTTCTTGATAAAAACAGAAAAAAAATCTACTTGTATAATAATATCACGATCGATGCTCCAACTGAAAATGTAAGTTTGTAATCTAATCGAATTGTTTATGTGATAAAAATAATTCGTTAATGTCTACACAAAATAAGCAGTCAGCACAAGCTTCGTCAATAATAATATAACAGCCGGTAATCAGCAACATGCTTCGTCAAAACCTTAAATAAACAGTTAGAGATCCGCAACATGCTTCGTCAACTTATCAAACTAAAATCCACCTCACGCTTCGTCAGTAAAACAACAAAAACAGACTTAAATGCTCTCCGCACCACGGAACCCACCCGGCTCAAAGGAACTCATCACACTAGCAGCATCACCACGTTGAATGGCTAGAGAAATCCTTTGGACCAGATAAGAACCAGAGCGGGGATCGTTCCCGCTCTCAAAAAGCCTCCTGCCCAGATCTCGCACAAAAGCCTTGGCCTCACAACCCCAAACTATGATATATATATATAATATAGCTACAAATTATCAATTTACGGATTTATTCCTTTACCTGTGTTGTGAGACCTTGCTTCTTACCAAATTTCATGATTCTACGTCAACGGCAAGTACCCTATAGGTTTTGTAAACAGACCGTAAACCTTAATATTTGATAATAAATTCAAATTGATATCTCTACCCGTTTCTGAGAAAAAGGATCTTGAGAGACGGACAGACAGACGTGAGGCTAGTTTTTTAAGCTAGCATGGGCAAAGCTTGATATTCCAGCGACCTATCCTGGCCTGGCACACGCTAGAGCGATTCCCACAATGCTAAAAGCATAGCACGGCATATGCTCACAAATATATTCCCCGAGGGGGTAGTCAGAGATATTCTGAAACCTCGGAACATCCACGTTTCACCAGTAGGTAGTACCGAAACTCTGCCCAGTGTGACGTGGGGTGAGCCCGTCGCCACATAATGGATAGTGGGTACAATACATGCCTCGACATTGAAGCATGCAGGTTTCCTCACGATGTTTTCCTTCATCGAAAAGCCAGTGGTGTTACAAATCGTACATAAATTCCGAAAAACTCATTGGTACGAGTCGGTCTGGACGGGGATTGTACCATCGCCTCCTGCACGGCAGACAAGATTACTCGCCACTGGACCACTAAAAACTCTAAGTAAATTAGAAACCGTCACACTGGACAGAGTTTCGGTACTACTGGTGAAAAGTGGATGTTCTGAGGTTTCAGAATATCTCTGACTACCCCATCGGGGAATATACTCGTGAGCATATGCTTATGCTAAATTAGAATGAAAATTAAAAGCAGACCATTTCAACGTTCTAAATGTTGCAGCTGCAAATGCATGCATCAAACATTTCGCGCTATGAAATAATTAAAAACTAAAACACTTACAGTGAACACAAAATTATTATTCAACACATAGCACAATAATTCATCAACGGTGAAAATCTCTGAGCTAAAATTTTCCGTCTGAAAGCGTGCTCGCATTTACGGTTGAAAAGCATTGCAAATTCATACAGATACATTGTTTATTTAGGAGAGGAATAAGTTAACATAAATTTTGTGGAACGCTGGAGGCGATCATTTGCTCATTTTATTTTGTACTAGTTCGGGGCTGGCGGGTTTGCGCACGATTTGTTGATACAGACGAAAAATGAATTGACCATCCTACCAGAAAAACAGCTTCATACAAGCTCGCGGTGGCCAATAGGTACCCCTCCCACCACAGATTACTGATATGTAGCAATCTAGAGATGCGACAATGAAATTTGCACTTAGTTCCAATATTTCTGTTTTGGCGCTGCTGTCGTCAAGCTAGTTTGTATAGAACTTGTAGTTATAGGTAGGTATAGTTATTCCGGAATGCAAAAATAGGGATATTGGAAACCATTACCAAGGAACAAAGTAAGCAACGATATTATTATGTCATACAACGGAGAAGAATTACGGCTTCACCAGGATTCTCGACTCAAGCGAAAATACCAGGAATAATTTGTAGCAAAAAAAAATTGTTTATTCCCCCTCTCTTTTTTAATTCATAGACGCCATCTTGAAACAATGTACCCTATGTCACTCTCACGATTTTTACGAATCCAATGACACCTCATACGCTAAAATCCATCAAGCCGTTTGGGCTGTAGGCCGTGCCAAAGAAATAGACATACAAACATACATACATACATACATACATACTTACATACATACATACGCTCGAAAAACATAACCCTCCTTCTCGCGCAGTCGGGTAAAAAAACGCAAGATATAAGCTTCTGACGCAACAACACAGTATAACGCTGCTGTTGCTGTAAGTTCAATATGGCGTCCTATCATCGTCCAATGATGAAGTTTCATGAAGGAAAATGTGACTTCAGCGCCAAAACGGCTAGACCGGAACTACAGCTGTCATAGGCCTGGGTCCCACAACTGAAACAGCAGATTTTTTTCGCAATTTCGATATTGGTCCCATAGGAAAAGATATTCAGTTTTACGGTATGAACATTCCTTTAAAAAACCGCCAGCATATTAAGAACGACCATGTAGAGTACCGAACATCAAAATCATACAGATTGCCGTTAAAACCTTGCAGCTATATTACGAGTCCCGTACCCATTGACTTACCACTACTGGACGGAGGGTCCGCGCTCAAAAGTGTCCGAATAAAAAGAGAACGAAAAAGCAAAAAAGAGAACGAATTACGCAACAGTCTTCGTTTGGTGCGCCGTGCCCCGATGGATGGGAGTGGGACAGAAAAGAATTTCAGCATTTTCAATGTTTTTAGTTGGTTTATATTACTATACGTACTTAAGTTTGTGTATTTTAGTCTCGGTGACTTTATTAGAGTATTTTGTACTAGACCCGGCGTCCATAGTATTCTACGTCAATGCCCGCACCTCTTTCCCAAGCATCACACAAACATACACAAACAAACAACCCGTGTACATCACGCAAAACATCCCAGCAAAACGGCACAAGTTTCATTGGAGCACATGATTATGGTAATTAGTCACAACTCACGATAAACTAGGGTAGGTAATTTAGCGAGTTACGACCTGTTTACTAAACATGATATGAATGACGTCATACTTTTGATGTCGTTAACGAGATCTCGTAAGAAAGAAATGTAAGATTAAATCGAGGCAGAATCCGTTACGGTGGCGGGTTCAACCACAGAACATTATAAGAGGGCTTAGAAATGCAAAGTAGCGCTTTTGCTTCGGAGACGGCTGTCGCCACTTGTCTTCCCGCTCACGCTGCTACAATTACTCTTGCCCTCTCGCTCGCACCACGCCGCGCGCTTTATGGTGTTATGCAAATCATTGCATAAAGTTCTGTGGGTTCAACTATAGTAGAATAAGCTCTAAAAATAGTTTTTTAATTTTAAGAGGTTGCTTGAATTATGAAATGAATATAAAATGCACCATTTTGACTTTTTTGCTAAGATTCTTTTTTAAAACGGCACATGCACAATGCGTGTATAGGAATGTCTTAGAAGTTCATACGAAATTAAAAAACCAACATATTTTACCAAGACAAGATATGCGCCAACTGCGATTACGCGACACTCCCTTTAGATGAGGTACCTATAGCTAAAATTACCACTATAATCTAGAGATTATGAGAAACAAATCGACGTGAGTTCCATAACTATACGCCAACTATACGCTAACATTTTTGGTGGCCTATTTCCCATAGCTGGAGAAGCTCCTTTACAGTGAAGAAAAAACAATGTTAAATAGTCGAATAACTGCAATTAGAGCCAAAGGCAATTAGGCATCTACTTAGGTTTCCCAAATTTACCTCTCAGGAGAGGTTTAAAGAGGTAAACGGACCAAGTTGAGAGTTTAATTGCGTTTTGGTTCAAATCCTTCAGGGAACCGTACACCTGTAAACGGGACACTTCATAAAACTTTTAAGATTACAGGGACGATTGGTGATTAAAGTATCTCATTTCTTTTTTCATTATTGTCATATATAATCATCATTATCTCAGCCGATGGACGTCCACTGCTGGACATAGACCTCCCCTCAGGATCGCCACAACGACGGGTCCTGCACTGCCCTCATCCAACGGGTTCCCTTCACCAGATCGTCGTCGGTCGAACTTGTGGGGGGCCTACCCATGCTGCGCTTTCCGGTACGCGGTCGCCACTCGAGAACTCTTCGGCCCCATCAGCTATCGGTTTTGATACAGGTAGAAACCGCCAGAATAAAGTGGGAGTGGACCGGCCATGTCTGACGAAAGTACCAGGTCCAGGACCGGTAACTAATCAATTCGATATTGATTCATAGATATGCAGGGTCCAACTTAATATACTGACAGTTTTTTAAGAGGATAATCAGATCATCAAACTGAACAAATTTCTCTATGGGACCAATGTCGAAATCGCGAAAGAAAATCTACTGTCCCATACAATTGGGTCGAGTAAGATTTCAGTTTAGTATGGAACAGCAGATTTTTTTTCGCGATTTCGACATTGGTCCTATAGAGAAAGCTGTTCAGTTTGATGGTCTGATCATACCCTTAAAAAAGGGTCAGCATATTAAGAAGGACCCTATATGACCGATTGATTAATTTCATTGTTGCTTACCTATAAAATATCTGCCTTTCCTGAAAAAAAAAAAAAAAACACAACATAAAAATTGGGTAACTGGCATTACAAACAAACAATGTCGAAAACGATAAACGAAGAAATGTCAACAACGAAACGAAATTAAAAATTAACAATACTGTCCAATCGTTGAATCTTCATTTCACATGAATAATGGATCTTTTTGTTTGTAGAGCAAAGAAAACAAGTGTTTATAAAACAGGTCTATAGAACGAGGCATTATTATCTACTGGCAATTAAACAGACTGCCAAATAACAAAATATAGAAATAGGGTGATATTCAATGAATGGACATGAATTTAGTAAGCAACAAGAACTACATTTTCTGATAAATATGCTATGCCCTTAATAATAAAGGATACATTTTTAGTCAGTACGGAATCAGGCATTCTACTCATCAAACTGAACAACTTTCACTATACAGAGTGTAACAAAACAGTAACAAAACTAGTAATACTTAAGGGGGTGCTTCAGACCATCAAACTGAACAACTAACACTATAGAACCAACATCGAAATCGCGAAAAAAAAATCCGCACTTTCATACAAAACTGCAGTATCGTCTCGACTCAAATGTATGGGACACCTGATTTTTTTTCTTGACCTTGGCTCCATAGTTAAAGTTGTTCAGTTTGATGGTCTGAAGTACCCCCTTTAGGTATTACTAGGTTGTTTTGTTACACCGTGTAGAATAGAGCCAACTGCGATAGCTCTGCTGTGCTATTTCTTTCGAAAAATTGCACTACCTTACCAAACCTTACCTACTCGACTCAGACTCAAATGTATGGAACAGCTAAAGTTGACTGAAGTTCCAACCGCTCTAGTCAGAGATATTCTTAAATGTTAAAAAGAATATCCACATTTCACTAGGTAGAAGCACAGAATAAATATTAGTACTACCCGATAGAAGTAACCAATCCAGTGTTACAAGGTGCCAGCCAGGCGCATCTTATTTTAGCCTAATAATAAGATACAGTAGGTATACAGTTCAAACAATATTGAAACGCTAAAGACACTATACCTGGCCCTGTCAGATATATGAAGGAATATCCACATCTGACTAGAAGCACCTCCCCAACGTTAAAGGTAATTAGATACGTTTAAACAATACTGAAACATTGAAGACAAACATACTAGAAAGTCCCATTGATTTAAAAGAATAATAATAAAACAACAAACAAGAAACTCTATAGAACAAACACAAAGTTGAATTTAACGAGCAAACGCCACTTGAAGCACATCCATGACGCGTTCCTTTCATTCCGACATCGAAAAAAAAACAGATCACGCAATAATGCATGTAGCACGTGGGTCAAACCCCTTGCTTGCTTCCCCTACGGACTGAAAACGGATTCAATTTAGACTTTATCACGTTATAAATAGAGACGATAATTATTAAGTGGAGCACAACGCCCCTTTCACTATAAATTACTGCAAGCAGTGCAATTCAGGGAGCAGTATGGATCGATAGCGGCAAAAATATTCGACGAACTTCGTAATTGGAAACGTCTGCACAAGTGCTTTTTTTACTTTTGAACAAAGGAACAAAGAAATTGGCTAGTTAAAGTCCGGCCGCTGAAAGATTGCGTTTGACAGTTACCATAAAATTGTAAAAAACTGAATGAAAACTATAAATGCCGATCATTATTTAGTAGCTTTTTGAACTTAAAAGGGCAGCTAGTGCCCTGTGTACTAGAGTGAGCACAGGTAAACCATATTTTCATTCAGTTTTTTACAATTTTATGGTAACTGTCAAACGCAATCTTTCATCGGCCGGACTTTAGTTGTAGATACTAGCTTTTGCCTAAAGCTATACATGAAGAAAATCATGCAGAACACATAAGATTTGAAAGACCAAAACGACTATGGGGCTCTTTGTATGGGTCGTTCATAATATGCTGACGGTTTTAAGGGGATGATCACACCAGCAAATTGAACAACATCCTCAATGCGACAAAGGTCGAAATAGCGAAAAAAAAGAGCTGTTTCAAACCAAAGTGCAAACCTGCTCAACTGAAATGTATGGGATACTGGGACAGCTGATATTTTTTTCTCGTTTTCAATGTTCGTCCCAGAGAAAGTTGTTCAGATTGATGGTCTGATCATCCTCTTTAAAAACCGTCAGCATATTTAGCTGGACCCTGTATACATCATCGTTCAAATTTCAATTCTAAAACAAAGAAATTTCGTCAAAAACTGTACTAGGTACACACGGCGACACATCAAGCTATATAAAACCAATATAAGCTGGCCTCGTGACGTGATACGTAACTCGACCTACGCGCGACCAGCTTATGTTGGTTTTGTATAGCGTGATGTGTCGCCGTGTGTACATTATATCCCAACCATTTTAGGTCCTGAACAAAACTTATTAAAGCAAAATCACTACAGGTAAACTCTACCAATAAGTCGATAAGAAGGATTATAGTAATAAATCAAAATACGATAAAGCTGGTAAAAGGACTTGAAGCTTTTCAACCAAAAGGAGCTAAAGCGACATTTCAAAGCAAAATGAAATTACTAAACGTCACTATCGAACGAGTCGAGTGGGCAGCTAAGCAATTTACTGAAAGCTGTAAATCAGTTTACGATCGACTAGAGAAAGTAGGCATTGGAAATAAAATTTAATAGTAACTAAAACGTCAAGTAAGCGTTTACTTAGCCAGTAGCATTACTCAACAAACAAATAAAACTTTATATCACTTTCTCAATGATTGATGAGGAAAAAGTGGAAAACTCCGTAGTTTTATACAGGATGTAAAATTAATTGCGTTCCATCTTATCATATTAGACAGGGCGCTTCAAACAATCAAAATGACCGAAACCTTCACTACGGAGCCAACATCGAAATCGCGACAAAATTTGTGTTGTTCCATAGAAAACGTTAATGGTTAGTCAACCCAAATGTAAGGAACAGCTGATTTTCTTATTGCGATTTCGATGTGGGCTCCATATTGTTTAGTTTGATAGTGTAATGGATTTAAATTTACAAACTGTAATTATCAGTGATTATGAATGTCAACGTTGAGAGAAGAGATATGGGACAAGGTCAGGATCCCGATTGCACTAAGTTATTCATCGAAGTTCTATTCTTATCCAATTTCAGCTCTAATCACATTGCAATCCAATTACTATTCAACAGTCCTGAATTCCGAATCGCGCTAAACTCTATGTAACTGACAGCCTTTAACGTCTTAGCGATCTATCAAAACGGCTCTAACGGCTGTCATGAGCTGTATCGCGATTAGCGCAATACCAAATTTGTTCGTACGTAGTCCAATCACGGTTCAATCACCGAATATTTACCGCGATTGCAGCCCTGATCGGCTTGAATTTAGAAGTTCATGGTACGGTTAATCAACAGAGCACTTACTTCAAGGACCGATCGTAATGATACTGCTTATTCTTAACAAGTAAATGTTGTGAAACAGAGAAGAAACAAACTAAAGCCTGCATTATGTAGTCTAATTGTCAAAGAGGTTGAGTTACGTGAACATTTCAAGGGTGCATTGAAAGAGCCTCCCCGTGTGACGAAACCCTGGACAGCCAGCACGCAGCAGCAGCAGGACGACGTGTCGCAACGACACTACTGGTTTGTATGTATTTCTATGTAAAACCCTGCGTAGCCAGCGACACGTAGTCTGCCGCTACGGGCTGAGCGGAGGACGACACTGTCGCCCGACCGCAGATCAGTAGTCTCATGCTCTATTCACATTACGACGGGCTGGCGCGGAGGGTGCAATGTAAAATTATACCTATTTCAGTACCGATAGAGTTGACAGAGGAATACGGCGCTGCCGTCTGCTGCTGCCGCCTGCAGTCGGGACGCTACGACGTGTCGCTGCGACTACAAACGTTTACCTTGAGTGATTGTCATGCATTATAAGTCATGCTGACACGAAAAGAAAACGTCAAAATTATGTAACTATATCAATAAGAAATGGAAGATGATATTGTGCCTAAAATATACAAAATTAACCACGAAATATAAAACTACCGCATAATGTAAAAACGTCAAAACAATTAAGACCTACTGAGACAAGTCCTATAGCAATTATGTAAATATCATCACGGTTACCGAATTAGTTCGTTATCCCAAAACGAAATTGTGTTCAATGCCTCCCGGTCCTGCGTGAACTTGATATTGATTTCCATTGCAGAGGGCAATGGCACGTTTTTAGTGTTTACCCGATAAGAGCGAAGCTAAAAGGGAGGATTGTTAAGTTAATCCAGCGAATTGCGGTTTTACATGTTCGATCGTAGTTCCTAACCAACTATAGGCTTTAAAATTAGACTTGAACCATATTTACTATTTATTATAAGTAATTTCAATAACCTTGGAGACTATTAACGCCAGGTTTTCTTGACCTGGGGTCCATGACATAAGTGTCGGGGATTCATGGCTACACAATTCGTTCTTAGGCGAGGGCCAGACAGAAGGAACGTGAGAGGAGACCGAGCCGCGAACGCTTATAGTTACGAATACATAAAAAATGTGTTAGTGCCGGATCACTTAAATTTTGTACGCGTCCGCGTACCAACCTCGTCTCACTTCCCTTCTGTCTGGCCCGCGCCTTAAATGCCGAAGATGCTGCGCATGGTCTGTCTAACATTATCTTTAACAATACTATTCGAAATTCCATGAGATTTTAGACATTTTGAAAGTAGTCCGAGACTTAAAAAAAAGATGTAAAACTTCTCCCGATTTAAATGTCGAACGTCCGTCACACAAAAAGGTTACAAATCAGAATTTCAAAGCCCTCCCAAAAGAAGTTTCACTTCAAAAAGGGTTAAAAACCCTGATCTAAGCATTCCAGTAATTATAACTCCAAGTCAATTTCATCCTCACCGAAAAGAAATGTTCCGCAGTCAACAGCCAATACCCGTGTACCCGACTGAAAGTATGAAATAAACCCAAGCACTCCTAACCACAGCTCGCATGTTTCGTCCACATGTCAGTTAGTGAAGCTATAAAGCATGCGTCAATAAATATGCTGTCGCGGCGAGTCGTAAATGCTATCGTAAACCGTTTTTACTTCATATTAGAGTTACATTGTTCTCGACATGGAATTTTACTAGAATATCTAAAAGTACATCTCTATAATATAGATAAACTTTGACGTCACTTGTTGACTATGTACCTATTCGTTTCAAAATTGACATTATTATATTATGCTGTTATATTACGAGAAGACTGTTAAGTATGGATGTGATATGTGAATGTAAGGAACAGGATGTTAAATGACCAAAATGTCTGGTCTTGCCAATGTTACACTATGTAATTTAATATTGGATTTTTGTAATTGTACTTTGTATATCTTGTTTTGTGTAAAAGAAGTGTGTTGTTGAATTTCTGCCCACATCTTCTCTACAACGGAACAACTTCCGTTCCGACGCTGTGGTAGATTCAAAAACATTACGTCAGAAAGTTATCCATGTGATATTATTTTCAATAAACAATTTTGAATTTGAAGGAAGCTGGAAATAGGTATTGTCTATACCTGGAGTACATACTGCCTTACAAGCGGTGAAACATGAAAATACTCCTTGGCTGTCGGTAATATTCAACCTTCTGTCGTACATTTTATCGTTATTGTTGGTTTTTCCCTTTCTAATCCAACGACGAACATTAAAAAAAAGACTTTTTATTTAATTGTTGTTCCGACAGAAAGGGACAAACCTAAAGTTTGAAGCATCGATACGAAATTACCGACCGCCATAGACAATTTTCGTGTTTCCATACTCGTAAGGAGGATTGGTATCCTTTATCATTCTAAATCCATGTTAAGAAAGGACTCACTCCTCCTGATGTTGAAATGAGTCCTCATTTCTTACACATACACTGAGAGATGAATGGAAGGACATATTGTGCCGACAGCCAATCCTAAATAATGGAATAATGGCAAGAGCATGATGAAATTATTTTGATATGGTTTATAAAGTACCTACTCATTTCACGACCTATATCTATATACGAGGAAAACTTTCGATTCTGAAGACGTTGGAGACAG
The DNA here is from genome assembly GCA_963924505.1 of Agonopterix alstromeriana. Taxonomy (NCBI): domain Eukaryota; kingdom Metazoa; phylum Arthropoda; class Insecta; order Lepidoptera; family Depressariidae; genus Agonopterix; species Agonopterix alstromeriana. Next base: position 4,779,708 of record OZ004685.1, on the reverse strand, counting down.
AAGCAGAGAGCGAAAGATCTTAAGTTTTAGAACAAAACAATTTCTCATGGCTTCATGATCAAAAACATCGCTGGTAATCAGCACTCGAATATACTGGGGTGACAGCAAAATATAACAACTGTATATACCTATATATTGTACATACATGCTTTAATGACATAGATCTACAGGATTTACTATCAACATAAGTGACGTGATTCAGATATACAGGGTCCTTCTTAATTTGCTGACACTTTTTTAAGGGGATGATCAGACCTTCAAACTGAACAACTATCTCAATGGGACCAACATCGATGTCGCGAAAAAAAAATCTGCTGTCCCATACATTTGGCTCAAGTACTCGTAGGTTTGCAGTTTTGTATGGAAGAGCAGATTTTTTTTCGCGATTTCGATGTTGGTCCCATTGAGAAAGTTGTTCAGTTTGATGGTCTGAACATCCCCTTAAAAAAGTGTCAGCATATAAAGTTGGACCCTGTATAAGAGAGGTTTCATTTGATTGACAGACTCATAAAATAGAACTCGCTACTTCTCTTGTATGAGAGACAATTCTTTGACTATATCAACTAAACATTGTCTGGTTTAAAATTGACAAAATAAAACCTAAACTTTAAACGTTTAAGAGAGAAAGTGGAGACAGGAGGTTCACGGATAATTTAAGATGGTTTACTCTTGAATCTTTTATTTTTTTGTCTAGACTAAAACACTCTTACTTTAAGACTTTTTAGGAACCAATTTTGTCGTGATGATAAGACCTTTTCTCTACGGTTTGAAATAAGTAATTTTATTCCACACGCCATATCAGAATGGTGGCCAAGGGAAGGAAGGAGGTTAAGGGGCAGACGACATTGCAAGGGAAATGGATTAGATTGTCACAGGACAGTGAAGAGTGGCGCAATAAAAAGACGGCCTATGCCCAGCAGTGGGTTGATGTGAGCTCATTAGATTGATTGATTTAAAAAGTCGTACCATTCTGGAACCTTACAAATATTAAAAGTGAAACTTAATACAATCACAATAATGTAGCAATGTTTCTGACTACCTCAAAATGGAATACGGCCGTGAGTTTATGTTGTATGTATGTAGCAATTACATAATCAGTAACAGAAAAGAAAATCCAGAAGAACTCAATGTTTTCCATTTCGAAGTCATTGAACCTTCTCTGTTGGTTAACAATAACATACTAAGTACCTAGATTTTTCAAGAAAACTTGAAAAGCAATACGTCACTGTCGCAACACAGAAGTGAAATAGAAGTTGGTTTCGAATTTCAATAATAAACGCGAACATAAGTCATCCAGACGTTCTCATTAACTTGGGGACAGCCCACAAACGACAAGAAACAGATGTTAAACCGAGATACGTGGTAATATTTCATTTATTTAGGGAACCGACTTGACGGAGCGTCTGTGGTGCGTTAGATTAGTACTATTATTCACCGAATTGAAGATGAGTGACAATGTGTATTAAGAATAATAAAACAGCAATACTATGTCTTTATTAGCAATAACAATAATCCCAGAAGAACCATAGTAGCCATCATAGCCGAAAAAATTGCTCAGCTAAAGTCGCAATGGGCCGGCACATTGGTCGCAGAGCTCTCACCGATCCCAGCTACCCAATCCGCCGCGTAGCCCCAGCAACGTCCTATGCCGAGGTCCGTACCCCCCTGGGGTGCCCCTAGGTCGGTTGCTTAAGTTCATTCAATTGGCTCGGTGACCCTTCTGGTCCCTCCAATAGTCCGCAGTAAAAAGCAGTAAATGCTCCCTGAGCAACGCTGTATACGTCATTTCAAAAAAAAAAAATGGTCGTAGAACCGATGGCCGATGATGGTGCCAAAGAGTTCTCGAGTGGCGACCGCGTACTGAAAAGCGTAGCCTGGGTAGGCCAACAAGATAGACCGAAGACCTGGTGAAGGCGGCGGGAATCCGTTTGATGAGGGCAGCGCAGTACCGATCGTTGTGGCGATCCTTGGGGAGGCTTATGTCCAGCAGTGGACGTCTGTCAGCTAAGATAATGATAATGAATCACTAAATTAGAGATGAGCAACGATGTGTAATAATTAACTGAACAAGCAATAAGATTTCTTTATTGTATAATCTATTAAATCAGTCAGTCCGCCTTCAGTGGACATATGATGAACGGAAATCGCATTTTCGGTATAGCTAGGCAGAAGCGCTGGCTTGGTAGCAGAGGAAAGGAGGTGAGAGCTGCTTACGAGGAGTGGCATTGGACTATCCAACGAGGCTCAGCCAAGATCTATACTGAGAATACCACAATGGAAATCCTGTAAACATCACTTGGTTTTGAAATTAACTATGAGTAAGTCTATAACATAATATCTCATAACATAAGGAAGTTAATTCTGTAGCAAGAAACACACTACACAAACATTCCGTTGGAGGATTACAACATAATATGTCTCTTACGTGATATGGAAATGACTGAAACCCATTTAATTCTGAAGACAACGAAGTTTCTCACCAAAGTAACGTAATATTCTCTGAAATGTCAGGAAATATGTTCAGACTTCAGTTTAAAGTTTCGAGTCAAAAGGATGGAAATGTATGTAAACGAGAAACCTGCGGGCTCTCGACCAACTTAACTGCATTTACTATTTTACATTTTGTCTCCTCGAGTCTTTTGCTTTCGTCTTATTATTGTTCTAAGTCTTGCTTCTTGAAGTAGTGACACTAATTGCATCTTGTATGCAGAACATTATTTTCTCATTAGGCACGTTATTTTTAAATTGCAGTTGCAGGCTGTTGCGAAACAAGGTTCTTGTTTAAAAAAAAGAAGTAAATTCAGTTAAGAAAAAAAAACTTCTGGCTTTTGAACAAGCAAGAAAAATCGGGGCTCAAGCCCCCATTCGGTCATGGATGTAAATTTAAATGTTGCGCCGATATTATCTGCATAGCATAAGCTCACGATTATATTCGCCGAGGGGGTAGTCAGAGATATTATGAAACCTCAGAACATCCACGTTTCACCAATAGTACCGAAACTCTGTCCAGTGTGACGGGGGGTGAGCCCGTCGCCACTTCTAATGGACAGTGGGTACAATATATACCTCGAGTTCTAAGCATGCAGGTTTCCTCACGATGTTTTCCTTCACCAAAAAGCCAGTGGTGTTACAAATCATACATAAATTCCCAAAAATTCATTGGTACGAGTCGGCCTGGACGGGGATCGAACCATCGCCTCCTGCACGGCAGGCAAGGTTACTCGCCACTGGACCACCACGGTTTAAATTATCTGGTTATTTATTATTAAAGGTGATTTGTATTAAGAAATCTTCATAGATTGTAAACATTTTTTCATTTGTCAGTAGGTAAAGGTACGCTTTCGATAATGCCAAATTCGATTAATTACTTATCAAAACATCTTGTTAATACAAAAGCACTACAAATGCACAATCAATAAACCTTAACAAACTACGATCTAAGTTATATAGACCCATCCAAACAAATGTAAAACACTTTACAACTACTCGCATTATACGGTAAGACCAAAGCAATCTGCGGTCTCTCTTTCCAGTAAATAATAAAATGTATCTTTATCAACAATTACTGACCAAACGTAATATGAACGCAACCGTATTTTAGCTAAAACAAAATCTCTCCCCGAATAGGCATCGGTCAGACACCCGGATCAGTGAGATTTATTGGTTTGTTTCTGTTAGATAACGGAAAACATTCAAATATACACCCTATTGCCAGTACTTAAACACTTACCCGATGATATCCATTTCAGAATGTCCCTTGAATCATAACATTATCATCTTTATTTCCTTCTTATAAGAGTTCCGAGTTAGGATTAAGGTGGAACGAACAGTGAGAACCTTTCTGGTTTTTACCCAACTGCGCTAGAAGGAGGGTTATTATAATACAAATTGAATAGACATTTGAATGGGACATGTAAGAAGAGCAAAGAAAATAAGCTTCACTTTTTACTTTTTTAAGTTTTGAGTATGGTATGATGTGTCAAATGATGCAAGGTAGCCTTTCACCCACTGGAGTGGGCCCCCTTTTTAAGCGCCAAGCCTCACGGTTATGTGCTATTCTCCTACATGAACCCTCCTCACAATGTCATCGTCAATCGTCATCAATGTGCTGGTGCTCTACCTACTGGCCTCCGACTCTCGCTTTGCCACTTCTCAGATACCGCCGTGGTCCACCGGCCGTCTTCCCTTTTAGTCAAGTGTGCTGCCCATCTCCACATCAACTTGGTGATCAGCTTAGCTATGTCTTCGAAACAGTTCCTTTGTCGAATTTACAAGTTAGATACTCGGTCCCTTAGTGATATAAGCATGGTACACTCGTGTTCGGTGGGAATCCGTTGGATGAGGGCAGCGCAGGACAGGTCGTTGTGGCGATTCTTGGAGGAGGCTTATGCCCAGCCGTGGATGTCTATCGGCTGAGAGGATGATGCTCTGTAAGAGTCCATCGGCAACTTGAATGAGTATAGTCAGGACACACTGATTGTATACCCTGGTCTTAAGGCATTGTGGCAGTTTAGATTTTAAAACACTCTCGTACGACATCTACAGGAATAAATGGCAACTCCATTCCATTTTAAAACGGAAGCACACAGTGATATAAGCAGCATAATTTACATTAATAAACTGACAGATGGAAAAGCGAGCGCCAACAGTACTCAGTTCTTTATGATGACTCGAAAACGAACCCCTAAAAAGATTTATCAGGATTAATGTTAACGACTTTTTATTTGTGTCATAAAGTCATAATTGAATGGACTATAACTTATTTTAGTAGACACAGGAAGCTCGTTTATCTCTAATTAAAATAGATAAGAGTAAGTGATAAATGGTTCACAAAAGCGCCAAACTTTTAGATAATTCTATGGTTGAATTTGGTTGCAATTTTCTTTCTTTTCCTCTTTTGGTCTACCATTGCCAAAGATTCAGTAGTGTATCAGTAGATCATACATAAAAAGCAAGTAGCATGTAAGATACCACTGCAGTGCAAAGGCCTCCTCTCACGAATAAGGGTGAGATGAAAGCAGGCCATAGTCAACCACGCGAGCTCAGCACGGATTGGTGAAGGCAATTTAGTAGTCAACTTGCTGATTTGCATCAGTTTCCAAAAACTAAAGAAACTCTGAAGTCAATTGAGCAAGCACACACATGGTAAGCGAGTGCCATATCACTTTTAGTTCTATCGAAGCCGTAACAAGAAAAAAGACATCGTTCCAAGTTTCACGGGGACCGATGAGAAACTTAGTTCCTTCCAAGTTTCCTTAAGTTTTAAAGCTTGTCATTCTATGCTACCGTACCATTCTTCAACTTCTCTGAACACTTTCTTAAGACATAGATTAGTGAAACTTTAGTAATCAGTCGTCTCTTTAATCGATGACGCAATTAAGGTGGTCTAAAGTTTTTAATTTATTGTAAGTTCGTGAGGTTCCCAAGTTTTGGAGAAAGACATGATGACTGAAGACTGATCTCCGGACAGACTAGAAAACCAATTGTTTTTATACCAGTAGAGTACTTTAAACCGTGCCGTTTGGTCTCTTAACGTGTTTTCCGAGCACGAATGCGTTTTTAATTTAAAACCGCAAAAGCTGACACCCATACTTAAGTACTTAGCTCACAGACCCAAAGTCGTTCATGCTTGGCCTGCGATAACAAGGCACGTCTTTGTCATTCAGCTGTCAACTCTAGCTTTTTAGCAATCTTTGATGACCTGGTCTGTTGAGAGACCTCTGGGTCTATCCACCGGGTAATGCTCACCTAATATCTATTACCCAGGGATCACTGATCCAAAGTATAATTGGGTAACCGCTATCCAGTTAGCAAATTGATAATAAGAACAGAGCAAGACTGCATGGGCTTGGAAAACTACGTCATGGCGGCCGTACATCGACTCGTCTATAAAGTAATTGTTACTAGTTTTATTCACAAAAACGTCAATGTACACCGGCCTCGGTCTCGCGCGTACAGCTGGTATTAAAACAAAATCTTACGAGGGTAATAATATCCCGAAATGTATATGCTGAGCGTAAAATTCCTACATACACAACTTTTCCCCTTATATTGCTTTTAAAAACTTCAAAGATGTCGTTCTTTTCATCCGAGTTCCATACAGGTTCTGTTACAAAAGGACCTCTGACCCCCAATTCTGTGAAGTGTCGGCACTTCCGTCTTATGCTGTCATTGATTTACTATCGGCTTTACTGTACATCAACCGTGACTGATCTCAATCAATTCTAGTTTAGATTCAAACAGTGAGTGTGAAATTGGATCCTTGTTGAATTTATAGTGGCACGTCAAAGAATAAAGGAGCAATAAAGGAAAGTGGGGATCAGACGATATAAATTCACTTTGGCTATTATTAGCTTTTCTTGGAGCTACCTTCACTATTATAAACTTATGATAGAAATGTGTCTTTACATTGAAGAAATCCTACTAATATTATAAACGCGAAAGTTTATAAGTATGGATGGATGTTTGTTACTCTTTCACGTTAAAACGAATGAAAGGATTTTAATGAAATTTGGTACACAGATACAATATGATCTGGATTAACACATAGGATACTTTTTTAAGGTCTACGCAGACTGAGTCGCGGGCAACAGCTAGTATTTTATAAATAAAAAGGTTACGATATAGTTTTCGGTTTCCCAAACTTCAAAGCCCAGATTTTTAAATTGGTTGTGTATCTACTACAATAATCAGCCGTTCCATAGAAAACGTCAATAACTACTCGACCCAAATGTATAGGACAACAGAATTTTTTTCCGATTTCAATGTAGTTCAATTTAGTGTTCTGATCATCCCCTTAAAAAACCATCAGCATATTAAGAAGTAGTCTATACGGTAAGGCCTGTGCACCACTGTGAGGACGTAAAGGCAATTAAAGAAATAAAACAAAAACTGATCAAACAATTATAAAAGAATTCTCAGCTCATGCAGAACTGATAATTTCCGAAGTGAACATTTAATTACCGGCTTCTTCAGAGCTAAATAAATTCAACGTTAATTTAAGTAACCGAGCATAATTAATTAGTTTATACAAGCGGAAGCGTATTGAAATCACGAACTTAAAATTGCTTTAAATGTCAAACGAACTGTAAAGAAACATGCAAACACTTTTATGTATGTTTTGCACAAATACGTTCCAAGAGATGGGCCAGAATCACCACAAAGTCAGACTGGGCAGGACGGTCGTATACAGGGTCCTTCTTAATATGCTGACAATTTTTAAGTTGATGATCAGACCGTCAAACTGAACAACTTTCTCTATGGCACCAACATCGAAATAGCGAAAAAAAAACAGCTTTCCCATACAAAACTCCAAACTTACTCGAGCCAAATTTATGGGAGATCAGATTTTCTTTTTACGATTTCAATGTTGGTCCCATAGAGAACATTTTACAGTTTTATGGTCTGGACATCCCCGTAAAAACTGTCAGCATATTAAGAAAGACCCTTTATAGTTTTAAAGTTGCAGTGCCTCAAAGATTTCCACACAAATCTTAAATTAATCCTAGCATACAAAAATCTGACAACAAACATACGTAGAGATTAGTTTTTAGATTGTTTCTAAAAATCTGATTGGCTTTAATTGTTTAGTATTGAAAATATAACTTTCATTTGTATGGAGCGCTCTCATTTCGATTTCTCACGCTAAGACATATACTAAACACTAACCTAAACATATAAACAGCCTCAAGTCAAAACAAACTCTATTCGGGTGCAGTGGCCGTGCGCGACCGTGTCCATGACTCAGTCAAGTGCATCTCATGCGCGCGCGCCGATGGAACCGAATTAGATCACGATAACACGTCGTTTATTTTTGTACGGCTTGGGATGGGATTTTTTTATAAAAATATTGGTGTTTGTGGTAAAGATGCTACCATTAAAAATATACCCATGTTTTAGTAGTAAAACATGCCTATTTTGAACTGTTTTGAAGGAATCCTTCAGATTCAAAGTAGTATGACTTAGCGATCTCTAATGGCTGATAGCTGGCGGTTCCCGATTGTTATACAGGGTTTAAAATTAAATGCGTTACATATTAAACAGGTTGCTTTAGACTATCAAACTGAACAACTTTCACTATGGCGGCAACTTCGAAATTATAAAAATCAGTTGTTTTAGCTCTGGTTTGGTATGAAAGTCAATCTTGAGGTTCGGGTAGAATCCGCACGGACTAATGAGTTTTTTTAACTTATGTAGGTACGTAATACCGACTGTTCTCAAACGGTGAAGGAAAACCTCGTGGAGAAACTCGTATTCGCTGAAGAAGAAATACAGATGAGTAGGTATTGGAAGTCCACCAATCCGCATTGGGCACGCGTGGTGGACTAACGCCCATACATATTCCCTGAGGTTAGGCCTGTGTACCCTGCAGTGGGACTTATACAGGGTGTAAGTGACATCCTAGCAAATACCGAAACGGTGAACTTAGACCATCAATCTGAACAACTTTCACTATGGAGCCTACCTCAGGAAACGCGAAAAAAAATCTGCTGTCCCAAACAAAACTGCTGTACCTACCCGACTCAAATGTGTGGGACAACTGATTTTTTATCGCGTTTCCTGAGGTAGGCTCCATAGTGAAAGTTGTTCAGTTTGATGGACTGAGTTCACCGTTTCAGAATTTGCTAGGCTGTCACTTACACCCTGTATTATTATTAGCCTATTGGCTGATGATGATTATACAACTTAAAAAAGGTCCCTTGAAACAACATAAAAACAAATGAACAAAAGACGAATAAATTATAAACAACTGAAGTCCAGTATTCAGAAACAAAATTATTATTCAAAAGAAACCTACAGCTACAACCGTCAAGAATCTATCGAAAGTTTGAATAAAATTTTAAGTATTCAAACTTTTCAAACCGAAGGCTGAAACAACAATTCAGCCGTGTAACATCTAACTTGTTCCCCAAAACTTTCCTTTCCGAACGACGAAATTTATTATTACTAAGTCTCAGTAGCTTTTTCCTTTGGTTTTACCTGTAAGACGCCGTCTCTACCAAAGCAGAGCCAAGAAATCCTATACTAAATGTACGAGCTAATCTCCACAGGGCAATTTCAACACAGCGATACGCTCGCGCATTTAGTATGGAATCTTGTGATTCGGCGAGAGTATTATCGTTGCGATAATATCGCTTGTGGAAATGGCGCCTAAGAATTTTTGATAATGGAACTATTTAGGGTCCTTCTTAATTTTTAAGGGGATCAGACCGTCAAACTGAATAACTTTCTCTATCGGACCAAAGTCGAAATCCGGAAAAAAAAATCTGCTGTCCCATACATTTGGGTCAAGTAGGTGGGATTGCAGTTTAGTTTGGAACAGCTGATTTTTTTACGCGATTTCTACATTGAACCCATAGAAAAAGTTGTTTAGTTTGATGTTCTGATCATCCTCTTAAAAAACTGTCATCATATTAAGGAGGACCTTATACAACGTGTTAATGAATTAACGCAAAACTAGAAAGTAGTTTGTTAATAATCAAGAGCAGAATCGAAATATCATGGTTTCAATTTCTTTCAAAATATTAAATAATTTGATTGTAAAATTTTTAATTTACTGAACTCGATCCTCAACCCACCGCTCGGGCACTCTCACCCTACTTGCTACCAAAACAAGATTCTTAAAATGTATCCATGAGCATGTTAGCGCTTTCATTAATTGCTCAAATGATAACAAATCATTTATGCTTCAAAACTTTAAATGTGGATAACTTTAAATGTTTACTATCAAAATAATCAAACTATTATTTAAATCTAATTATTTTGTTATAAATCAGTTGGGGTGTATGAGGTTTTGCGCTTATTCATTAACACGTTGTATAGGCGTACACGCTATGGTGTACGATCGTTCGTATGATACCTAACATAAGTGTACTATCGCGGACTTTTCCGCCTGACCACCACTAGGCTCATTTTTGCTTGCATACTAAAAAATAAAAACGCGCTATTGATGAATAGGCCAATGAATGAATAGTTTCCAAACAATAAAGTGAAAAAATTTTTAAGTGATCAGGCGGAAAAGGCCGCGATAGCACATACGGTACAGCGTTCAGAATCGTCACTAATTTTGCTACCACATACCTCTACAGGTACGCAAAAACTGGAAATATCAGCAAACAAAACAAAATGTTGTAAATTAACCTCTTTATTAGGTACCCCGAAAAACCTACTAAAATTATAAACGCGTAAGTTTGTAAGTATGGATGGATGTTTGTTACTCTTTCACGTAAAAACTACTGAATGGATTTTAATGAAATTTGGCACACAGATAGAATATGATCTGGATTAACACATAGGATACTTTTTTAAGGTCTATGCAGACGGAGTCGCGGGCAACAGCTAGTGTAAGATAAAGGGTATTAGCACTCCATAATAATAATAATAAAAAAAAATATTATTAGAACTCCATTCAACGTATGCTCTTTCTAAACTCAATTCAATATTTGTAAAACATACAAAATTATTAGTGTTATGAGTAACAACTCATCCAGCAACGGAGGGAGCGAGAAGTTAAATTTGGTATACCAACGCGGTGTTTAGATTTAATCGTTTCGCGATGACGACTCATACAAAAGGACGTAGTGAAAAAAGTTATAAATTAAAAGATGTTTTTGGAAATACTGCGCAGATTTTTTACACTTTAATTGTATGAATGAAACATTTGAATAAGAAGCGCTATGGATTCTTTTGTTTCATAAAACTGCATTTACTTAGCACTTAAATTGATTTCAAAGTGCTCTACATTTAAAAAAAATAAAAGTGTTCTTGATTAGATCAATAAATCGAATTAAAATTATGATGTTCGATTTGGTAGAGCTTTTGAATTGGGTGTAACATTACGCAAACGGCAGTCGGTTAGCATCAGATAAATCTAAACCGGTTGCGTTTATAAAATATTTGGATAAAGGGTTAGGTTTCTCTAAGTACGTAGTTAAAAATTTAATAGATTTTGTAAAAAATCGTCCAAATTTTTAGTTATTATAATTGAATCGTTAAAATATAGGTTTAACATATATGACATATTTTGACATTCCTAGACATTCATCATTCGTTTCTTGCATGCTCGTCGTTGACCCTTTTTAAGCATATAGCATATGCTCACGACTATATTCCCCGAGGGGGTAGTCAGAGATATTCTGAAACCTCAGAACATCCACGTTTCACCAGTAGTACCGAAACTCTGTCCAGTGTGACGGGGGGTGAGCCCGTCGCCACTTATAATGGACAGTGGGTACAGTCCATGCCTCGAAATGGAAGCATGCAGGTTTCCTCACGATGTTTTCCTTCACCGAAAAGCCAGTGGTGTTACAAATCGTACATAAATTCCGAAAAACTCATTGGTACGAGTCGGCCTGGACGGGGATCGAACCATCGCCTCCTACACGGCAGGCAAGGTTACTCGCCACTGGACCACCACGGACCCTTTTTAAGCACATCACCAATTTGATCAGTATCCGTGTACGTAGTATGTACGTCTATACTAGGTAGTCCCCTTCCGAAATTACCACTCACGCTTGCCTCATAAATCTCCATCTTTAAGCTGGTTATAATTTATGTAATGCAGTGTGTTTTTATACCTAGGTACAGAAGTCACATTAACAGATCGTCAGTTAGTTAAAAGTAGGAAGTTATATTGTTACTTTTAATGCAAATGTTTATTAAAAGTAACACAAGGCCGCTGCAACAAAACGAAATGAATGAGCACAGCGGACGAATTAAATTAAAAAGAACGGACAATACTGTATTGTTATATTACAGCATTTTTGCATTTTTATAAAAACGTACAATTTTTTTTATATGGATACTTTGGTACCTGTTTTTGGGCAGGAAACCATTAAAACACAAAAGTAAGTCTATGAAATAATTGAGCACTGAGCTAAGTGAATTGTGTACACAAAACACAGAAGTTTCGATCGTACCTGCATAATTGCAAAGGAGTAGGGTGCCTCGATGGGCACAAAGTTCAGAAGCGACTGTTCATACATTATATGCACAAAGTCTTTGATAGAAAAGTCAAATTTCAAGTTAATAATTTAGTTAGTAAGAACTTCCAGGCATAAGGATTTGTGTGAACGGTTCGATATGAACACCATCTTACTGTTCAGGGCTGCAGTCCGGAGGACTTCTTCTTAATTAATGGAGGAAGAATTATGTAGGTAGGTATAATGGTAGGAATTTTTATTATACATTTGATGTCAGAAATTCCTTGAATTTTTTAGAGAAGAAAACATAAATTTTATCAACGATGTAATCAGAATTTATTAATTTTTAGAATTTTATATCAAACACCTGGAAGTCGTAAAGTTATTTGGATTAATAAGCTATTAACTGGTTATTATTCGATAATAAAATTCATATTGGCTAATATCAACATTAAATCATTCCTCATCTTGAATTTTTATTACTACCCTGATTCTAATCTTTATTGAGGCTCCAAACTGTTTTACCTAAAGGATTGTTACAATCTATACTCCATTCAAAATAGCAACGAAATTTTAAGGCCATTTTGCATTACAGAAACAGAGATTTGAAACACTTACTCTCACTTATTCTTAGAACAGCTTTTGTACCGTTCAAAATATGTCGGATAGCATATGTATCCAATAAATTAATTACATTTGGTAATCAGAATTGGCCAGAAAGCTAAATAGGAATCGGAAAATCTCGGCGTCCTTATTTGGAATGAAGTATAAGTACAATTAAGATAGTATCACGATATAAGTAAGAATCTACTGGCCAACCGTATTGTGCTGCGTATAATAGATTATTTAAGACCAATCTCGTATTCTCCAGCTACATCCGGGCTTAACACCAGCAATGCAATTCTCTAAGCGCAATCATGCGAGCTGTCAATTCGGTATTCGGCTAAGGTTATGTCATGTGTCAAACTCATATAAAAAATCTATTCAATTTTTTGTTTAGTGGCATCCGATGTGTTATCACAATTCAGCCAATGTCTCGTTATGTGGAGAGTATACGAAGGAAAATGATCAGTAGTATTAATTAAGTCTAGCGTGGCAGTTTTGCCAATGTAAGTAGTTTATAATCTCAAGTGATTGTTTTAAGGGCCTATGTCGAAAAATAATTGAAGCGAAATGGGCGTGGCTTAGCGCAGCAAGCGCCCCGCGCCCCGCTACCGAACATCGTCGCGCACTAGCCCGCGAAAATCAAATCACTCAAAATGCGTAGAAGACGCTTCGCTGTTAATATATTATTAGTACCTTTTGTCGTATGAAAAAACACAATATATTATAATTAAGTATCGTTCTATTTATCCTCCTTGATCAATTATTAATTTGTTACAGGATCAATTACGGACAACCAATTTATAGATAGAAACAATACCTAACTAACGATACTCTTTAATTGATTTCACTTAAAAAACTTAAAACTCATTAATATCATACCGAAAATCACTGTACCTATCTAGAAGGAAAAAAACTATCATTACAGGATTTTGTTTTATTTTATAGTACGAGAGCTACCTGTTGGTCTTCGGTTCGGTTCTTGGTTAGGCTTTACGTCTTTAGGTCCCGTAATCAAATCAATACAACTTCTTATTTTGTACTTGTAATTGATATAATACAAGTCAAAACATTCTATGGTCAAAACATACCGACTATCTAGATGAAACCTGGAAGTTATTTTACGCCGTCAACAAAAATGTAAGAAGAACGTGAAAAAATAAGTTTCGTAATACTGCAATAATCTCAGTTATTCTCGATACCACAATAACTTTCAGGTTGAGAAGTTGTATAACACTCATAAACCTATTTTGAAAATCCATAGATAATTCTAAAATACCTCGCATCCCTCAGATGCATGGCATAGCATTGAAGGATGAGGATGATGCAGGATATTACAACAGGTATGAATGAATTTTAAAATGGTAAATCAACATTTATTTACAAAATCACTAATTATATTTATCTTACAAAATCACTAAAAATCAACATTTATTTACATTAGTACATTACGATAAGTGTGACTTAAGTAGTTCATTATTGCACAGCGTGAAGTTAGCACCCGAGCACAAGCAAGGGTGCTAAACTTATATGCAGGTTTAGGTCACAGAGTGCTGGAAAATTATTTACAACTTATTACCTTTTCTTTTCTCTCATACTTCTGGTATGTTCCTGCCTACGTTTCAAATTTAATGTTTTGTTCCGTTTTGTTTTTCATTATCACTGTTTCTCCTAGTACCCCAGGAAAATTAGGTGAAAAAAAGGGTCAACCTCGGATTGAGAGATAATAAGCTACAAACTTCTTTAAATCATCGTTATGACATCCAATACGTTAGGTCAAATGTCACATAAAATCTCGTTTATCCTGCATAAACGAGATTTTATGTGACATTTGACCTATATATATCAAAAGATTCAAGGTAAAATGTCAAAAAACAGGTCTTTAGGAAATATCTTCTTTTCTATGCTCTAAATGACCTTTGAAGTTTTAAAAAAAATTTTAGAACTTTAAATTTTCTTCAAATTTGGTCATTTATAATATTTAACCGTTCTTGAGATAGATAGGTAGAACGCAAAGAGTTGTAACTCCCATAACGGTTTGCTCCCATAGTAAAATGATACTTTTCCTTACACCCTGTATAATATTGGCGTTATTAATGAAAATACATAATTTCAATAACTATACACGAAAGAAGATGATGAAGAATTATTTCGAGTTTGAATCAATCGGGATAGAAAAACGAGTACAGAATAGTGACCCTGAGCAGCGCGCATTGAAGATATTGAATGAAACCAGTCACCGCCTGCCCGACAGACGCTTCAAAACAATACTTATATGGAAAGAAGACGACATGAAGATTCCGAACAACTACAAAAACTCACTCAAACGGCTGCACAACCTAGAGAAGAAACTAGACCGAGATGAAGACCTGAAAAAGAAATATGAAGAAAGAATGCAAACCCTCTTCACTTTGGGCTACGCCGAGGAAGCTACCACACCGCCGGTGCCAAATAAAACATGGTACCTACCCCACTTCGCGGTCATTAACCCCGCGAAACCGAAGATAAGAGTAGTACACAACGCCACAGCGAAGACAGCCGGACGCAGCCTGAACGATATGCTACTCTGCGGTCCAGACTTGCTGCAATCTCTGCCGGGAGTTGTAATGCGATTTCGTCAACACCAACACGCCGTGTCAGCTGACATAAAGGAATTAATGTTTATGCAAATATAAGTTCAAGAGGACGACAGAGAGGCACTACGATTTCTATAGCGGGGCGACGAGAGAGGGAACCAGCGACCGCGAGAGTACCGCATGACTTCAGTGATCTTCGGCGCGATGTCATCACCATGCACCGGCACCGCGCTATACGTGAAGAATAGAAATGCTTCAGACTTCAAAGCAAAGTATCCTGCAGCCGCGCGAGCCATTGAAAAGAACCACTACATGGACGACTACATAACAAGTTTTCCGACCGAAAAAGAAGCCAAAGAAGTATCGAAATCAGTCGACTACATTCATCGGCAAGCCGGCTTCGAGCTATGCGGATGGGTGTCCAATACAAATTCAGTAGTACAGCAGTTTTCCGTCAACTCGGGCGGCGCCACGGTCTCTATCGGCGGGAGCGAGGTCCGATGGTACAACGGGACGAGCTTCCTACGAAACCACGAACGAGAATGGCCACAAGAGACGAAGACAGAAGCACCGAAGACAGGAGAAGAGAGGGGACTTGTCACGTCACCCACCAGCGACCTGACCACGCTCACCTACCTCGAATCGAGCGATTTTCGTCGTTCCCACTTTTGCTACGAGCTACGGTGCGCATGCTACAGTTCGTCAATTTATGTCGAAAGAAGAAAAATGAAACAGTATTGGCTACGAAGCGCAAACGAACGAAAGAAAACAATAAAAACGACTCTGATTCAAAGATTGATAAGAAAACACGCAAGAACGAGACACCGTACGTGAAGAAATGAGATAGCAACACCATCGGTATCGAAACTCACTATCTCATTCGCGCTGAGAAACTATGGTGGAAACCTGTACAAGAAGATTGTCTTTCCAAAGATTTACGTCGAGTAAGGAACGGCGCGGCGCCTCAGCCGGGAGACAAGCTGTCGGCGCTATCAGTGGTCGTCGGCGAAGATGGCTCAAAGGAAGAATCCACGTAGCACCTGACATCGTTGAAGACACTGCGAGCCCGACCGTACTCTTCGGGAAACACTACTTCACGCGACTGTACATACAACACGTACACGAGTGACTACATGGCGGTATCGAAACCGTCGTGAATGAGCTACAGCAGCGACTATGGGTACTGAAGATACGACCGACGGTGCGTGAACGTCATCAAACACTGTCAACTATGCAAGATACGAAGAGCGAAGCCTACTTCTCCGGCGACCGGCGACCTGAGGAGGTTCGTGGCACGAAGAGGAGTGCCTAAGGAGCTATGGAGTGACAACGCAACGTGCTTCAAGGCTGCGGAGAAGGAGCTCGCCAAGGCCGCGCTGGCGGCGGTCAGCGAGGAGGCGACGGCGCGGCGCATCACCTGCTGCTACGTACCCCCGGCCTCCCCCTTCATGGACAGCGCGTGGGAGCGCATGGTACGCACCGTGAAGGAGGCACTGCGCGTCAAACTACACGAGCAGTACCCTAGCGACGAGACACTGCTCACCCTGCTCGCCGAGGCAGAGAACACCGTCAACTCCCACCCACTCACACACGTGGCGGTGACCCCAGAAGAACCGGAGGCGCTTACACCCAACCACATCCTGTTGGGACCCAAACGACCTCACCGCGCGCAAGCGCAGCGCGCACAACGATGGCGGACGTCTTCTGGAGCCAGGTCAAAGAGTACCAGCCTCTACTCCAACACCGGCGGGAGCCTCACACGACCAGCGCACGCTATCGGCGACCTGGTACTCGTCTGCGACCCCCCCCCCTGCCCCGCAACACATGGCCGACAGGAAGGATCGTCGCGGTCTACCCAGGGCGAGACGGCGAGGTGAGGATCGTGGACGTCGTAACCAGCAACGGGCATGTCCTCCGGAGACCGACCAAGAGGATCGTCGTGCTACAGGTTGGATCGCAGAGCTGCGACGGCGAGAGAAATGTGCACGACAGAACCTGAATTGACTACCTTTGTACATAGTTTTTTACATTACTTTGTTTATTTCGTTTTATATACCCTTTTATACTAGTAGGATAAGTTTAGGTTAAGTGTTCATTTCAATAAATAAAATTTTCTTATTAGAATTAGGGCTTAGCACATAAGTTATGTAAATAGTTCTAATAGGATTCGTATTCGATTTCTCTAGTGATTTCTACCCCAGATTAGATTAGGTACACTTCCCTAATAAAATTAACGCATTACACAAGTAAATAAAACAATCAGAATCGAGTTAGAACTTATAAATTCCAATTAGAAGTTATGCCAATAAGCTTCACTGCCTCATTAGAAGGGGTAGAATCCTATTAGAAATAATTGTTAGAAAGAGACAGAACGCTCCATCTCTGTCAGCGCATACAGGCGAGCGAGGGGGGCCCCGGCGTCCGGAACCTGTGTTATGAGGAAGCGGGGGCCAGGGTCATATAAATATTGTACCTTTCCTTTTCGTTCTGCACTCTGTTATGCACCGGCGGATGATGCACCTGCTATTTTTAGAATAAGAAAATAAGTATCTTAACTATATAATTATATTGGTTTGTAAGCGTAGAAATTAAGATTGTATGAGAAATAAAGAGATTAGTATTCAGGGCAAGAGTGCGGGGTAAGGAGGGGTGGTCGCTTGAAAATGATATAAAATGGCGCCAAATCGGCGTAGATTCATTCCGGATCCAGCACTCAAGAAAGAAACAACTTGGAAGAAGAAACTCTCTGCGACCACTCGCCTTCCCTACCCTGCCCTCCAGCCTGGCTCACCATACTGACGACCCATACAATTAAGGGCCACAGAGTTTTCAAACTCTCATACCAGGCAAGATGTTCCGGAGCAATAGAATCCTTCAACTCGGTAAAAATACTGACAACGGTTCATAAATACGTTTATAACCAGATTCCATTATGACAAATAAATTTAATTATTTGAAGAAATTGAAAAACAAGATAGTAAAACCGAAAATTACGAAGATAATAACAGCTAGCTCTTGGTCTATGAAGTCCAAAAAAACTGCTAAACAAATTTGAGTGAGAAATATACTTAAGAGAAGTTTATTCCGAATGCGTAAATGTGCGCTGCATACAAACGAAGTCTGGTGATATTTTCAATACTAACCAATCAGTAAATGAAAAATTTGCAGAAACAATCTAGAAACTAATCTCTATGCTTGTATGAAGTCAGATTTTCGTTAAAATATACAGTTTTAATGCTAGAATTAATTTAAGATTTGTATGGAAATCTTTGAGGTATTGTAACTTTAAAACTATACATTTTAACGAAAATCTGACTTCATAAAAGCATAGAGATTAGTTTTTAGATTTTTACTGAAAAATTTCATTGACTTTAATTGGTTATTATTGAAAATATCATCAGACTTCGTTTGTATGGAGCGCGCTCCGAATTATATTCTCTTAAATGTGAAGCTGCTATGGCCTCGAATTTATTTTAGATTGTATTTAATATATTACACTATAATATTTACACGTAAGCTGGATAATTAATCGTAATTCGGAAATTGGGCATGCGAACGCAGGTCTGACGCGGGCAAAGGCCACAGCCGACTGAGCTTTTTAATAGATTGTGATAGCTTATATTACTGCCTGACGCGAGAGAAAGAGATGGGGCGGCGCGCGCGCCTGACTAAATAAAACGACGTAAGCGCCAAAACAAACTTTATTTAGTTGTGATTTTACTATTTATGTAAGTTAATTTCTGCTGCAATCAAAATTTATAAAATATCAATCTCTATTTTTTAAATCAAGTCTCGTGTTTCTATTATTCACCGTTTAGCAGTTCCAAGCGTTTATAGATAAAGACGGAGGCTACTTTGGCTTGTTTTTCTATCGAGAAAATTTGTCTTAATCGTGTTTTGGCGGCAATCAAAATTTTAATAATATGTTCAATTTACACATATCCTGAAATCATACTCCTACTGTTAGTACTTCATGATATCTGATGCTTTGAAGAATCCTATTTTTTTCACATATCCTCTTAAGGTTAAAACACAAAAGAGTTCACAAAATGGTGGAGCCACGTGCAAGCCCAACGCGCCGATACGCACGCGCGTACGTACTCCGCCAGACTTGCAGCGCGACTATTATAAAAAATAAATAAAAAAATCTACGATTTGAAGGATGTTACATTTGTGAGCTCATCGACGTTTTTGACAGCGATATGTGACGCTTAGAGAAGGACGTATACGTCATTAAGGACATCGTCATCATCATGAGTAAGAGTACTGTATTTAATTAAAAGATAATAGTCAAAATTAAGTGATAATCTATAAAAGAGTTCATTAAAATCCAGTCCCAAAATCAGTCCAGTGTGATGCCAGCGGACATAAAATACGGCTCGAAATTGAAGCAATTTTAAGCCGAAAAGCTAGTGTGTGTTACAAATCTGTCAAAAGTTTTACATTTGATCACACTTTAGATAGGTACCTATCATAAATGCGACAGTGCGTCCGTCTGTCTGTTTATCTTTTCACGGTCAAACTCAAAAACTCAAATTCAAAATGTTTTATTCAAAATAATATCACATGGATAGCTTTCTGACGTCATTTTTGACTCTACCACCGCGTCGGAAGGTGTTCCGTTGTAGAGAAGATGCGGCCAGAAAATCTAGTAACTCAGTAAATCGGTTAAACCGTTTAAGTAGTCTTTGATGTTTGCCAGGACAGATTGCACCCTATTAAGATAAAGACGGACATAGTCAAAAAAGTCCACGCAGTCGCGGATAGAACTTAGTTTTAATAAAACTTAAGTCCAATAAAGTCAGAGCCTTATAAAAATAAGTATAAAAATGAATCAGATTAACCGCATCGTTCCGGTTGACCTCGCTTCCTGGTCAAAAAGGTTTTAAACGTAACGGTTCAATCCGATTTAAATCAATTAAAAACATTAGTTCCTTCCCGTTGGATAGGATTGGAAGATTGAAATAAATTAAATTGGAAACGTCAATTAACTTTGAATAATTATAAAATAACGAGACGAAACGGTTTTAGCCAATTATTGTTAAATTATGGAGGGTTTCTTCGATTTACTCTAAATAGGCAATACAATAGGATTTTTCTTCATCAGGTTCCTCTCCATTATTGGAGGTTGTAAGCAGGGTTCGAAAGGATAATTATCAATGATAATTATCGTATCATGATAATTATACGTTGATAATTAATTAATAGAGAAAAACATTTCTCAATATTGATTATTCATTGTGATACGAAATGAAAATACCGAAGACTGGGCTGGTTGATCTGGATACGAGTGTATTAAAACAGAAACGGCAATATTATGACTATTAGTTTAAAATTTTACTCAAAACTAAGAATCAGCTTTGATAATTATCTGATAATTTACAAAGAAAATAATTATCTTGATAATTTCGAACCCTGGTTGATTAGTAATTTTTGCATATCCAACTTTATATCGTCTTTTCAACGTTCAATCAGCTGAGCTAGGTAGTTTCCTATAATTTTCTTAGGGAAAGATGTTCAGTATCATGGGTACAATCACCCTTTAAAGTAAAGCAATTATTTACCCTAGCACCCTATAGTACTTACGCGGTCTGTTACGTACATCTTTGATTGTAGTACAGCAGCGTTTAGTAAGACATATGTACCTAACTAACTACCACTACAAAAAGTAGATTGAAAAATTGTTTGTTAAATAAAATCTAAGCAACAATCTGGACCTAAAGTTCACAACACTAGAGTCTAAATCTAAACAAACAGCAACTCGCAAACTAAGAAAACTATTAGTCTACTTATGTCCCAAGCCTCTTTCCTAGCAGGCTTAAGTTTCCACATATATTTGACTCGGACAGTATATTTCACTTAGAGAACTTACTTAGATTCTAAGCGCTTAATGGACGAAACATTGGCTCTGAGCATTACGTCATGATTTGTAGACTAATGTTCGTTGTATGAAATTTTATGTTGATTGAAAAAATCTGTGGTGGTCCAGTGGCGAGTAACCTTGCCTGCTGTGCAGGAGGCGATGGTTCGATCCCCGTCCAGGCCGACTCGTACCAATGAGTTTTCGGAATTTATGTACGATTTGTAACACCACTGGCTTTTCGGTGAAGGAAAACATCGTGAGGAAACCACTGTCCATTATATATATAGGTAAGTGGCGACGGGCTTACCCGTCACACTGGACAGAGTCTCGGTACTACTACAAACTAGTCGCGATCGGGGTTCACACGAGACTATTTTTAACAATCAAAATTAGAATCGGAAGTAATGGAATAACATCAAAAGTCGCGGACTTCATGCTACCTCGTCCCCCGCAAAAAGTAACAGAAAAGTTTGTTAGTATAATTACTATGACACGCGTAACTCGTCAATAGTTATATTGTCTTTGGTCTACGACTACAAGAAACAGTCAAATGAAGTTAAATCAAACACACCCTTATAATCCAGCCAACTTAGTCACCACAAAGTAAATTAAGCGTTGACAATGATCATAGAAGCATAGTTTGAGAAATGGAACGTGTAATTGCTTCCGTGTTATAACAAGATATTGACATCTAATAAAGCTTATTGTAGTCGCAAGATATTATTCAAGACAATTAGACAAGCAATCCGCTTGTCTAAATTACATAATTGCTTTGTTAAAGTAATCATAAAGGTTTCTGTTACACTGAGATTATTATAATTATAATCTCGATTGGCGTTATTTATTCGTCTATTAGGTACATAATATAAAACAGTTCCATAATACCGCTAAAGATAGGAACATAAGCATAAGCATAATTATGTTCACGACTATATTCCCCGAGGTAGTCAGAGATATTCTGAAACCTCAGAACATCCACGTTTCACCAGTAGTACCGAAACTCTGTCAGTATGACGGGGGGTGATCCCGTCGCCGCTTATAATGGACAGTGGGACAATACATGCCTCGAAATTGAAGCATGCAGGTTTCCTCACGATATTTTAGTTCACCGAAAAGCCAGTGGTGTTACAAAAGATAGGAACATTACCTTTGGAATACATTATACAGCGGACGTACTAAAAAAAAGATCAGTTTACATAGTACACATGCAGTCGCCATCAGATATATATATCATAGCAAACAAGGTGATCAAATATTTCAAAGCAGTTCACATTTTCAATAATTTATTTGCACATAACCAATCAAATATATGTGAACGTATAGACCATCAAATATCTACGCAGTCAGGGTGATCATAAACATGTGAGCAGTTTAGGAAGAAAGATCTTAATTCGTTGTTATGCATTTAAATTTTATAAAACATTGTAAAGCAATTATAATGGAAAATTAACAATTGGCAGTTACCTACGTCAGCGCATAAGCTTGGCGATTCAGAGGGGGAATGCTGCCAGCGTTCTTGGAACCGTCCCTCGGGGAGAGGCTTTGGAGGAGGTTTACAGGTTGTAGGTCCCCCCCCCCCCCTTTTTTTTTTTTTTTTTTTGTTGTTTTTTTGTTTGTGTAGGAATTTGACGAAGCTTGTTGCAGATATACGGGATGTATTTATTGACGAAACGTGTTGTGGATCAGAGTGGTGTATTTCCTTTGACGAAGCCTGTTGTGGATGTGAGTGATGTATTACCATTGACAAAGCCTGTTGCGGATGTGAGTATTGTATTACCTTTGACGAAGCCTGTTGTGGATACGCATATTGTATTTTTTCTATAATTTCTGACATTTATATTGACTGTTCAGATATTTATGACCAAACACATTTTAACACCTTGCATGCTACGATATATCTGATTGCGACTGTACATCTTAAGAGACTCGCAATTCCAAACTTCAAAATTGTGTATTACAGTCCGCAGATACAATATGACAATACACTTTTACAAATAAGATAATTTGATATATTTGAAAAACCTATTGTATTTATTGCATTTTATGAAATAGCACGGTGGCATACATTAATTTAAAAGAAAAAACACATAAAATATTTTTAGGTGATTTCGTCACAGAACTATGTTAATAATTTATAAGTAGACAAGACACCTATTAACTCAAGTCACTGCCACAACGGCTTTTAAAAATGGAATAACAACCGATGATATCATTAAACATTTCAACTATACAACGTGTTAATGAATTAACGCAAAACTAGAAAGTAGTTTATTTAGAATCGAGAGTAGAATCTAATTATCATGGTTTGAACATAGGTTTTTTTTTTTTAAAATATTATATAATTTGTTTGTAAAATTTAAAATTTACTGAATTCGATCTCAACCCACCGCTCGGGCACTCTCACCCTACTCACTACCAAAACAAGATTCTTAAAATGTATCCACGAGCACGTTAGAGCTTTCAATCATTGCTGAAATGATAACAAATCATTTTAGCCTGAAAACTTAAAGTGCGAATAACTTTAAATTTTAACTATCAAAGTAATGAAATTATTGTTTCATTCGAATTATTTTGTTATAAATCAATTAGGGTGTATGAGGTTTTGCGCTTATTCATTAACACGTTGTATAGGTACATAGAACTATAAAATATTCACTCATCTGTCTGCACCTCCATACAATGTAGCGAAACATTTTAGATTTGAAAAACTAATACAAAACCATTTCATTCACCACCTAACAAACTATTTCAATTTCCAACACAAGTGGTTAAATAATAGTACAAGATCCGACGTAAACATAAATACGCTGACTGATAATTCAATGACATTAAAAATTCGATTTAGAATGAGATTAGATAGAGCTTGAATGAGATTGTCTGATATACATTTTTGACTGCTTTTAAAACGAGAAATGTTATAAGTTTAATATCAATAAGACATTGATAAGATAAATATCCATTGAAAATTAACAAAACATAAAAATTATGTTTAAGTACAGCGCTTTGGCGTTATCTTCGTACTTGTATTGTTTAGTAAGTATTGTTATACCAAATAAACGACGAAGAGATAACCCCTCAAAAATACACTTCCTGTACAAAAACTGTCAATTAATATTACAGTGCCCTTTTTCGAATACAAAGTAATTGAGGAAAGATGTAGGTGTGTTACTCGTTTATGAGCAACCTTTCAATTTAAATCCCATTTCTTTAAAAGGTAAACGGAGTCGCGCTGCATGTCTGACGGAGGGTGGACGCGTGCGTGTTGGCCTCTCTTAGCCTTGCACGTGGCTCCGCTATTTTGTGAAGCTCTTTTGTGTTTTAACCATAAAACAATCACTTGAGATTATAAACTACTTGACATTGGCAGAATTGCCGCGCTAGACGCAAGCAACCGGCCATTAATTAAGAAAAATAGTAAAAAGGTAAACGAAGTTATCTCACGATAGGATCTTACACTAGAACGTCCGAATGAAATTCAACATTCGTGTCCGCAATAATTGGCCTGATATTAACATTTCAAACGTTTCAGTCCACGAGATGACAATTTTAATAAGAACTCCAATATGCCAAGAATGTACATTAATTTCTTTTTTGTCCGTGAAAGCGTGATTGTAATGAGAATGTGAATATATTGATCTTAATTTCAAAGTATTCTCTGCTGTAAATAATGTAGTTTAACAACAAAGTTAAAAAAAAACCTGTAGGAATCTATTGAAGACATAGTTTTTTCAACTGTAAATCGTTATAGATCCTAAATGGTAAATCGAAATGCAAAATGATAAGAGAAACCTAAAGATCATTTTCAAATACCTATTCAATGAAAAGTTTCGCCAACATGATTTTTTTTTTAAATTTACAATACAGCATCTGGATGCCGCCATATACAAGGTGTTACAAAAATACAAATAAACATTTAAGGGGGTGGTTTAGACCATCAAACTGAACAACTTTCACTATGGGACCAATATCGAAATCGCAAAAAAAATTCTGATGTTCCATACAACTCTACAAATCTACTCGAGCTAAATGTATGGGACAGCGGATTTTTTGGTCCCATAGTGAAAGTTGTTCAGTTTGATGGTCTAAACTACCCCCTTAAAACTTTTAAAAATTTATTTTTTATTTTTGTAACACCTTGTATAATTTTGATTACTGTCATGTCTTTGGCGACACTCGCGGGAAATCTATTGATGTAAGAATCATCAAAATCGGCCCACACCTTTGGTCTCCAGAGTGCCACAAAGGAACAAACGTACATACACACATAGGCTCATAAACTCATTACCCTTCCTTTGCGTCGCGCAGTCGGGTAAAAAGTTTGATAGAGAGATAGTAGGCCATAGTCATCTCGGCAATAATTGGCCTCAAACTCGGCCTTCCTCATCCAGTCGTTTCTTTCTACCATTTTTAGGTCGTCGGGTAAAATTTTTTAGTGTCAATGACATCCTATAAAATATGGACACACCGCGTAATACAATAAGAAAACGAAAAAATGGCACATGCCTCTAATGTCACCTAAGTATGCCTCAGTTATGCTCGGCTATCATACATTACATTGCCGTAGACGTACCAGTCCTTTCAAATATCCTCTGTCACAAAGCAGTAATGTAAAACAATTAAGCACATTTTATTTAGGTTCAATTAGGTCCCGTTAATTGTGCACTGATGCGATGTCCTTGTTTATAGAATGTCATTGGTTAGTGTAAATCAATTAATAGGCACATTTCGTTAGATTATAAGCCACCTTAATCAGGTAATTGCATTCGATTATAAACCGAGTTAATCCTGTTCTTGATATGAAATGAAAGATGAACGCATAATAAGATTTGCACGTTTTTCTAGGTGTAATTAAGTTAGTCTTGACATATAAACCTAATAGAGTGAAATAGAGACACGCAATGCAACATTGTATCACTGCTTACTTGTTGAATTGTTGAATATTGGAAGTATTTTGAGTTTAGTGTCTTCTTAAGATATACAGGGTCCTTTTAAGGGGATGATCAGACCATCAAACTGGGACTAACATCGATATCGCGGAAAAAAAATCTGCTGACCCATACACTGCCGCAGCACTTCCGGTGCTGCCGCGTGCGATCGCATTCCCGCTATCTTTCTCGCTCTAGCAAATGACGTTCTTGAGCGAAAGAAAAGGATGGAGAGTCAAAATATGCGATTTCGTGCTGCCAGATGAGGTTCAACCCTAACCCATCCAAATTATGCTAACTAATGTCCTGTAGAAGAGACGGTAGTGATAACGTCAAAATATTCAAATTAGTACTTACTTCCAATTTCTACATATGACCGAAAAAAAAGAAGTTGACATTTAAAACTTGAGCGACATTTAAAAAAGAATTTAAGACAAACCTGATGCAACACATCCAGGTCACTAACCACGGTAAATACTTGGTTTATCATAAAGTAACCACCGCCATAGCCTAGATAAAACCTCATAGAGTTGCGTAAGAGCATGCGTAAGTGAGCCCGAAATCGAAACAGTACGTCGCACTCGCGGGACCACCGTGCGTTTTAATTTAGGCCTAATGAAGAGAAATTAAGGGTGGACGCATATCTTTCCGCGGCGAAGGAGCCGAAGGAGGCGAACGAAACGAATTTTATTTTTTAATTCTTCTGACGATTCGTTCGATTCGCCGCGGATAAATGAGCGAGATGTCATAGAATTTCATAAAAGGATAGAAGACATAAAATTCAATTATTTCGCCTTCTTCGGCTCGTTCGCTGCGGAAAATTTAACATTTAATGGATAAAAACCTGTTCCTTAAATTTTCTATAATAAATGTTACATTTTAATCAATAAGTAACAGCAAAAAAAACTAGAATTGAAACATGATAATATTTTTTTTGCCTGTTAAGTAAAACAAAAATTTTGCGTGAATTAAAGTTGTCACATTTTGCACCAGTTCCATGCCAATCAATTTACATAAATGTGGAATCGATGACAAACCACCGTACTGTAAATTCCAGGATATGAATTATAAGAGTTTTAAAAAAAAGTGTATAATTTTTCTGAAAATGGTTCAAATTACGGAGTCGCAATCTTTACTTATCTTCACTTGGCTAAAATGTCCAAACATTTTCTGAAATGTCCGTCTTTATTCAGGAAATCATCTTTACACTTATGTTCATTTTTCTAAAATGTCCAGACTTTTTCTGAAACGTCCGACTTTTTTTCAGGACATCAAATAATAAATACTAAGGGTGATCCAATGTGTGTGACGTACACAGAAGCTGCGGTTATTGGACACCAGTCTCGTTTACCGAGATTGCAGTTGCATTTAGGGCTAATGAGCTTGTTTGGGAAATAAGCCGTAAAATACTGGAATCAGAAGTCTGACTAACCGTGCGTCATTGTTTTGATCATCGATCGAAGTGAGATCGCATTGTTTGTTATGTTGATATTTTACAGTTCCAGCAGGCCTGTCTCACTCCACAGCTCAGGTACGCTTGACGGCGATCCCCACCGAGGGGTGAATGGCAATAGGTTAGGTATACCGTGTAAACTTTTTGGTCAAATTTCATTAGACTTGCCGCCATTTTGTAAGTAGTCAATGCCAGACTTGAAAACCCTAGCGATGTCACGCTGCCAGCACGTGAAATAATGAAAGAGGGAGACTATGTAAAGGAAGCTTTCATGTCTAATGACTCGATTCATTTTTGTTTGCACGCGCGCCGTTGTGACTGTTGGTAGGTAATCCGCGAATTGTACGTTAGGACGGGTGCGAATAACTTTGCACCTTATTGCCGTGCCTATAAAGCCGCTATTTATTTAAATCTGTTTTCGAAGTGATTCTTCTGTACGGGTAGTATTAGTATTTATTCTGTGGTTCCAGTCAAGACAGTCTGAATAATAACTTGCTTCCACCATTAATCCGCGCTGGGTTCGTCACTCACACTTATTCTTTCTTTTGCGATTTCAATATTACCTAGTACTAATGTTGTTTAGTTTGATGGCCTGAATCAACGGTACATACCGAAAAGATCTCGACACGTCTCTCTGCACGTCTAGCATGATTTCTCCACTTGCGCGCGACTCGGCTTCATTCCATATTACTTGTCGCGGCAAGCGCGGCTTTCGCTCTCCGAAGAGCGCGGGAACAGGTTATTTTCTATGGAGCAAAGGCGCATCGCGCGCGTGTAGAGAAATCATACTAGACGTGCAGGTGAAGGCGGCGGGAACCCGTTGGATGAGGGCAGTCGCGATCCTAGGGGGAGGCCTATGTCCACCACCGGACGTCTATCGGCTGACATGATGACGATGATGATGAGGTAGCATGTTAACTTGGACCAATTGGTGAAACTGACTTGGTAGCAGTTGAGAGCTGGAAGAACACAATAGCATACAGAATAGCTTCGAAACGTCTAAATCACGCGCAGATCTAATTATTTATTCATCTTGCGCTTTATATGCAAGTAGTTAAAATACATTATTCCAAAATTTCGGACCAATTTTCTCAACTGAAGCTACTTATAGCAAAGTTGGGTACTTATGAATGTAAAGCAAGTTTTGAAGACGTTTACCATGTTACAATGCTCCTTGTAAGAAGTCGCACGAATCTAGGTATTATCTTACTTACGACGTTGGTTTAAGAATTACGAATGAAACATCTTAGGAGGAATTACTTTCAGTAAACTAATTAAGTAGAATGCTTCACGAAGAGACGTTTGAAGGGTTGTATGCAGTTGCATAAGCTAATCTAACTTGAAATTACATAACCTATATGCGCATGTATTTAAAGTTCAATATTGCATTTTAGTCATAGATTGGCTGTTTAATTAGCTTTGACTTGAGAGTGACAGACCACCACAACTGCCAATCCAATGACTTACTTTTAATGTAGCTTGTAATACCATGTGGCAGTCTAAGGGAAAAGAACTTTAACGCAGGAGCGACTTAGGCTGAGATTCGAAACTTCTTTAGACCGTAGGTTGAGTATGGTTAAAAGTGTATTTTGATATAAAGGGTCCAACTTAATATGCTGACACTTTTTTAAGGGGATGATCAGAACATCAAACTGAACAACGTTCTCTTTGAGAAAAAAAATTTACTGCTCCATACAAAACTGCAAACACACTCGAGCCAAATATATGGGATAGCTGATTTTTTTTCGCGATTTCGATGTTGGTGTAAAGTTGTTCAGTTTGACGGTCTGATCATCCCCTTAAAAAAGTGTCAGCATATTAAGAAGGACCCTGTATGGAAGTTCGAAGTCTAACTTAGGCTCTTTCTAGTGCGGCTACAAAAGCACTAATCCAACAGAGTCTTAACCCTATATAGCTGTCGGAACGGAATGGAACGGACTGAAGTTTGATAAAAAAAATCGGCTTTAGTATCGTACATTGTTCGGCACCTCCGTATGCCGCTAAGACAATGACTTCGTAAGTGTAGCACGCCTTTTTGTCCAGTGGGTCTAGCATGTCACCCCGAGAAAACAAAAAAAGAGATCTTTGTTACTTTCCGTACCTATGCTATGCAAAAGCGAGCACGCTTGACGGTTTTCTCGTTTTGTCGCTTTGTCTTGCGAGGCATGCTAAAGGTTAGCTGGGCAGCAAAAAAATCGTAATAAATAACACTATCAAATCCCAAAGAAGAGACTAATATTGATAAAACTTAGCATGCCATGAATGTCGGGGTTCGAAATATATATGATACTTTCGTACTTCGGAATCGAATCATATTCCAGAGGGGAACAGAGCGAACTGAGCGAAGTCGCGGTCAAAAGTTAATTCTTTCAATCTTGCACTCACGTTCACTCCCATTGGGATATACAGGTTTGTGAGATTTTTGATGTTACAATAAGGGTTGAGTAGATTTAAATAATATTTACTGATCTTCTGGTTTCGAAACAAATTCAGTGGCTTCTTGTTTTTATTCTAGTTTGTCATCATCATCATAGGCCTTAGCATCTGTTACAGATGTTTAGTTTGTGCAGCTAAATACGTCGAAAAGTGTCTGCAAGACAGTGTTAAAAATCTATTAAGTCCATATTTACGTTACTTACTATAATTTATAGATTTGAATTAAATTTCTAAAGATCTGGCCGCGATGTTGGGTGTTTTAAGAAGTAAGTAACTAGGGAAGTTAGATTTATATTTTTTAGCATCCCAGCTAGCATGTAGGTAATCCTCAAAGTACCAAGGACAGAGGGTATATCTCAATTTTTGTCTTATTCTCGGGGGTGTCATGCTAGGTTTATTAACTAACTTCCAATACCAAAAGATTACGAAGAAGGCCCTCCGAGTGACATTTGGCGCATCCGTGGTAATCAGTAACCACCTAAATAATGCTGGCTAGCAAATCTCTTAACCGCGGTCATCAAAAAGTATTGTAATGTCGTCTTTTAAAAAATTGTTTCAAATTGTGCAAACGACAATTTGATCTAACAGATAATTTGTCAATTTTAACTTTGCTGAACAAAAAAACAGCTAAACCAACATCATAAACAAACAATTGAATGAGTCGATGATGCAACCGTTGTAACAGCGACTGCATTTATTGTTTCACTAAAACCATTTCAAGATGAGCTCCTATACACATTGAATGGTTTCGAAGTTGTGGTTAGACATAGACTGGTCGTTTTGTACACCTGTACCAGTTAAGATAGAGCTGTACCACCCACAGTTTATTATAAACTGGAGTTTGACCCCGACTTTTGTTGCTTATTATTCGAAATGCAATTTGTTCTATAAATCGAAGAGCTGTGAGTTTTCTAGCATCATTCCTTCTACTCACTATAATATTTTTATTTCATTTCTGTTTCAAACCTTCATAAAGGAGGTGATCGCAGTTAAATGCAGATGTTGAATGAATACCTACTATTGCTCGTGCTATGATAAAATCTAAGAGGCCTCACCTTATAATATTGAGTGCCAAAATTAAATGCGTTACAAATTAAACGGGTGATTTAGATTTAGACCATCAAACTTAACAACTTTACTATTGGACCAATACTGAAATTGCAAAAAAAATCTGCTGTCCCATACATTTGGGCCGAGCAGCGACTGACGATGCGTAGCGTTTGATGGTCTGAACCAACCACTTAAGTATTGTATCGTGTAATGTAACTTTACTCTCTGTATACACCTAGTACATAGTAGATATAAATAAAACAGTCCCGTGACTGATTGACTAAAGCCTAACTTAAATTGCCTACTTTATTCGACCGCAGCAAGCAATGTATGCCGAATCGGGCCTGTTTCATTGGGTAATATAATCGTACCTTTACTGTCTGATAGATGACACAGCATAAACCAATGTAGATAGAAACATGAAGACATAGGTACATTTTTCGAAAATCAACCTCCAAAGGGCAACCCTTTGTTAACAGGGTGTTATAGTTTTCCGAGTTTCGATTCGTCCGTTTAACGTTTTATTGATTTATGAACGCAGATAGACCACAATTGTTTGAACTATCTAGACTAGATCAGTCTACAATACCTAGCACATTATAACCTCGCCAGAGGTCAATTTACGGTAGGCACAAACGTTGTCGCACTTGGCCCCTTTCGCAGAATACAGAAAAGATGGGGGCACATTATCAAGATGGTACTGATTATAATTCTATTGTGAGTCACTGTATTTACCCACGGTGCTTTGCAAATGCATGATCGATGGAAAAATACTATTAAACAGTTTTTATTGCAACTGCAACTACATTACATTGAAGTGATGATGGAATTTACTTAGATATAGGTACCTGCATTTTTCGTAATCGGAAGTACATTTTTGCAAGGCGGTTTTCAGGTCTGGTTCGTGGAGGTTCAACAGTTTTCAAATCAGCTTTTGAGAGCATTAAAGGGATCTCAGCGTATATATCTCACATCGAGTTGGCGCTCAAATGTTTAGTTATATTGTCGATTCTATATACATGATCTACAGGGTCGTATGACAATGACCTGCGATAATTTCCTAAATATCTACAGTTAACATTTTTATTAACATACCGACGGTTTATTAAGCGGATGATCAGATAATTAAACTTAACTTTCTATATGGGAGATTCTTCATTTGGGCAGAGTAGGTTTGCAGTTTTGTATGAAACAGCAGTTTATTATTTTGCGATTTCGAGGTTAGCCCTACAGAGAAAGTTGTTCATTTTGATGGTTTGATCATCCCCAAAAAACCGTCAGCAAATTCAAGTTCCGAGCCGTCGCTCGACGACACGTCGTTGCGTCATGTCGCTGCAGCCATGATTTTGAACCCGACTGTAGACCGCAGCAGAAGACTGCAGCGCCGTATTCCTCTGTCAACTTTAGCGGTACTGAAATAGGTATTATTTTACATTGCACCATCCGCGCACGCCCGTCGTAATGTTTATAGAGCTTATGAGACTACTGATCTGCGGTCGGGCGACAGTGTCGTCGAACGACGTGTCGCTAGATACGCAGGGTATTTCATAGAAATACATACAAACCAGTAGTGTCGCTGCGACACGTCGTCTGCTGCTGCTGCGTGTGGTCGGCTACGAACTTGTACCTTTAAGACCCTGTATACCATCAACATTTTTACCTCAATATACCTACTAAAGATTTTTTACTTTAGTTAGAGTCCACTGACCAGATAAACGTTGTTTCCACATGGATAGTGAATTTGCTAGAAACATTTGGGTTTTGAA
This sequence comes from Agonopterix alstromeriana, assembly GCA_963924505.1. Taxonomy (NCBI): domain Eukaryota; kingdom Metazoa; phylum Arthropoda; class Insecta; order Lepidoptera; family Depressariidae; genus Agonopterix; species Agonopterix alstromeriana. Next base: position 4,747,115 of record OZ004685.1, on the reverse strand, counting down.
CTTAATATGGTGAAATCCGAAGGCGATAGGGCCTACGTAAAAGGACCCTGATGACGAATAAAACGTTTTATCATCGAGATAAAGGATTCGCAATAATAACTATTGTATTTTTAGGACAGCATGAATTTTGGACTAAGGCAATTAAAGTATGTTTCACCATTTAAATATGAAAGATGAATCAACAGAGATTTGGAAATTATAAAATAGGCACATCCTTCGTCGTTACTTACAGGGTGAAATAAATTTAAATTCGACTAAAATCCAAATTATTATTGTACACCTTAACTGGTAAGATATGAAGATACAATGTAACAATATACAATTAAGATATTTTATAAACCTGTAGTTCTGCAATAAAAAACGTTGACTTTGACGGTTTATTAATGGGGATGATCAGATCATCAAATTGAATAACTTTCTTTATGGGTCTAACATTGAAATCGCGAATAAAATATATGCTGTTATAAACATTTTGGTCGAGTTTGATTGCAGTTTTGGACTCCAGATTTGGTATTTACGATTTCGATGTCAATTCTATAGAGATATTTGTTTAGTTTGATGGTGTGACTATCTCCTTAAAAAAACTGTCACGAAATGTCTCATTGAAAATACCAACTGTTTTAACTTTTTAAGCGTGTATTTCTATCAAGGCTCACCTTTAGCATATTTAATATGGTTTCAGGATAGAATGACGTGTTAAGTGACTTGACCCCATACAATTTTTTTTTAAGAAACTTTATCCTTTAGTTGCCTCTAGGACACCCACAGGAAGAAAAAGGTGAACCAATCTAAGCAGGAACAACAAGTAATTTTTGCCAAATTCTTTCTCTCCAACCAAATATTGATAAATGGACGAAGCCGTTGTCAGTTTGCACATCTAAAAAAAACATTACTAAAACTGTGCACGATTGCAAAAACAAGTAAAAGCGTTTCTCTTGGACCGTGAAGAACGACAATGACCGAGATCACTATCCTTTTCTCCTTTGAGATCATCACCTCGAAATAGTGTCGCTTGCGCTTGCCGTTACGATTCGCCGCGTACGCGCATGGGTGGCCTGATATCCCGCGCTTTTAATAGGCGATTGTCGAAATATTTAACTTAAACCACAGAATAGGTAATAGTATCTATCTATCTATTTATAACGTCACGCCTCTTTCCCAGTGGGGTAGGCAGAGACCAGAGCGCGCCATCTACTACGATCCTTACATAGTTCTTTTGCCTCATTCACATCCATACATCTCTTCATACATGCCCGTCGGTTTCGAGTACTCCGCACCTCCCCTTTTTGTAGGACGCAACCGATTTGTTCAGAATACGTCCTACGAGGGCGCCCTCTGCCGACACTTCCACTCACTTTAGCTCCATATATCTCTTTCGTACATCTGCTATCACTCATTCTCTCCACAAGGAAAATAATAGTAAGGAAAGGAAGGTAATAGTATATAGTTAGTAATAGTTCTACATACAGAACGGCCACTCCCCGCCCCCCTCTTACTTCAGATACCTCACCTCACCTCACACTTGAAGGGAAACTTGAGGGGAACCGACCAAGGGAATGCAGTCAGGCGCGCGCACCCGTTGGATTTAACTACATACAAATATTTTATTTTTATCCTCTCAGTAAAAATAAACGTTGGAAAATAACGGTAATTTCACATTTTCTGTGATTCTTTAGCTTAAATACTATTTTTAATAACAGAATGAACTATTAAAAGTAACGAAATGTATAATGATGTTAAACGATGCGTGGCAAGTCAACCCTACAGATATGTCATGCACAATTTGCGCAAAGTGCGCATGTGTGAACGTCATCATGTCAAATCTAAAACGTTGTTTGAAGTACCGGTAACCTGTACTCAAACTCAAACGAATTCCAATGACTTGTGGTTTGTTCAAATGGGTATCATCATCAGTATAAATACGTCCCACTGCAGGGATCAGGGCATTAGTCCACCACGCGAGCACAATGCGGATTGGTGTACTACACATACGCATCAGAATATCTTCTTCCACGTATGCAGGTTTTCTCACAATGTTTTCTTTCGCCATTTTAGAGCAGTCGGTATTTTTAAGAATCGTTTTATCGGGCGGATACGCCTTAAAAGTGACTACCTATAAGATAGTTTGTGTGCCAATGTCCACGATATTTTTTAAATTTTAGGAAACCTCTGTTAGATAGTATTTTAGTTATATAGTATTTTGTTTCATCTGTATTCTGGTGTAAACCCGTGAGAAACCCGAGTTCAATAGGTTACAGTGTCTGGTTTTCTTACAGTTTGTTTTAAGAAAGCTCAAAGCTGTGGAAGCTAACGGGCTTATGACGATTGCCTCTCTCATAAAAAGCTTATAAAAGAAACCAGGTCTTAAATGTGTTAATCTCAATGAGATTTCTTTGCGAGATTTGCTAAAATTGGCATGAGAATAAACCATAATGTACAGAGTTAATTTTACCTGTCTTTAAATGGAACTTTCAAGGATTTTGATGATCTTGTTAGTGGGATTGCGATGAGTGTTTTACTTCGATCTCACGGTATTAAAATATTTAAACCACCGTTTATTTAGCGTCGAAGAGTATTAAGTATTCACCGTAACGTAACCAAGTTTGTTAAACGTAGACTTAGGGGATTAAGATACTCTTTTGAACCAGTGTGTTCCAAATTGTATACAAATACACATAGTGTTGCATTTATCTACACTAATATTATAAAGAGGAAAGATTTGTACCTATTTTTGTATGTTTGTATGTTTGTAATGAATAGGCTCAAAAAGTACTGGGCCGATTTAAAAAATTCTTTCACCAATAGAATGCTACATTCTTCCAATTTGACATAGGCTACATTTCATTTTGAAAAAAATTAGGGATCCTTGGTAAAATTTGAACAATGTAACCGAAGGTGTAGAAAAATGAGTCTTAAAATTTATTTGTCTACCCCGTGCGAAGCCGGGACGGGCTGCTAGTACACTATACAGATGACAAATTTTACTCTATTTTTATGCAAATGCATTTTTACCATAATTATAAAGAAATGGCATGACCCAGCCTAGCATTAGACTAAGCTTTACATAATAAGTAAATAAAAAAAATATCTCTACAGAGTCGCGCATTGTAGAACGGGCATTTGAGTATTTATTACAAAATTTGACCCATTTGCAATAGAGTGTCGGTTTATACCAACCCAATGATACACATTTTGATGTACAGTCGCCATCAGATATGTCATAGCAAACAAGGTGGTCAAATATTTCTAAGCAGTTCTAATTTTCAATAATTTCTTTAAGCATCACCAATCAAAAATATCTGAACGCCTAGAACATCAAATAATCTACACAGTCAGGGTGATCATAAATTAGGAAAAAAGACCTGAATCTGTTTTATTATACCTACATTTCAATTTTAAATAACGTTGTATAGAAGTTATTGAAAATTAGCTGTTCAGATATTCATGACAAAATACATGTTTAGATATAATTGGTAATGTTTATTGTAAAGAATTTATTGAAAATTAGCACTGCTCAGAAATATTTGAACACCTTGTATGCTACGATATGTCTAATAGCGACTGTACCATGTAATCTCAGAGGAAGGATCTCCATAGAGTCCGCATAAATTTACGATTGTATTTAGTCTCTTTTGTCTTATGACGTACCTTTAATAGTAGAAGGAGATGGAACTATAGATATTTGTTTATGCGGCTGTCCACTTTTTTTTGAGCTAGTGTGTATGAAAAGTGACCGTAAACATAAGGCCATATGTCACTTGGTGCCTTTTGTCCATACTACTTGACACCACACACTCAAACCTAAACGTCAAAAAAAGTGGACACTTTACAATTGGTATGGCTTACTCTATTAGGTATAATCTCTTTGCATGTAATTCAATAATATTTAAAAATAATTTTCAACAACTCCGTGGCATGTCAAAGTAGGGTAATGCCCAAAGCACGCAAAATTTAAGGTCAATTCAATCTTAAAGGGCAACGCCCTACCAACCGAAAACTTTTTTCTTCATCTTGCGCCGCCACATGCGTCGTTAAAGTCGAAAACAATGGTATCTTCACATCTGGTCTGACTCAGTACTCTGTACGTCACAGACGCAGTTGGTCATGGACGTTTACTGAGAAAAGCGAATGAAAATGTTTGTTCGAGTGACATAATTGTTGACTAAGGTTTCCAACTTTGGTTTTTTTGTTTGGTTGTTTCATCACATTTTGAATATGTTAGCTTTTACGTTGTCTTTTTGTCACAATAGCAGAATATTCTGACATTTTGTGGCATACGCTTTGTTGAAATCGTAGCAAGGCTCATCTTTAACACATTGGTTTCAAGATTTAAATAATGTACCTATACTTCATTCCAAATAAGGACGAAACGATTTTCCGATTCCTATATAAGTTTCTGGCCAACTCTGATTAGAAAATGTAATTAATTTATCAGAAAGATAAACTATCCGAAATATCTTGGAAGTTACTAAAGCTGTTCTAAGAATAAGTGAGGAAGGAGGAAGTGTTTCAAATCTATGTTTCTGTAATACAAAATAGCCTTAAAATTTCTAATTTCTGTATTTATTTAGGTGCACGCTAATAGAATTGATATCCTCAATAGAGTATGTAGGGGTGCAATAAGAAAGGATTTTTGACAATCAACCCCTAAAGGGGTGAAACAGGGAGTTGAAGTATACCGAAATCCACGCGGACAAAGTCGCGGGCACAAGCTAGTATCTCATATTACAAAAATAGTAATAAAATGATGTAACTATTCCAGGTAATATTCAAGGCCAATGGTAAATTTTCATTACCATATGTCTGTCTAATTGCTTGTTGCCGGTCCGTCGTATAGTAACAGGCTACATTATGTGCTATTTTGAGAAATCTACAGACTAGCTAATACCATGAATTAACAAATAAACGCGAATACTTAATAATTTATAACTTGTTAAGTAGGTATTCAAATATTCAGAATTAGAAGTAACTAATAAATATTTTCATTTTTTTAGTTTGATAATGATATCAAAATCTGTTCAGTATTCGCTTTGATAAGGTTATTCCTAGCAATGGATTCAAGTGGGCTGATTAAAAAGAAAAAATTCTTAATTAAAGGTAAGAACCGAAAAGAAAAAGATATGTTAAGAGATTTTTAAGGGACTCGTACTCGAAAACGACATTTTTTTCACCTCAATCTACTGAAACTCACTCCAATATTAAACTCAAAATACGGACCATTTATCGAAAAAACTGACTTTTACTGACCTTAGCCAGAAAAACTAACTCTTACTGTCTTTACTGGCCATTTTCCACCCTTCCACCCCTGTTTTTCTTATACTGTGCCTTGGATTTGGATTGCCCATGGGTCATCTCTTAAATTGAATTACGTCCTTCTTAATATGCTGACACTTTTTTAAGCGGATGATCAGACCGTCAAACTGAACAACTTTCTCTATGGGACCAACATCGAAATCGCGAAAAAAAGATCTGCTGTTCTATACAAAACTGCAAACCTACTTGAGTCCAATGTACGGGACAGATGATTTTTTTTCTCGATTTCGATGTTGGTATGACCCTAGAGAAAGTTGTTCAGTTTGATGGTCTGATCATCCCCTTAAAAAAGTGTCAGCATATTAATAAGGACCCTGTATAACACTTTTTTTACACACAGACATATTGATACAAACAATAGCAAAGACATGTACAAAAGTGATCTTATCTATTAAGAGATTTCTTCCAGCTGATCTACTGATTCTAGTTTAGTGTCCCCTGATATTCAATCTTACTTTGTGACCTGCTTACCCATGTCAGTGACATTGGTTCTTCATCAAACTTTGTTATACATTGATAAGTAGCGCGTTCATCTACAAATTTTGCGCGCTGTCAATGTTTTTGCCAAGTTGTTTGTCAGCTACTATACTGCAGCACTTCTGTTTCTTTTTTAGGTTTATAAAACATGTCACAGATTATATCTTTTAAATTATATTGAGTAATAAGAAAGAACTTCACTTCACTTTTATGCAAGAAATTGACATGCTGCGAAATTTTTAATAAAATAATGTCTGGAATTTTGTCAGAATTTTCTTTTTTTATCTGGTTACCCTAGTCAAGGATGTTATAAAGTATTCATAATTCTTACCCATCAAATATCACTCCCCATCCTTGTTCTAATTTTACCCAAAGTGTGAGAATGACACCCTAATAAGTGGGGTGTTAAAACCAACATAACAGATGCATGTGATGACAAATATAACAAAGTACTCTGTTTTTAGCTTTTTTTATCTGTTTTAAATTTTTCGTTGGACACGAGATGGCACATTTAGATTCAAGTACCTACTTCAGTAAGTAACCTGCACTAAATATACAATGTGTTAATGAATAAGCGCAAACCCCAACTGATTTATAACAAAATAATTACATTGAAACAATAATTTCATTATTTTTGTTAGTTAAAATTTAAAGTTATTCGCATTTAAGTTTTCAGGCAAAAATTATTAGTTATCATTTCAGCAATGAATGAAAGCGCTAGCATGCTCGTGGATACATTTTAAGAATTTTGTTTTGGTTGTAAGTAGTGTGCCCGAGCGGTGGGTTGAGATCGGGTTCAGAAAATTTAAAATTTTTATATTTTGAAAAGAAAAATACCTATGTTGAAAACATGATAATTCGATTCTGCTCTAGATTCTAAACCAAATACTTTCTAGTTTCGCGTTTATTCATTAACACGTTGTATACCTACATAGTGCATATTTATAAGAGTAAGATCAATTCCTGGTTCTGCTTACCGTCAGTTCATTGCGAAGGCAAAGGCCAAATACCAATACAGACCATTTTAACCCGTCAAGCATTGATGGAACATGTGTGCTGCGATAACAATTGTTTATATGTATATTTTGTCTGTTATACAAGGTGTTACACAAGTAAAAATAAATATTTAAACCTTTTAATTGTTGTTGGTAATTGGGGGTTGCTTAGACCATCAAACAGAACAACTTTCACTACGGGACCAACATCGAAATCGCGAAAAAAAATATCTGCTGTCCCATACTTTTAACTCAAGTATATTTGTAGTTTAGTATGGAATATCTGATTTTTTTCGTGATTTCGATATTGGGCCCATAGTGAAACTTGTTCAATTTCATGGTCTAACCAGCCCCTTAAATGTTTATTTGTATTTTTGTAACACTTTGTATAAGGGCTGAAATATTTTGTATTCTTCAATTTATTTATGAGACCGGTTTATGATCTGTGATTTGGTTGAGACTTATGGACATAGTTATCATAATATTTCTGTAGCAATTAAACATTAATTGTTACCCCCATGTGACAATGTCGTGAGCTTATGTGTGTATGAATTAAGATTATTAAAATTATAGGTGTCATAAAATGATGGAATAGGGGAATTATTGTCTTTGAACAGAAAATTTTTCAAACAAACTAAGTATCTATGAACACAAAATCTAATGTAACGATACATGCGTGCTTTTCGTGTAATTTTATTTTATTAATAAGGTTTATTTTGTCATATAATAACGTGCTTCAATGTCACGGTATTTTATGAATACAAGAACTATGAATAAATTAAAAGACGACAGGAAATCTACAATCAACCAACACAAACAGCCAACAAGAAAGTTGAAATAAACAATGAAAAAAACCAGTTTGTTATAAATTGATAATTTCCGTCCAACAGGTAGGTACTAAGCTTACTAATAAGCTGGAACTAATAGCAATCCAATGGGAAACAATAGATAGAAACGGTTCTATTCACGATAGCACTGTATTACCACAGGTATTACCAAGTTATATGAACACGATATAAAACTGTTATTTTCATAAAGCAAAACCACGTTTGGAGTCGCGACATCAGAAAAGCATGCACGCCCATCGTAATTACAATAAAAAAACAACCAAATGAAGGCTAAAAGGGGGTAAATATCGATTATGAACTCACCATAATAAGATAAACCGGCGAACTTGATATAATCGCACCAGTTCACCGCTCCAGACAACGTTAAAACACAGAAATGTTCACTCAGACACAATAACAAGCACTTCACTTTAATTACTGACTCATAAACTTACAATTTTATATAAATTTCAGTCACAACTATGTAAAAAAACACTTTCACAGCATTTTCTTGACGAATCCGCTTGTTAACAAACTGACACAAGAACCAACCGAAAGAGTAGCGGCAACAGACTGGCAGAAAATAAATTCATCCGGACGCCCATAGACACGGATCATTGTTATTGACTTCAAAGGCCGTTTTTTGTACTACCCGACTAAATTGAAAGATCTCAAAACGTATGATCGGTGGTAGGCAAAAGATAACATTTTAACTTAGACGGGTTACTACTACTGCCATCTATTGACGACATTTGGCAACAAATTGTTTATGGTCTGTTACAAACGTTTTTCTACCAGCGACATCTAGCAATTTTAGGATGTAATATTTGCCTAGTACAATGTTCACCTGTTAAAAAGCTAGCTGGACAGATGGCGCTGTTTATCAATTTTGCGCCATCTATCGAATTACGGAACTACTAGTAAACTTTGAAGCAATCGTAGCCTTTGTAGTGTTGTCGGCCGAAAAATTGAGATGGCGTTGTCTTAAACTAAAAAGTTATGTTTTCTAAAACATGTCAGTTTGCTTTTATTTTCTTTTCGAAATTATCACATCTAGGAAAGGACTTGTTGCTATCATTTTTTTTCGTAGGCTGTTTAATGTCCCACTGCTAGGCAAAGGCCTCCCCTTTTATTGTTGTTGTCAATAAATCAACAAAATCTATACTCCATTACAAATAGCAACGAAATTTTAAACCTATTTGAATTACACAAACAGAGATTTGAAACACTTCCTCTCACTTATTATTAGAACAGCTTTAGTAACGTCCAAAATATTATGTCGGATATTATATCTTTAAAGTCTTTCTGATAAATAAATTATATTTGCAAATCAGAATTGGCCAGAAAGCTTATACCTAACTAGGAATCGGAAAATCTTTTCGTCCTTATTTGAAATGAAGTAGGTATAGGAAAGGAAAAGAATTGTAACATAAGTAATAATGGGACTTGCTTGAAATTTTTGTCAGCATTTAAATTATTCTGAAAACACGAGACTTCAAAACCGAAACATTTTCACTTATTTTAGACCTTTCTATAATTATAAACTATTGTAGATTACCTACACGTTTTCTATTCCTTTTTCCCTATCGTAAACTTTACAAAAAGAGGTGAGAGGGAGAAAAAAGTGCGACTCTGTTCAAGATCTCGAAATGAACGGTTTTGGTAGGCACTTCCGCTCGAGATGACCGCTGGCGACACGACCACGAGGGCATTAGGGTGCGCACAAGGGAATGAATAGAGTGGGCTGGATCCTAGATCACTAATAAAAAATTACCACAGTAAACTACAACGTGTTAATGAATAAACGCAAAATCTCATACACCCAACTGATTTAACAACAAAATAATTCGAGTGAAACTTTAATTTCATTATTTTAATAATTAAAAATTTAAAGTGTTTCGCGTTTTAAGTTTTTTGAGGCAAAAATGATTTGTTATCATTTCATGATACATTTTAAGAATATTCTTTTGTTAGTAAGTAGGGTGAGAGTGCCCGAGCGGTGGGTGGAGATCGAGTACAGTACATTTTAAATTTTACAAATAATTGATTTAATATTTTGAAACAAAATTCCTATGTTGAAACCATGATAATTCTATTCCGCTCTCGATTCTAAACGAACTACTTTCTAGTTTTGCGTTAATTCATTAACACGTTGTAGGTATAAACTAACAATTTTGATGTAACAGTAAGCGTAAGAGATAAAAAGAGAAAAAGAGAGAGAGAGAGAAGAGTAATATTATTTTATTGTTATAGTAAATTTGTAACTTATAAGTAGACTGTCTACAGTATGAATGGATCCATTCATAAGTTATGTGATTTCTAGTTTAGATACCAACAGAATTACCGCTCCAAATTGGGCAGAACCAAAATTGAAATGCACTGGACACTAGATCTTTTTTAACCACATCTATAAGAAGGGCCAAGGCCTTTAGGCAATCCTAATCCTAGCACGCACTCCTGGAGTACGATTTTTAAAACTCATTCGTTGAACTAGGCAGTTGAAAATGTCAAAATTACTATGTAGATACTCGTATGCATCTTTCTAATACTGATTCGGCTTTCAAAAATCGCACTCCTGGATTGTGATTTTTGAAAGTCAAAAAGCAGTAGAAAGATATGTTGACATTTTCAACTGATAAGTTCAACGTATGAGTTTCAATAGTTTCATTATGAAAGTATCATACCTACTATACTTCATTCAAAATAGCAACGAAATTTTAAGGCTATTTTGCATTACAGAAACAGAGATTTGAAACACTTCCTCTCACTTATTCTTAGAACAGCCTTAGTAACGTCCAAGACATTTGGTAATCAGAATTGGCCAGAAAGCTAAATAGGAATCGGAAAATCTCGTCGTCCTTATTTGGAATGAAGTATAGGTGTTTTTTAACCACACCTATAAGAAGGACCAAGGCCTTTAGCCAATCCTAATCCTAGCACAGGGGACATGACCCCCCAATTTACTCGTCATATTTTATTATTAGTGACCCCTCCCAAAATTTCAGGCTGCGACCGCGCCTGGTCGTAACAAAGTTTTAAATGCATGAACATTAATTTCATTCATTCATTAGATACATATTGCAAGATTAGTTTCATTATGAAAGTATCATCTCTACTAGGTATATAAAAAAGATACATACATACATATAATCTCACCGTTATCCCAATGGCAACGGCCTAGGCAGAGACTATGGCCCGCCACACGCTAAGAAACGAATACGAAAAGAAACGAATGACAATCTTGCGTTTTTTATGCTCTAGATAGGTAAGTTAATCATTTTATTATAAAAAGTGGTTTGTGGTTTTGCCAAATGTGAAGAAACTTCAAGTCTTTACCGTTTTATGTAATACATACCTAGTTTCCCCTTCCACGAAATGGGCGTATTAAAAAGGCTGTTCTTTGCAAAAGCAACGCCTTCCACTAATCAAATTCACTGATATTTTATATACCTTGTTATTATTACGTATGTTAAAGTACTTAAGGTACACACGGCGACACATCAAACTACGCAAAACCAAAATAAGCTGGCCGCGCGTAGATAGATTAATGTAAAAAGTCGCGTGGCCAGCTTATATTGGTTTTGCGTAGCTTGATGTGTCGCCGTGTGTTCCTACCTATATTGAAAGTCTTAGGTGAAGTAGTAAGAAGACCATCTGAGAACGGCGAGAGAGCCGGTGCTGGTAGAGTCGATTTTACTCTACCAGGACCGACTGCATGGCATGGCAGTGAGCGCGATATAGCGCTGTCGCGGCTTATCTCTCTTTCTTTGTGCGGGCGAACAAACGAGATAATAGACGCGATATAGCCTTATCCCGCACATCATGCAGACCCACTGCATGGTATAGCGCTGTCGCAGCTTAGCTCTCTTTCTTTTTACGGGCGAACAAACGGGATGAATAAAAGACGCGATCATGCAGACCCCACAGGCACAGTAAATAGGCCAAACCTCAGATGGTCTGATGTTGTTTTAAAAGGACAATGATAGCAAGCTCTCTACTGTTAGTCTAGGAAAAATAAGGTTTGAGATTGCATTAAAGACACTTTAGTAAATTGTGTTTGAAATAATATTACTTTTAGTTTATAACACTTTTGTCGAGATTTCGTGGTTATATAGGCTCAGGAACCTGAGAAATACCTTAAAATCGATATTAATGTACAAATGGCAAGCTTATTTCTAAAAATATTTCGACCAGCATACCAGCAATAGAGACAACTAATTATCAAAAGGCAAATTTAATGTGTAAAAACAAACAGTAAATAATTTAGTTTTGAGGTTATAATTTTTGAAGACTTACAAAATATTAAATATCTACCGAAATTAACGATATTAACCGTGGATTATTATTGTTATAAGTAAAACGTATTGAACGAAGCCATCCTGTACAAAATCACCAGTTTTCCATTTTTTGTTCATACCTAAATTTAATGTTTTGTAAATGTCTTAATTATTCAATAATACAACATAAAAAATCGGAGATTTTGAAGATTGAGAATTTATGTTTTTCAGGTATGTATCTACTATATTCCAAATTTTCACCAAAAGTGCAATTAATGCAACCTACTCCATACAAAAATCCGTAGATTTCCCCGACTATGTCTATGTTTAGGATATTTTATTATAGAGGGAAGTGGAGGAAACAGACGAATAAAAACCGAACCCGCTACCCAGCGAGACACCAGGGTCTAGTACATACACCCTACCTACCTATATACCTATACAACATACCTTGACTCTGTCTTGTGACTAGGCAGAAGAATGGTAGGTATGTTGAAAGTATTTAATTCCTTTTAGATTTAGAAGTATTGAGATCACATAACGACGGGGGAAGTGCTAACATAACGACGGGGAAGTGCTAACAACTCCTAACTTATTTTTTTTTACGAAAACGGCTTATGAATGCAATTCGATAGAGAATGAATTGCTCGTCTACTGATATTATGAATTAAGTTGAAATTCGCAAAATTGACGTAGCTAGGCTCCGAAGAAATATCTCCTATGTTAAGGTCCATCTCAACCTGATTAATTTTCGCCTCGTGTAAAATTAGGTTTTTGTAAGTTAGGAGTTTTTAGCACTTCCCCGTCGATAAGTTGAACGTTGTAATTATTAGCATGTCGTTCGTGGCCAATCTTAGAATAGACCACAACGTTCTTTCGATCCTATGGGTGTTTCGTTTCACCCACAAGCAGATAAGTGTTGAGGCTTTTACACAGCCACAGTCAAATCCATTCTATCACGGTACCACTTCCAATCCAATTTTACTCTGAAATCCTAGAACTAGGTCAATCAAGGTTCACCCCTCTTTTTTTTTAAATAGGGCATAGGCCCACCACACATTATCACCGCTGTAACTCCTGTAAACCAGGATCAATAGCGGCGACCATTCACAACACTAAACAGTGAAGTCCAGCGAGCCCGGGGGATGACTCTAATCTCTCTTCTAACCCGCAATTAATTAATCAAAGAAGATAGGAGGAGTAGGAAAAAGAAATATCCGACTTCCAAACGGGAGACAGCAATAGGAAAAAAAGCATGGTTATTAGAGAGCCAATTCCAGAGATCATTTCTGGCAGAGTTCACCCCCTTCCTTAGCCAAATTGCTATTACCTATTACAATAGCATAGCATGCATATGCTCACGACTATATTCCTTGGGGGAGTCAGAGATATTCTGAAACCTCAGGACATCCACGTTACAATAGCTCATCTCTATAATCCAAACAAAAATACACTCGACTCTACGGCATCTCTGTTCCGCGGCGTGAAGAATGTTATTAAGTGGAGGTGAGTAGAAAAAACAAAAATATCTCTATCGGCCTCGGACGTGATAATTAGTAGATAGGGAACGGAACCCGCACCGACCTATCGTCACGGGTACTACATATAAACAAGTTTTTATAATCGTCTCCGAAATGGGATCTAGGTATACTTATCTATAAAGTTTCTTATAAATTTTCTGTATTGGATAGAACCTACGACCTACTATCTCGAAAATATCAAACTCCTTTGATTTCCAAATATAGGGTCCTTCTTAATATGCTAAGTTGTTCACTTTGATCATCCCCTTAAAAAAGTGTCAGCATATTAAGAAGGACCCTGTAAAGGAACTACACGAGTAAGTGAATGTATTTTTATTCTTTTGAGAATTTTTTTTTATCCATAACTACCTGCTAGGAAGTCTGCTAGTATGTCAATAATTTTACACTACCATACCATAAGAAAAAAACATCCTAAGGTAATGTCCGGCGCACCCAGGACAGTCGGCAAGCCTAAAATGCTGGTAATACGAAGGTACATATGTTTAAAAACTTGCTTAACCTTAAATTTATAATCTGAGCATAACCTAAACTTACTTTGTAATAGCATTATAATTAATAGACAAAAAAATTATACCTAAAATACAGAATAAACTAAACTCAAATACATTTTTTAAATTAAAATTAACTGACTTTTTGCTTGTGCGTTAGCCCCGCATTTCCGGCAATGTCAAGTAGTTTATGAGAGTATTTTATCCCAATCTCAGTGATTGTTTTTGATCAAGAACAAGAAGAGATTGAGGATTACGGAGCCTCTTGGCAGGCAAAAACGCGAAACGCGAACAACACGCGAGACAAGTACTCGGGTCAGAACCTGCAACGTGCCTCAACACAAATATTACAAAGACTCCAAACCAAAGCGTCGCTGCTAGACATACTGCCCAACTAGCTAGCAGCATTCCCCCTCTAGATGGCGAGACTCAGTAGCGTAGCGAGTGGGAGGCAGGGGGGGCTAATGCCCCGGGCGGCACTTTACTAGGGGCGGCAAATTCGGGAAAAATGTAGATTGATTGAGCTCTGTCTATAACCAATTCGTAGAGCAGAGAAAAGTCCAGCTCGCTTTATGTTTCTGTTTTGGTTATTGTGCCTTCACATAATCCTAAAGAGTTCTGACCACAGCTAAGACGTGGAGCTAAAAATGTCGAGCTTATTTCGCTCCATCCATGGCCTTTACATCGGTTACGTTGCACAAGTTTTCTACGTAAAAAGTTCTGGCTCCAACCGAAGTCTTCTATTTTTGCATGGATAAACCAAAAGATGTCTGACCACAACCGGAATAGATGTGCAAAAAAATTTCGAGCTCGCTTCGCTCACTCCGTTATTTTTATAGGTAAGATAAGGGGGTGACCAAATCTGTCTGTGTCCCGGGCGGCAGAAATCCACGCTACGCCACTGGCGAGACAGATTCTTTGTGCCAGGAAGCTGCCAGGTCTGCGGTCACTAGAGGTCTAATTGAGACGCCCCGATAGGCCTGCAACTAATAGAGCAAGATCCCATGACCGCCTTTGTTATTTTATAAAAGCTGAAAGTTTCTCAGCGCATGCACCCAAAACAGGTAGGAACGATGGGCAACTATGAAGTTTGAGTCATCGTGGCTTTGGCAGGTACGTAAGTATAGTTAACTATACTTTCGTTAGAGTATAAAAGCCGAATTTTATACATGTTACTTGGGTAACTATTACGACCTCCATATCAAGAGCCCTATGCTCAACTCAAACTCAAAATGTTTTATTCAAAATAATATCACATTTTCTACAACACAAGCATTCTGACGTCATTTTTGACTCTACCACCGCGTCGGAAGGTGTTCCGTTGTAGAGAAGATGCGGCCAGAAACTCTTAACCATTAGACCGCTCGAATGCTCTTAACCATTAGACCACGGAGGCAGTTAATTCGTCGGGACTTTGTAAATTACTTCTACAATATACTTATTAATTAGTAATCTCCACTAATATTACCTCTTCTCCAACTCATACTCCTAAACAAAATTAAAAATGGCTTCTTAATCCGATAACGCAATGACTAATCGATGAGTCGAGCGATAGAATTAATAAAAAATCCTATATTGATACAGCCACGGTGTCAGATGCCTCCGTAGGGTTCCCAATAAAGCCTATTTGGATTTATTAGCCTGTCCTAACTGTACAGTCGAGAGCAAAAGCGTGAAATTCAATACGTTACATATTTAACAGAATGCTTGACATTGGCGCTATCAAGCTGAACAACTTTCGCTATGGAGACAACATCGAAATCGTAAAAAATTATGTTTGTTGTTCCATAGAAAACGTTAATGGCTACTCGATCCAAATGTGTGGAACAGCTGATATTTTTTTCGCGATTTCGATGTTGGCTCCATAGTGAAAGTTGTTTAGTTTGGTGGTTTAAAGCACTCCCCTTTTAATCCTTAACGATTTTGTCGAGCAGTGAGTGTTCATCGGCAGAGATGATGATGATAATGTTGTACTCATACATGAAATTTTTTCAAAACCTTATAATAGGTAGATAGCGATTGTATTTTGGAGTCGGACGCTCGGCGGAGTAACAACTCTGTTTCGAACGTTCGTCGGTCTAACTCCTGAGGATGCTCTTTGGTGGAGCGAAACACGTGTAGAGTAGAAATTATTTGGTGGGCAGGTTGTATTGCATTACGTAATACAACTTTGTC
This sequence comes from Agonopterix alstromeriana, assembly GCA_963924505.1. Classification (NCBI taxonomy): domain Eukaryota; kingdom Metazoa; phylum Arthropoda; class Insecta; order Lepidoptera; family Depressariidae; genus Agonopterix; species Agonopterix alstromeriana. Next base: position 4,731,022 of record OZ004685.1, on the reverse strand, counting down.
TACTAGGTATTTAGAAGCGGAGGTCTCGATACAATCGTGTTATCTACCTATTAGTCATGGATTTCCGCAAAGTAACGCCTGATTAAATTAATTAAAATCGTAAAACACTCCCTAAATCGATAACTGAACAATATTATGTTACGTACGAGATATACCTTCTTAGCCGTTAGAAAATATCAAATTATAAAAATTATGGCAACAGGCAGTCCTATAATATAATAGTTCTTATGACAATCCCTTATAAATAATACAAAAAAAACCTGTCTTTACCTTTCTCACTATTCTTAATAGTAACACAATCAACTACTGTATTCAATCATTGTCTATTCTTCTAACAAAAGATCGTTGCCAATGCCAATTTTCTTTTCATACAAATTTCTCAGAAACACTTGTGTCACCGACTGTCTCTGCTCGTAAAAAGTCTCTCAGATCTTCGTTTTTGGAGAAAAAAGTATAGAGGAGAATCCAGCTGCGTGATATTTATGACTTTATATCTTTTTGTCTCTTTCGATCTTACGATTAGTTTTATACGACCTCTCTGTCTGGCATTCCCGCTGGTTATCTATGATTGCATTTTACTTGTACTGAGTACTTTGATATTTCGATTTTTAATAAATATTCAGTTAAGATTAGCAGGTGGTTGTCGATATGGTGGAAATTGAAATTATAACTGGTATCAATTATGCATAAAATATAGGGATGCGGCTGAGATAATCATGATTACTCCATTACATGAGCGTATAATGGCCAGCAAACTTCTTGAGCAAGACCTTGACGGCGCAGAAACAAAATTTGTAATCAAAAGCGCCCCCTCCCCGCATTTTTCAAGATTACCAAGTACTGTATCAGGATTCCATTTCAAAACGTATAAAAATCACTCGGGGAGTTGTCAATTTGCCATGATTGTTCTAAAAAGCCGCTTAACGTAGCTTAACCAGCTTAACGACGATCTTAAACTCGTAAGAGACATACGGAGACAGACACTATGTTAGTAATTATTTTTGGTTATTTCAATCATTATTACTCAAAAGTGGACTTTATTTCAAGCATTTTAGTCTAAATATCTAACACATAACTTTCAAAATGGAAAAGTTGTAGAGGTTTAACAATATTTTTATCTTTTTTCCTCGTCCTGAAAACCTGTATTTTGTCCCTAACGACAATTGAGTTTCAGGCGGTCTTAAGTTTGGGATCTTAATAATGTAGGTACCTCTGGGCGTTATTTACCTATTTATTTATTTATTTATCTAGATGCACTAGCATGTACTAAAGCAAAGCGTCTAATACTAAACTAATGAAGGCTAGATGAGATCGTGTTCTCATTTGCTGCCTCATGTACTTCGTTACGCGTTTAATATTGAAGGAGGCGGAATTTATTAGGGCTATAGAGACTTATAAAATTTATAGACGCTTCTACAAGATGTTTCAAACGAACGTAGTAGTATAAGAGATAAGAGGAATTTTGGTAGCCATCAGCTACAAGGGTGATGTAGCAGCTGCAGTATTCGTAGGGTGTAGAGCATCTCTGTTATGGGGATGGAGTTGGAAAAATGTATATGCATGAATATGCAGGTATTATTGTAATATGCACTGTAGCTATGCGAACAGTACAAAAACTGACATGGTTTATCAGTCGGTTTAGGAGATATAGCCGTTCAAAGGACGGATTTTTAATGGCTCTATCTCCTAAACCGACTGACAGAACATGCCATGACATACTGTTAACAGAGCTACAGTGCATATTACAATAATATCCTATGATCAGCCTTGCAGCTGATCGTCCACTTGATACATACCTTTGAACGGCTGTAACTCCTAAACCGACTGGATTTATGCAGGCAGAACTAGTCAATCCCTATCACAGAGATGTTCTACAACCTATGAATACTGAATCATCCTTGCAGCTGATAGTTACCAAAATTCCTCTCATCTCTTATCTTTTATACTATAGATAGTTATATGCATTATTTTCAATTTTGTAGCTCGGTATAAAAAACCGGGAGCGAGCGAAGTCAGCTCGAGATTTTACTACAATATGAATAGGTCTGGACTATTTACGCGCAAAACCGGGATGGATAGCTAGAACGGAGGTGGCCTTTGCCCAACAGTGGGGTAGCAATGGCTGATATAATAAATATTTATAGTAGTTAATAGGTTGCAACATGATCTTGAAATTGTATTGTTATATGATAAGGTCCGTTCGTCGCAATAAGATCTAACACAGAAGCAAGCGAAGCGAGCTCAAGATTTTACCTCAACATGAAATTTCCATTCCAGCGTCATTGCTACGTCCATGGAGGTGGTCTCTTCACTATACCTCATACTTAAATTTTCAAGCAAAGAATCATCACTAGTACTCAAAGATCCTACTGCAAGTTTTCTACACCCTTTGTTTAGGCAATGAAACATAATTATTACAGTGGAATGGTCATATACATATTGGGTTGCCACCCTAAAGCCTGTCGCAACCCCCTGGTAGCCGGGTGCAAAAATATCTTGGAACTTAGACGTTTCTAAAGCTGTTCTAAGAATAAGTGAGAGTGTACTATTTGTTAAAGTTACTTTAAGATTTTTTTGTAACCATTTTAAAACCTTTATTTAAATAAATTTCATTTTTAATTTTTTTCAAGTGTTTCCAATCTCTGTTTATGAAATTCATAATAGTCTTAAAACTTCCTTGCTACTTGCAATGGAGTATAGCCTCGTATAAAAATGGCACTAACCCTCAAGTTGGCATTACTTACTCGATGTAAAGCTGGCATTACTTGGTATTTAGTAAATTGATCCAACACAGGTGCACGATAACGTTTAAACTTGAATGCAATTTATTTGTGCAACGGTCCCGTGATATAAATGCGTGCTTGTTAATGTAGGTACTTATCATAAAGATATAAGGTTTCTTATAGCTTATTGGTTTAGTAAAACTTCGGTATTGAACACGATTACAGAAGAAGCAACGTCAGGTCCGGTCAGTCTTTGGATGGGTGACCGTTTCAATGGCATTGAATATTATAAGCGCCTTCGTGCTTTGAAATACACGTTAAGGGAATATAATTCGGAGCGCACCCCATACAAACGAAGTCTGGTGATATTTTCAATACTAACCAATTAATAGTACATTACGATACGAGTGACCTAAGTTGCCCATGCCAATTTTTTGATTTTGTGGGCAACAAATTCAGTGTCACCGTTTTCGCCATTTCTTTGATCGCGTCCGGAACAATTTTGGTGTTCTCATCGTCGCTAACTTCACTGCTCGAACAGTCCATTGCTGCTCGAAAGTTACAATTTTCGCGAAACGAACTAAGTCAGCGTTTTTCTTTGATTTTGTGGCTGTCACTTTTTCTACAACAGGAAGGTTCTTGCAGGAGAATCGCTAACCTATCCCCTTCTTGTCATTTGTTTCCTGTGCATTTCCAAGCTTCAAACGACATTACAAAGGGTTTTGTTTCATTTTTTTTACATATGTGAAGGTAGTCGATTCATTTACGCACCGTGCAGAAATAGACAACTTAGGTCCCGGAAAAGCGTGCGTAAAGTGCGGGTTTAGGTCACACTGTGCTATAAAGTTAATTAAATTTTTCAGAAACAATCTAGAAACTAATCTCTACGCTTGTCCGATTTTCGTTAAAATGTATAGTTTTGAAGTTACAGTGCCTCAAAGATTCCTATACAAATCTTAAATGAATGCTAGCATTAACACTGTATATTGTAGCGAAAATCTGACATCATACAAGCATAGAGATTCGTTTCTAGATTGTTTCTGAAAAATTTTAATTGGTTAGTATTGAAAATATCACCAGACTTCGTTTGTATGCAGCGCGCATTAGCGCTTTTGGAATAACAGACGCTACAGGTACATACCAGGCCGATTCTCACCGATCCCAGCTACCCAATCCGCCGCGTAGCCCCTGCAACGTCCTATGCCGAGGTCCGTACCCCCCTGGGGTGCCCCTAGGTCGGTTGCTTAAGTTCATTCAATTGGCTCGGTGACCCTTCTGGTCCCTCCAATAGTCCGCAGTAAAAAGCAGTAAATGCTCCCTGAGCAACGCTGTATATGTCATTTCTTAAAATAAAAAGCTTTTGGAATAAAGTTCTTTTAAGCAGTTGGTCCCAGATCCGTCAGAACGGCGGTAGCCACAACTACAATGTGGAACAAAACTTCAGGTTTAGACCATCAAAATAATCTACTTTCATTATGGAGCCAACGTCGAAAAAAGTAAGCAGCCTCATACATCTGAGTATGAAACAGCGGATTTCTCTACATTCGTTCAGCTAAGTCAGTGTTGGCAGCTTGAAATAGGCGCTTAACTTGTCCGAACTAATCAGCACTTAAGTCTACATAGTCTCTCATCCTTGATGGGAGACCTTTGGCCAGGATCCTATACTAGGTGATTTTTAAACAGTTTCTAAATGTTCAGGGATGGTTCAGACCATCAAACTGAACAACTTTTACTCTGCAAATCTGAAAACGCCAAAATGCGGTCGTTTGAGTCGAACAGGCATTGCAGTTTAGAATGGAAGAACTGGTTTTATTGCGGTTTCAGGTTTGCTTTGCTCTCTTAGTAAAATTTGTTCAGTTTGATAGTCTGAACCACACCTGAAAATTTAGAAAGTGTTTACAAAATCACCCAGTATACAGGGTCCTTCTTAATATGCTGACACTTTTATAAGGAATGATCAGAACGTCAAACTGAACAACTTTCTCTATGGCACCAACATCAAAATCGCGAAAATAAAATCAGCTGTTCCATAAAAAACTGCAAACCTACTCGAGGCAATTGCGATTACGATGTTGTTGCCATAGAGAAAGTGGTTCAGTTTGACGGTCTCATCATCCCCTTAAAGAGTGTCAGCATATTAAGAAGGAACCTGAATGAATTGAACATTGCTACATGACCTCCAACCTCTTTATAACCATTACCTAGTAACTAACTCTGATTTCCCTTGATCTGGAGAGAAAACCCATAGATTTAGCGAGACAAGTATATTACGTGAGATTCCATGGTCAAAAAAGCGGTGGACAGATATCCACTATCCTCTTACTACTAACTATACTTCATTCCAAATAAGGACGATGATATTATCCGATTCCTATTTAGCTTTCTGGCCAATTCTGATTACCAAATGTAATTAATTTATTGGATACATATACTATCCGACATATCTTGGACGTTACTAAAGCTGTTTTAAGAATAAGTGAGAGGAAGTGTTTCAAATCTCTGTTTCTGTAATGCAAAATAACCTTAAAATTCGTTGCTATTTTGAATGGAGTATCGGAGCTCGGATTGATTTAACCATCACCTCTTGTCTTGCCTTAACCGGCCGACCAGGAGTGCAGTTGCGAGAACCTATGTTTAAGGTTGGAAGTGTAATATATCACAATGCCGGGGGCCTGCTGACACCAGTCAGCAGGCACTTAGCACCGAAAACTGGCGCCAGCAGACTCACCTCCCTACAACCATATCCACTCAGTAAATGTTTCCGCCCTGTCGCTCCTTGCGAGTGGCCATTTTAGGAGCCAAGGAGATTAAATGAGTTTGCGACCTCTGCCATTTTTGACAAACCAGAGAAATTTGTTACGGCAGGCGTCCCGAGTCTTCCCGCAATATACCAGATTTCCCGGTCCACCCCCATAACCTAGTCGTTGTACAATAGTCTCTGCACCGATCGTGGTACATATTTTGGTGCATTTACAAGATGCATTCAGAGATGGACCAATAGATTTAGCGAGACAAGTATATTACGTGAGAACCCATGGTCAATAAAGCGGTGGATAGATATCCACTATCGTCTTACCACTAGTCATAGTCGTAACTTGTACAGTGATGCTAAAGATTGGGTTCCACTTTGATCTTGTATTATTCCCCGCAGGCAGCTTGTGGAGAACTGTTTGTGAGTGGCGACACCATGAACCCGATTCTCCAGAGAGCCCGGATTGATTTGGCCCTCACCTCTTTACCTTGCCTTAAACAGCCGGCCAGTAGTGTAGTTCTTAATATGGGGATGATCAGACCGTCAAACTGAACAACATTCTCTATGGCACCAACATAGAAATCGCGAAAAAAAAACACTTCTTCCATACAAAACTGCAAACCTACTTGAGCCATGGGACAGCAGATTTTTTTTTTCGCGATTTCGATTTTGGTCCCATAGAGAAAGTTGTTCAGTTTGATGGTCTGATCATCCCCTTAAAAAAGTGTCAGCATATTAAGTTAGACCTATACAAGGTGTTACAAAAATACAAATAAACATTTAAGGGGGTGGTTTAGACCATCAAACTGAACAACTTTCACTATGGGACCAATATCGAAATCACGAAAAAAAAATTGGATGCTCCATACTAAACTACAAATAAACTCTTGCTAAATGTATGGGATAGCAGATTTTTTTTTTCGCGATTTCGATGTTGGTCCGATAGTGAAAGTTGTTCAGTTTGATGGTCTAAACAACCCCCTTAAAAGTTTGAAATGTTTATTTTTACTTTTGTAACACCCTGTATATAAATTTTTTTGCACAAACTAATAAAATACTGGCACATAATGATTAGTTAACATGATTTCAAGTACTTACCTCATTTTAATTTTTAATAGAAGTATTGTATTGTAGAGTTTCTGCTGCGGCAATTTTATTGCAACCACTTTAAGCAGTAGCAGATTCCTTCATAAATTACTTCCAATAAAGTTAATTTTCTTCCTTGAGTTATATTGAATTTCAGTTTAATACATACATATCCTAGACGTTATTACCCCAATTATCTAGTGTCAATTAAATAATAAAGTCTAAAAATAAAACAATGGATTGGAAGGAGTATTAAAAATTAACACACACACTTTTTACCGTGTTTTTTACCCGACTGCGCCAGACTCCTTCTGTTCCTATTTGCTTATGACAGTTTCTATTTGAGTCGGGTAGGTTCAGCATTTTTTTTCAACATGCTTCGAAATTGAAGCACGCAGGTTTCCTCACGATGTTTTCCTTCACCGAAAAGTCGTGGTGTTACAAATCGCACATGCATTCTGAAAAACTCATTGGTATCAGTCAGCCTGGACGGGGATCGAACCATAGCCTCCTGCATGGCAGGCAAGGTTACTCGCCTTTTACCACTACGGCTTATAAATAAAAAGTAAGTTAGTAATGCCAGCAGCTGTGATGGTCCAGTGGCGAGTAGCCTTGCCTGCCGTGCAGGAGGCGATGGTTCGATCCCCGTCCAGGCCAACTGGTACCAATGAATTTTTCAGAATGTGCGAATGTGAATGTGCGTAAGGAAACCTGCATGCTTCAATTTCGAGGCATGTATTGTACCCACTATCTATTATAAGTGGCGACGGGCTCACTCCCCGTCACACTGGACAGAGTTTCGGTACTACTAGTGAAACGTTGATGTTCTGAGGTTTCAGAATATCTCTGACAACCCTCTCGGGGAATATAGTCGTGAGCATATGCAAGTAAGTAATAAAATATTTTTTCTAAAATAACGGTGTTCAACTCTGGCCCCAAGCGGAACACTGTGGACCCGAATTCTTTTTTTCTGTCCACCTCTCGATTAACATAAATTCCATCGGCTTTACCTGTGACACGTTACTCTTATCAAATTGTTTATTTTTTTCAAAAAGGGTTTAGTTATCCTTAATAAAACTGATCACTTATTCTTGGACCGGTTCTGGTGAGAACACGAATGTTCGTCGTTTGTACTTTATTTATACAAGGTGTTACAAAAATACAAATGAACATTTAAGGGGTGGTTTAGACCAAAAAAAATCAACTGTCCCATACATTTAGCTCGAGTAGATTTGTAGTATAGTATGGAACAGCTGATTTTTTTTTCGCGATTTCTATGTTGGTCCCATAGTGAAAGTTGTTCAGTTTGATGGTCTAAACAACCCCCTTAAAAGTTTTAAATGTTTATTTTTACTTTTGTAACGCCTTGTATTATATTTGTATAAAGTAAATGTCAATTTTTCTCGTAACTAAAAAAAATGAATTTCTTCGGATAGAGGGAATAGAGCGTCGTCGATGGCGAGTTGCAGATAGCTATGGACACATTATGAGAGTCCGGCTTCGATACCGCACGGACGACATCATCATCGTCACAGTTTATAGACGTCCCACTGTAGGACACAGGCCTACCCTCAGGGAGGATGTATGGGCGTTAGTCCACCACGCGTGCCCAATGCGGATTGGTAGACTTCACATACACATCGGAATTTCTTCTTTAGCGTATGCAGGTTTCCTCACGATGTTTTCCTTCACCGTTTTAGAGCAACCAGTATTTTTTCCGCGATTTCGATTTTGGTCCCAAGTTTTTCAGTTTGATGGTTTCATTCATCGTGCTCCTAAAAAACTATCAGCATATTAAGTTGGACCCTGTATACGCTGATGATGGTGATGATAATGTGCTTGCTTGAAAACATAGGTGGAGTTGACTTAATTAAAATTATGATTACAAAATAATTTTTTCTGATTGCCTTTATTTATCAAATAACCATTTATTGCTCTCCAGTAAAGTTTACGTTGTTATATCAAAATATCGTATCTTGCAAAATTGTGTGATGATGAATGAATTAATGAATGCAACATAAACATTCTCACGGCTATAAAAATACATTATCATCATATTTGCAGGTGGTAGGGAATTTGCTACATTACAAAATTCATTTATGTAATTATAAGCGTAGATAACATAGAATATACCTACTTGGAGTGCTATTTTTGAAAGTTACACCACATAAATGATTTAATAGTTACTACCGTAACAGATACTGCACTTCACCCGATTTCGCGCGCTTTATGGAATTTCGAACTTTGCGCTTCAGGAACAAAAAGCCTTATGTCAATAAGCGACAGCCTGCATCTTAATCATAATCTTGACAGGCTTTCAAAGGCAGTAGCAGTGTGCGAGGAGTGGGTTAGGGAGGGCAAATGCCCCGGGCGGCACTTTACTAGGGGCGGCAAATTCGAGAAAAATACAGAATTTTTGAGCTCTGTCTATAACCAATTCGTAGAGCAGAGAAAAGTCGATCTTGCTTCGCTCGCTCGAAGTTTCTGTTTTAATTACTGTTCCTACACTACAATTAATCCTAAAGAGTTCTGACCACACTAAGACGTAGGACTAATTATTAAGAACAACAAAAAACCCGACTGCATAAAAAACCTATTAACTGAAAAGAGAAAAACAAGCTCTGTAATGACTAATCAGCTATAACAGCTTTATTTGAGCTAATATAATTTGAATGTTATTAGGTACGTATCGCAAACGGGGACAAAGAAGATTTTTGGTTGGTTGTTGGTTTGTCCCCGCCTATATATATATTTTTGGAATCGTCTGTTCACTAGCTTTCATTTGATACCCATATTATAATTTTTAACAAAAAAAAAATTTATTATTCTCCCTCTCTTTTTTATTGCTCAGACGCCATACTAAAATAATATAGCCTATGCCACTCTCACAATTTTTACAAATCTAATGACACCTCATACGTTAAACATACATACACACATACATACATACATACATACATACATACATACGCTCGAAAAACCTCATAAATAACCCTCCTTCTGGCGCAGTCGGGTAAAAATTTCAAGATTGCTTCGCTCGATCCAAAGCCTTTACTTAGGCTACTTTGCACATATTTTGTACGTAAAAAGGCTCTGGCTCTAACCGATTCTTATTGAGGAGAAAGAGCTCGATACGCTCGCTCTAAGTTTCTATTTTTGCAAGGATAAAACCAAAGAATGTCTGAACACGACCCGAATATCTGTGCAGAAAAATTTCGAAATCACTTCGCTCGCTTCGCTCGCTCCGTTATTTTTGGTGTAGGTAAGATACGGGGGCGGCAAAATCTGTCAGTGCCCCGGGCGGCAGAAACCCACGCTACGCCACTGGTCAAAGGTAATTATCGCAGGTGTCAAACCTGAGTGACGGTGCACTGGTCACACGTTCAAATCAGCAGTATAAAATGTCAAAATTACTAAGTAGATTATGCGGCATTCGAAGACGATTTTGAAAATAGCACTTCTGTGTATTTTCTGGTTATCTATCCAATCCACACTATTCATAATTTTCAGGATGAAATAGAGTCAGGATGCCATTGAAAATATTGGCATTCTCTTTACTAAGACTCTACCCATCAAACTGAACAACTTTTACTGTGGGACCAAACACGAAATCGTATCCATTCCAAAATTCCAAATAGCAATGAAATTTTAAGGTCTGAAGGATGTTCTGAGGTTTTAGAATATCTCTGACTACCCCCTCGGGGAATATAGTCGTAAGCATATGCTATGCTATGCTACCTTACATTTTACGAGTTACCGCAATAGAAAAAATATTTCAAACAATTCGTTTTAAAAAAATGCGGGACAACGACAAAATGTCGAAGAATGCGGGCGTCAGGGTCGGTTTTACGAGTATTTTTCTACTTTTGTAATAACAACCCCATTTTTGCAGTAAAATTTAAATATTGAAGCAAACCAATGACTATACATCATGTTGTGACAGAGTCAGACCGCAAAGTCGTGAGGGAGAGAGGACAACGTACAGGGTGTTGGAAATAATAAACATTCTAATCGGTTTTAGAGTAAATTTTGCTGTGTTACTGCTAAGGATCATCAAGTCATCATCATCATCAGTATTTTAATAACATACAAGAATTCTTGAGCACCTATCTTCCTCATCGGAAATTGTTAAATTTTAAGATTTTTCTTCAAAACCTTTTTGTTTCATTTACGGCTCCAAAATTTTGCCTTATTCGATACGAGGACGAATCGATAGTCAACTTGTGCATTTTCTATTTTCTTGTATCTACTAATTAGGTAGTTATAATTTTGTATACACACTAATCTAGGATTATCGGTATAGAGAAATTTTTGAAGACAGTTAAAACTAAAACCATATGTGAAATATGTAAAACTATGCTTAGCTCCAATAAAAAATACATACATATGCTCACGACTATATTCCCCGAGGGGGTAGTCAGAGATATTCTGAAACCTCAGAACATCCACGTTTCACCAGTAGTACCGAAACTCTGTCCAGTGTGACGGGGGGTGAGCCCGTCGCCACTTATAATGGACAGTGGGTACAATACATGCTTCGAAATAAAAATATAAAATAGGGGGAAATATTTGTAATTTTCGTAATATAAATAATTTTACGAAAAAAAAAGTCAATTAAAAATTTTAGAAAAATAAAGAAAAAAGTAGTTTGCTGAAAAAAAAAAACAAAGTCACAATCACAGCAGTCAATGAAGAAAGCAAATATATTGATAAGAACATGAGTCCAAATAGGAAATCGTAATAAAATAAACATGCCGTGTAGAGCAAAAAATGCAGTCTGCACAAAAAAACGACGAATAAACTTGTAAGTTTTAAATAATTCAATCTGAGGTCAAACACTTCACGGTTCGATTTTAGTAGGTGCCGGTAACGTCGACTCATATTGTTATTTCATTATTAATGCACAAAATGTCTTAATTATATCGAAAACCGGCATAATAACTCAGAAAAAATACACAGCCTCCAACTCCGGTCTTCAAAATGCAGCATCCCTTTCTAACTAGCACAAAACTTATCCCTATCTCTGTTTGCGCCAGACGAACTTGTAAATTGTTCTTTTTACGTTCTGTCCAGGTTGAAACGTCGTATGTGCGTTCGTTTGAATTAATTTTGACTTTTATTTCTTTTGGAATAAGAGTGGTTATAAGAGTTTTATTAGTGTTATATTACTTTTGGTAAGCTGGAAGAATGATCAAGTTATCTCGCTCAGACAAAACAAAACACAGCACAAGTCCTTTGAGCTTTCGAGTTTAGTTGCTTAACGTCGTCGGGCGATTGCTTTTTGTAGCCCTATCCCTTTTCTTAGTGGATTTCATTCGTAACGAAAACGTGTTCAATTCTACAATTCCTTTTAATACAATCATTGTATATTTTATAACAAACTTTATACCCTTCAAGTTAAGGTGAAATTTTGACTACACATTTGAGTAAAGTTAGGTTGTTTGACTTATTTTCGTAAAGATGTTACTGTCACGTTCTATCGATACGAAAGAGGTTTCTCTTTTTGTTGTTAGTGCATTAAGACATACTGGCATGGCATTGCACTTTACTATGGTTCCCTTGGCTCATGAAGCTGATGCATGATTCATATGGAAGCCTGCGAGTGATATGATTTCACGCATGCCTCTGACAGCGACATTCTTTTGCAAATGAGGCTGAGAACGTTCGTAGGACTGTTTTTTACAATTGTAAATAAAAAGTTCAAATGCCAAGACGTTTTATGTCTTACCATAGAATAAGTCTTATGGTTTAACTAGGATTTAGTAGTCTATTTTTTCTATGTATTATATTCTTTATCCTGATGCTCCGATTTTTTATTTTTTACAACTTATCAAAACTTTCTACTTACTTTGATTTTAGATCCGATCCTATCATACCCTTATTATAAAATTGTGAAAGTTTGCAAGTATGTTTGGATGTGACGATGATGTTTGTGACTCAAAAGTCATATTATAAGTTATTAAACACAAACGTTTCATTAATATCTGTTCAGTAGTTTTTGCATAACGCTCGAACAAATACATAACCAGACAAGCAAAAAATCTAAAAAGCTTTGATTTGGAGTCAGTGACACTTAAACAGTATATCGGTATTTTTTTGTAAATATCATCAATGTGCAGACATACTTCGGTTTCAGTTTTATAATAATGTTCATTCAGATATACTAAAATTAATTATTTTTGGTTGGATCCACGCAATACAGTACTATAGATTCCACCGAACACTTCTTCAGCCTGTTCAAAATTCATAAGGCAGTACACTTTTAATTTCCTTCAATGACAAACTATACAGGGTGTAACAAAACACACTAGTAATACTTAAGGGGGTGTAAACTAGTAAAACAAAATCTGTTGTCCCATACATTTTAGTCGAGTAGGTGCTGCAGCTTTGTATTGGACAGCTGTTTTTTTTTAAGTTTTTCTGGATGTTGGCTTCATAGTGAAAGATGTTCAGTTTGATGGTCTGAAGTACCCCCTTAAGTATTACTAGGGTGTTCTGTTACAAACTGTATAGGGTCCTTCTTAATATGTTGTTAAAGGGGATGATCATCCCCTCTTAATCTCTCCCTCCCTTTCATCAAAGTTCTTTCTACTACAAATACAGGGTGTCTCAAAAGAAATTTTATATTTAGTAGATCGATTAAAAAAAAAGTAAGCCGTATATAGAAAAAAATTTTATTAATTATTGAAATACACTTTTTGGGGATTTATTTCTTAAAAATGATATCGTCTTAATGTAGACCCTCGCGTTCTCGGCACTCATTTAATCGAACAGTAAAATTACTTATGACGGCTCGGCAGGTGGATTCAGGGATGGCTGCCATTTCGTGACGGATATTTTCTTTCGAATGGGCCAGTGAAGTCGGTTTATCGGGTTTCTGATGTTTGCGTTTTGGATTCGTTGCACTCCAGTAGCGGCAGTTCTGCTTATTTACGTGGCCATTAAGATGAAAATGAGCTTCATCCGAAAACAAAATGTTGGTAAACGTTGAAAATCGCTCAATCACCTGATTTACGAAATGAAGCCTCTGACTGGCATCTTGGGGCTTTAATTCTTGCACCAATAGAATTTTGTAGGGGTGCAGCTTTAGGTCTTTGTGCATGATGCGATGTAATGATGATCTATGCACATTTAAAGCACTTGCGCGCTTCCGAATTGAAAGGTTCGGGTCGTCACGAACAGACTGATTAACATTCTCCACGTTTTCTACCGTTCTTGATGACCTAGGTCGCCCGGATTTTGATTTATCTAGCGTTGTACCGGTCTCTTCAAACTTTTTAACCCAATGTCGAATGAGAAGAATGCTTGGCGCATCATTTAAGTGGAATTTTCTACGCGCTACAGTCGCCGAATCACCGTTTTTGTAAAACTCTCGCACGCACAACGCGCGGTCTGCTCCCGAGAAACGCTCCATAGCGACTGAATTCCCAAGAGCCAGGCTACCGATTGACATAACCCCCGCGCCCCTCGGATACGTTGCGCTCACGCAGTAAGCTAAATAAATATAAAATTTCTTTTGAGACACCCTGTACAATTACCTTCTACGAATACAAACCTCAAATGCTACGAGAACTAGTCCAGGTTCTGTATGATTAAGGAATTTTTGTAAAGTTTTCCCAGAAAATTGTTCAATTCTTACTTGAGTCGTCAGCCTGTCATCGTTCTGCAAACATTTGTTCAGTAGTCAGCACCGCAAACACGCGGTCGTCATGAGTATTTGCTGGCCACTTCACAAATAGATAATTATTTAGTCCGTCCCTAGATTTACATATTGCATGTGCATTGGATTCCTTGAAAGAAAGCTTGGAATTTTTGGTCTGAGAACTTTTCGATTTGGCTTTTTGACTTTTAAGTCCCATACTCTCTTTGTTGTCTGATTTTATTACAACTTATAACTCGGTATCTATATAAATTACATTTACATTTACTTAATCTTAGTTTTGTACATTCTTTTCATGTTTCTCCACTTCCTGGTGTGTTTCGCAAAACGAACTAAGGTTTTTTGCGTCGCTGTCTTACCAGGTCTATCCATCGGGTATGTGATCTTCCTTTCGATCGTCTGCCTACTACCAGACCTTGCACCACAAGTCGATAGTCTATCTATTCAGAGTTAGTATTCGTATCTGAAGATGTAACCAAACCTCTTAAAAAACCTTTTTGTCGTTTCTGGAGATGTGACCAAAGAATTGCATGGTGTCCTTTTTCCTTTCGAATTAAAAGAAACAGATCTTCCTATTAGTGCTTTCTATTCGCTCTGCGGCCAATCGGAAGTGATTTGAATCAAAAATCATGATGATGGATTTTAACAGCCACAATGCGTTATTCTCGGATAAGACTAAGAAAATCTATACATTTCCTGACGATACGTGATTTCTCGGATGCAGGAAAGTGTGTGTGTGTGTGTGTCATGCGATTCAGGGATACAATTAATTTCTCTTCCATTGTTTTCGGACGCGAAACTCTGACCGATCATCATTTGATATGTCTTTCCACACTGAAGTGCGTCTGGAATCCTTTTTTTAAATGATAAATTTTTTTATTTATTTACATGGGGGCTTATAACCCTGAGGTTATATCAGCCCAATGATAAACATCCAAATTCATAATTTCATATTCGAAAGTGACATAAACTCTATGTAATTTATGTATTATTCGTCCCTATACAAATCTGGATAAGTGACGTTCAATATAACACTCCCTGAAAAAACTTTACCTTAATATTAAAACGTACGTTTATAATGATAGTTGGTTGGTATCAATGTTTTTGGGCAAATAATATGTCCGTAAGGTTTATGTATGTAAAGAGTATCATCTCGTTGCACGCAAACCAATGTTTAAATTATTGTAATCATTATAATTGTACTGAGTTCAGCTTGAGGGTGTATTCTCATTGACATTTTCTTTATGGGTATGAAATAACAACGTGATATTAGTAATTATCGTTTATTTATCGCTGGTTATATATAGGTTCTCTAAAAAAAACTTTTTATAAGATATTGAAAGAAATTCGGAAAATAACTTTGCTGAAAAAATATGAAATTAGCCTTCAATTCCTATGATGGTGCATAAACTCATGACCGTAATCCCTTGAAGGGTGGCCAGAAATATTGTTACAAGTTTCAACTATCTTTAGCATGTAGTTGTAACAATCGATTCTTTATCATTGTAATTTATTTTTCTTAATTCTTTGTTTATGTGTTTTATTAATTTTTTTACGCAACAAGTCGCTTCGTGCTTATATTACTTACAATTACGTCTCCACTTAAGTTTTATGTTATCCCTTGAAATCCTCGTATACCCCATGTGTTGTTACTTAATTTTTATTATTTAACAGTTAGGTTACCATTCCTTTTCTAAGTGATAGGTAAATTTTGTTATCTATTTTTTTATTCTTCTGCAGGTAGCTTAAAAAGGAGCTTTCTGTTTTTAGAGTTTTGTTTGATAACGGTTTGTTTGAGAATGTATGATAGTTTCTGTTTTGTTTGCCAAACATTGTTATACTTACTTCTTTATCTCTATTGTTATTTTAACAGAATCTTTATTGAGATTTGTTAGTAAAATCCGATGTTTTGGTATGTATGGTTTTTATAAGCTACGCATTGTTTATTATTTCCATACAGAGTCCTTCTTAATATGGCGATTGTTTTTAACGGGATGATCAGACAAGCAAATGGAACCAACGTTGAAATCGCAAAAAATATCACTTATAATTTGGTCGAATATGATTGCAGTTTTGTAAGGAACTTTTTTTACATGTTTTCGACGTTATTCATAAAGAGAAAGTTATTCACTTTGATAGTCTGATCATCCCCTTAATAAATCGTCAACATTATTATGTAAAACCTTGTATATGTAGTTACTTTCAATTACCTAATATTTAAATCATCAATTGGTTAGTTTGTATACACATATGTATTTATACAGATCTGCTATCATGTCTAAACTGCATAAATCATTGTTTTCAGACCTCCCACTAATAGTTGACTCAATAAAAAACCATTTATCGAATATGCAAATACATGAATTATCATTGTTTATGTTAGTGCATCAGTCAGCATAGCGCTAAGAAAATGCGATTAAGACATTATCTGGTTAGCACTATCCGCGCTAGAACGGGACGAAGAATAAATACGCCCGCATATAATTTGTACGGAAATAACTTTCCGTGGGAGAGAGACGGCGAGATTGAAATGTCAGGCTCGACGCGCGCATAATGAGAAAAGTGTTGTCTCTTTCTCTCCAGACGTTTTACAATCGTTTATTGTCATGTTACTGTCTCGTTTCGACGGGCGAGATTGAGATGAAATCGCCATCGGCGCGTTCCATGCATGTCCTCCCGCTAGTGGTTTGCTATATCGGTTGGTGCCGCGCGCGCGACGGACGTCGCTACCAATTTTTTCTTTTGTTATTTTTTAATAAACAATCGTTTTTATAATTTTTTTCTTTGCGATCAGTGACTTTTTGGATTCAAGTGCAAGTGGCAGTGACTGGATGTTTCTATTTATTTTTTTGAATTGTGACCGATATTAATTTTCTTAATCATTAATAATTGATAAGTGAACATGTGTTCTGTGTTGTATTTATATTATTGCGAATGGATTGCTACCACTCAGATATAGTTTGACATCTGATGACCTGACGAAAACAGTATCAGCACAGTAAGTTACTTTTTTCCTTATCTCTAACGAACATATTTTTAAACGTCATTCTGTAACATCTGTCAAACTTTCCGGGACTTTTTCTGGAAAGCCACATTTTGCACATAAACAGCGGCAATGTTTCTTCTTACTTATCCGACGGAATAGTCGTCTTTTTGACTTCAGTGACACGTTTTCGGTTTAGCAAAAGCTTTCAACATGTGGTCCAAAGAGCATATTTTGTACCTGCTTCGGTCAGAACGAGAAGGGGCTGACTTTTTGTAAGTTAAAAACAAAGAAATCCCAGCGACGACGGGGAGCCCGCCGGCCGTGTTGCAGTCAAGTCACGTTTTAAGTCTTTCCAGGAAATTACTGGAATATTTAACACTTGTTAAGTTGCCAACGGATATGTTTATTTTATTCAGAAAATTTGTATTTTGCGTTAAAATAGAAATTGCGTAGGTATTTCTTGAAAATTTGCATTCCAAATTAGGCATTAACGACTCACAAGCTTCAACAACTATGATGCTGTTGAAGAATTATCTCAATGCTAGTTTCGCATATTACTTATATTGTAAATTATAATTATCATCATCGTATCAAATGCTGTACTTAATGTATTACGAAAATTCAAGTACCTGCATCTAATAATTTTCATCCTAACATTAAATCCTTAAATCAGTTCAATGCAATAACAAAAATGAATGTAATCACTACGTTTTACCAATAACTTAAACATAAAAAATGCACCTACCCAAACTGATGTATTTCCTACGTAATATCCTTCTTTCAAAAATATCCAAGTTATAAAATACAATACAAAACAAACAAAACACTCATAGGTAATAAACTATATTAAAAATAGTGTCGTAAAAAGATTTGAGGCATTATAAATTGTGTTTAATAATGCTTCGCAATTCTCACAATATTTGTGACTAAAAGTAAAACAAAAATTCGCTCGATATCTTCTCATTACACGTTTATTTTTTAACTGGACTGTTTATAGGAGTCTAGAACACAGACGCAATAATATTTTATAGGTTTTAAAAGGCTGGACAGTAAATTTCCATGATTATCTGTGTAAGTACCCATATAATTGCCTCAAATGTAATAGCTAGTGATACGTGAGAAACAAAATGATCTTCGTAATTAGGTATGTTAAGGCTTTATAATTACATATATTTAAAAAAAAAGAATGAGATGAACTAATGAACAGAAAAACTTGAGACAACTTTACGCATACAACTGAAA
Organism: Agonopterix alstromeriana; assembly: GCA_963924505.1. NCBI lineage: Eukaryota > Metazoa > Arthropoda > Insecta > Lepidoptera > Depressariidae > Agonopterix > Agonopterix alstromeriana. Next base: position 4,712,573 of record OZ004685.1, on the reverse strand, counting down.
ACGCTAGATTCTAGTGTATAAAATGTAGATGAAACTATAATAATTATTAATGTATATTATTGACAAAATATCCTTACATTTGGTTATAGCTTCGAATATTTTAAATCAACTAGTGCTTAACTGACTAGACGGACCTTCCGTGTAAACTCTGTACTTTAAGCTCCAGCTTTCTTTCCAGTGAAAAAAAAAAACAACAGAAAACAGTATAACAGAAAAAAGAAAACTAAATAAATCTGCAAAAATAGCAAGATTAATAAAACATAGTTCCCCATTACACCATAAAACTTTCGGTCACCAAAATCAGTCTAAAATTAAACCACAAAACTTTAACAGTGCACCATTATTATAAAAGCTATCCTATCCTATCCCATACATAAAGACATTAAAACCTGCACAGCGGAACACCAATTTTCGTAACGTCATAATAACTTTGCATTTCACGATCTTCGTCGAAGATTCACGAGAAAGACCGAAGGAGGCCTGACCTGATCGAACCGATCACGAACACGGAGATAGAGTAATGATTTGTTTGTATCGCACAATCGATTCCACAGAGTTTAATATTAATAGATGATATCACTATTATGTCTTTTAATCTCATTGGAACTTGGTACGCCATTTACTTAGTCTAAATGTTCAACTTATTTATTTATTATGTCGTACCATCATCTATAAAGGAGTCAACTTCTTTTAGGCCCACAAACGGTAACGTTTATTGATGGTATTATACTAAAAACATAACTTAATTTATTATAGTAATCGAATGAAAGATTATGTAAAAATGCAACTGGAATTATGAAAGTATTTTACAGAGACAAGATGTGCGCCAACTGCGATTACGCGACACTCCGTTTAGATTAGGTATAGGGAGAAATAAATCGACATGAGTTCCATAACTATACGCCAACTATACGCTAACTTAAATATTGGTGGCCTATTTCCCTTAGCTGGAGAAATTGACTATTTTAGGCTCTAGTTATGTGTTAAGAATCATATTACTATTACTTAATTATTTTTAAAGCTAAGAATTCAATTTATTTCAAAATGATATTGTAACATAAATATTTTACCATTACTAACACAATAATCATTGACAGTAATCATTATTTCGAAATTCTTTCAATAACAAGTTCAGATTCCTTTGACATCTTATGTATTCTGTATAACTTCTCAATTTTTTTTTTTTTTTTTGATATTTTTTCAGTTTTTATCTAGTTTTTCATATTACTGAACTTTATCATCTTTAAGTATATCTCAACCCTTAATCTTCATGTGCTGGTGCTTAAATCTATGTTATTTTTATTTCTCTTACCAATATATTATCAAAGTTGTGTTGTTCATCAATACATTTAATCAAAAATCTCAATTTAAATTCCAGAATGCAAATAAAATAACCCTCACAACTCACTTACGTTACGATATAATTTGCAAAGTGATGGGACCAGTTATCGATTCAGAACCTGATACAAAATCAATAAAATACCAAGTTTAAATTAAATTACTCTGCTTTCACAAATTCCTTCATCCACATCTAAACCGTTTATTGCTCTGTTACCAGCATCGACTCCCGCACAGGTCGGTCGTCGACTTTTAAACGCCGATTCGATCTCTCTATTGATCCTCGATTGACTTGATTAAGCAATTACCGAAACTACACGTTTCTTTGCCACTAGATTTCTTGATTCGTTACTTGGGTTTTTAAATGCTTAGTTCATTAGTGTTATGGATGGTAACGCTTCTGTCTGGTTGGAACCAGCTAGAACTGGGTCTGTTTGTAACTCTTCGTGAAGACGATTTGTAATACAATAAAGATGAGTTTCGTTTTGACCATTTTGGATGGGCAAATGAAAATTTGTCTAATGTTGCACATCCTTTCTCGGTAAATATTTTATAAATGGTATTCAAAATGAAATTATGAGTAAAGATACTTCAATTCACACGGGTTTTAAGAGTACAGTTGCAGCACAAGTAATCTTTTACAATATTTAGAGAGCAAATAATTAAAAAATAACTGAAGTAGCGATATAAATATATAGTAATAGACAGGTAGAATAGGTTGTAAGTAGTAATAAACTTAAAGGATATTTAATAGAATCCCATAAATTACTATTAGAATTGAAATCCCGATATAATAACCTAGAAAGTCTTTTAGAAAGGGGTATTTTCAATGTTGCAATATGGAAAATCAACACTGTTCTTGTGCAAGTTTGAAAACTTTCTCACACTGTAGCAAAAAGGATACGACTTGTTGCTACAACATAATAACTCAAAATGCATCTCTGAGAATACATAATCCTTCTTCATTTTATGTTAGGGAATCATGCCGATGTTATAAGCGAATTGTTATTACTGAAAAATTGCTTCATTGAGGAGTTAGTCGGAAACTGATTGGCTTGTAACTTGTAGTGTAGGCTTTACTATTTTCATTTCACGATTTTGATTATAATACATAACATTATTTATGGTAACAAGTTCAACAATATACGTAGAAGCATGCCGAGTAAATTAATAGCATAGAATAAATAATAGTACCTGGGTACCTAGTAGAAGATCGTATATATATTTTGTTTGTTGTATTGTGCAATTTGTTGATTTATAATTTGGCTAAAAAAGTAGGAATCACCATTTATATACAGTATTTATATATTTTTTCTGAATAACACTAAATATAATTATAATTTATATGCTGTAAAGTAAAATATTGTATATTAATTAAATTAACTTTTAATGTACCTACTGCAGACACTGTAATATACTTTGTTTATCCTAATTATTATATTATAAAAACTTGTCATAGGCTTGTTTCACAATGGTATTTAAAACAGATGGAGTATTCTTTAATAGTTCAACATTATGAACCCTTTTAGGGCACAGCAATTTTAAAAGCGACGACTTGAATAGACACAAGTTGTCCATGATATTTTTATTAGTTACTAGTATTATTGTTTGTTAGTTTTACCAGAACCTCCGTCACTCGGCCGTCCATACATAGATAAGTCTCTACACTTTGGCGCATCGTAAGCGATGCGCTTGCTTGATTTCTGCCACTCGTCGCACACGACGCGCGCTATACGAAGTAATAACGACGCTGTGGCAAGCTCCACTAGGTACCTTTTTGCACGTACCGTCTGTCAGTAGGTAATTAAAAGCCGATAAAATGGCTTTATACAGGGTTCAACTTAATATGCTGACAGTTTTTTAAGAGGATGATCAGACCATTAAACTGAACAACTATCTCTATGGGACCAATGTCGAAATCGCGAAAAAAAAATCAACTGTCTCATACAATTGGGTCGAGTAAGATTTCAGTTTACTATGGAACAGCAGATTTTTTTTCGCGATTTCGACATTGGTCCCATAGAGAAAGTTGTTCAGTTTGATGGCCTGATCAATCCCTTAAAAAAGTGTCAGCATATTAAGAAGGACCCTATATGATACGAAGTAACTAGTAACCTGTGGTTTTATTGTCGCTAGCACATAATAATGGTGTCCTGTCATTTCACCGACAGTCAATTTGCAAATTTTTACTTGACAACCAACTACTGGCAAAAAAATGAATCGTTATTTCATCTTTACACAATTACTGATTTTACAAATTATTCAAGTATTAAACTAATCACCTGACTTATTTTCATTTTGCGACATATCATTTGACAAACGATTCATTTATCATTCATGTTATTTAAACAAACAACACTTGGTGTATTGCATTATTTGACATGTTGCATTATTATTAGGCACACATTTTACTAATGTCAACCAATATAATTAATAAAAAAAAACATCACTATCATTCGTAATTTTAATAAATCAACAAAAGTAAAAATTAACAACAGCCTATTTTAATTTCAAATGGATTGCTGACGATCTTAATAGTTTTCCAATCCAAAGTAAAATATATTAAGTCGGTTAGGTTAGGTTTGACTTGCGACCACGCCGCACGAGCCGAGCGAGCGGAGCGAGCGTGCCGCGACAGCGGCCGGCGAGTGCCAGAACCGAATCGCTCGTGTTAAACTAGTTTAGCCGACTCCACTAGGCTATCCAAAGTAAAATGAGTCGGTTAGGTTAGGTTTGACTTGCGACCACGCCGCACGAGCCGAGCGAGCGGAGCGAGCGTGCCGCGGCAGCGGCCGGCGAGTGCCAGAACCGAATCGCTCGAGTTAAACTAGTTTAGCCGACTCCACTAGGCTATCCAAAGTAAAATGAGTAGGTTAGGTTAGGTTTGACTTGCGACAACAATGATGCCAGAAACCATTTTTGTTTTTAGAAAAAAAAAACTTTAGTACTTACTTACCTGTAAATTATTTGGCCCAAATGGAAATTGCAACCGTGCAGGACTGTGTTTTCAAAATTTGATCGCAAGCTTAAGATAGCTGCTTTTTCAAAGTCTAATATGCAGACTTTTGGTGTGAAATCAATGTTATTTTCTGTTCCATATTCTATAAGCTATCTATTTTGTTAATACGTGATTTTGTAAAATAGTAACAATATTACATGAAAAATACATAAAAGAAAAAAATACATTAGGTACATTTGTAAAGACAAGCTTTTGCAAAAAATATTTTTGTTAAGCGATTATTTGTAAAATGATCAATTTGCGGAACAAGGTGTTTGTAAAATGAATATTACATGAAACGTTGCTTGTTAAGTAATAATTTGCCAAAAAGTTTTTGGACAAACATTAGTGAACCCATAATAATATATCCTACATAATCCAGGCAAGGCACTCACGGGCTAAAGAATCATAAATATAAAATAAAATCATCCCGGTCGGTGCAATTTTGCCGATATCGTTAAGTCGTTTAGTTATTTGGTCGAAGCTATCTCGGGAACTGGTCGGGTATGGGTCAAGTGCGGTCACGGCCTTAGATGAAGACATTCGGGCGGGACAGAGGTGCTGAGGAGCGTCTTGATCGTTACTTTATTTTTGAACCAAAAGAAAGGTCTGAAATAATCATCTTTATCTATATTGTAACTTAAAAAAGTGTCTGTCTGTCTGTTAATTACATCGTCATCTAACTAAATTGGGGATGCTACCGGTAGAGCTATCAGTGAGACAAAAACATTGTGAGGGTTGGAAAAATATAAAAAGTCATGACAGTCACTCAGCAAAGGAAAATAATTGATGGAATAGAGTTTAATATTAACAATAAATGCTTTCTAAAGTAGGTTTATTACAAAAACCTGTTTATTTTCAAACAATTATTCCATTTACTTATTCCCACGTTACGTACCTACTAATTTTTCTTTTTGACGTTCACTACCATTTTCACAATCGTAAATTACATAAAAGTCCAAACGGAAGTCTTAAATCTTTACACGTATATACGAACCTATTTAAAATCATATTAAAACGTCTTGTCCACTCAATCCGTTGTACGAACCTAAACATTTTTATTGCTAACTCATAACTATCGACTATGGTGATATATTATTTCTTCTTGATGTAACGACCGATTCTCATCCCACGGCTTTCATTAATTATAACTTCAACGATTCTTGTGGTTTCATCAATTACATTTGTTATTGAGCAATAGAAAATTTGAAAAGGATTTGAAGTAACTTTCTTATTGAATTAACGGGTTAGTGAGAATTTTATTAGGCCTTTTCGTTCAATTTGTTATTCGTTTTTCTGAAAGGTGATGCTAATAATATTAATTAATCAAAGATAAGCAACAGAAGTTTTGATTGAATGGAAACTATTTGAGTACAGTTTATTTTACTCATAGAAGATGTCGACGACAATTACTTGATCGTTGGAAAATTTATACCGTCAGGCAACCGCTGTCAATCCTAGACGTCTGGTAAAAACATTACTGTTATAGTTTTACTACAACATTAAACAAATATATATTCTACAATAAGATGTAGGGTATTCATTTTTTTACATTTTTAACTTGATATTCAAATAATTATTCAAATGGGAAATGTGAGGTACATATGTGTTTTGTTTGTAGGGTTTTTATTTATTTTAAATATACATATTTTCATTTTTAATTTCTCGTACCTAACTTGAAAATGTGTATTTTCTTTTGACGACATTTTCGTAAAAGATCTTACAAACTATATTAGTAAAAAAAAATATTTTATTCTAGTGCTAGTAAATATATTTTATGTAAGATTGTCTAAAATAGAACCGACTTCAAAAAAGGAGGTTTTTGAAATTGGTTAAAAACAGTGTACCTACCTACGGGGCTCATTTTCACATTGCGTAATGAATCGGCGGGCGGCATAACATTTCATTATGCCCGAATAATTTCCACTAAAAGACCGTATTCAACCTATTGCGATTTAAACCAATACACATTTTCATCAAAATTCCGCCGGGAACCGTGACACGACCAGAAAATACGGCTACAAAATATTTGAACAGTCACCATCGTAATACACACAGAAGCGCATCCAATCGGGTCCATCTCCAAATAAAAATTCGAAAAAAAAACGTTGGCCGTCGAAAGAGCCATCTTTCTGAGGTAGAACTAATTGGTGCGCTGGCCGTAGTTAAAAAAGTTATTTGTTAAACTCGTAACACTGTTTTGATTGATCTTCAGAGGTCCAAACGTGAGGTTGACGACAGCAAAAAATATCTGGATAGCCTCCGAAATTATGTGTTCTTTACAGCGGCCGGCGGGCGATTGAGTTTTGTAGGTGAGATTTCTATGAAGTGTTAAGGGTATATTACCGTTGGCACGCTCCATACAAACGAAGTCTAGTTATATTTTCAATACAAACCAATTAAAGTCAATGAAATTTTTCAGAAACAATCTAGAAACTAATCTCTAAGCTATGTTGTCGTCCGCTTCGTTTGTATGCAGAACGCATTAGCACGTTTGGAATAAATCTCTCTTAACGAATTAATGCAAAATCTGAATACTCAATAAAATCGATAACTGTAAAGGAATTACAGCGGGTCCCAAGACAGATTAAGAGCCATTCCCCTTGGTTTGCTGGACTTTCTCGTCTAATGTGTGATTGGATTAAAGAACTTGCAGAAATAAGTGGAAAAAGATCATCTTTCTTTCCCTAAATAAAAAGGCAAAATCAAATTTTCCATCGGACAAGCACTTATTTTGTTTTCATCCTTTTATACAACGGGGTTTTCATTCAGCAATAATCATTCGTTTCTGTAAAAGTTTAGCTCAAAATTGTCGATACCTTCAACGAGAAAAGCATATTCTGTGTGGCTTTTTTGGAGCTGTTACTACATAACTTCCATAAACATATAATAACAGCGGAATAGTTCTTATTATGAATTTTATGAAGCGTCGATACATGAATGAAACGGTTATTATGATTATACAACTTAGAAAGTTAATTTCACTTCTTCTTGTGGTGCCATCTCCTATCGGAGGTTGGCTATTATTAGGGCTATTCGGAACCTGGAGACTGCCGCCCTGAACAGTGAGGTGGTGTTCATATCGAACTATTCACAAAGGTTTTAAAGCCAGGACGTCTTTCTCCTACCAGGCAATCGTCTTCCCAAAATTTTCCCCTTCAGAATAATCAAAAAATAATCTGGAGAAGTTGGTAAAGTAAAGTTTTGAGCAGGTGCAAACGTTACCACTAACAATTTTTCAAACCCGGACGTTATAGCTACTAAGCAACAATAAGTATTACTTACAACGGATTTACCACGTTTTGCGTCATCGTAAATAACTACATTTGACATAAATAAAACACACCTTGCTCCTTCTCAATACACCACGTGAACTATTCGCAGAATAGATCCGTTCAAATCGACAAAAGTGTCGAAAATCATTAAGGGTGCCGCACAAAAGAAATTGTTTTGTGTTCACGAAACTAGTTTCACAGATATAGTTGAACAAAAAAAGTGGAAAGAAGTGTATTTTGATGTCTAAATAGCACGCCAGGGCAGGTAGAAGGGTCAGGCGGTTCTCGGCTTTTGGTGAAAGAAATGTCATTAATTTTAACGCTCGTCCGGCACAAGTTTTGGGTAGAATTTTTATTTTTTAAATAATTTTTCTTTATCTATATTATTTGATCAAGATGTGGAAGTATGGATAAGGTTCTGTTTATCATCGTCATAATTTTTAGGAAGTTACAAAACCAGTTATGATTTTATTAATCGTAAAATACGCTTGATTAGAAAGCTACAGGCATTTTACAAATTTTCTTCGATGCTCAATAAAAAGAATAAAATATCTACATTTATAAAACTGTAACAGAAGTCTGTACAACATATAAGATTTATACAAACAAAATTACGATATGGTTTTTAGGTGTCCCTGACTCCAAACCACCAATTTTGGAATTTTTTGTCCATTCGCTTGTTTGTTTGTTCACGCATCACGCAAAAACTACTGGATCGATTTTGATGAAACTTTTTTGTTTGAAAGCTTATGATTAAACAAAAAAAAGAATATTTGATTGATTTATTAAACTCAAAATCTGGTATACCTATGTCATTTTTATCGCTATGATGACGGAAACCCTTACTAAAACGAAATCTCAAAATCAACAAACATTGAAGCGCTCTACTTAAACTTTGCTACCTATTCACCAAAATTACATCCAAAAATCTAAAAGCTTTACATCCTAATGGAAATCAACAAAGGAGAATTTCGTTCTACCTGACCGTTTGCCCCATTGTTATATCCAAGAAATCTGGTGAGCATTCAAGCTCTTTTTTCAAAAAAAATTCCTTGTTAGCAAGTCTTCGGATAGACTCTTCGAGGACAATAGCCTACATATTTATAAGTGGGTAGGTAGGCGGGTACAGGTGTTTTGTCTAACTATATCCCCTTATAATTTGAGATCATCGAGATATTCGTGTTGAATTGAGATATTGATAACTGTATTAGGCCTTCTACCGTTATTATAAATCTTTGCTTACAGATAAATGGGTATGAGTAAGGTTGTATGGAGACAAATTTTTCTTTTTTTTTTGATTGGCCTGTAATAAAACTTACATAGGTTTTTAGATCACCTTTCAAAATACATTAAAAACATCACATTCATTGCTAGGCTGCATCGGAGCTGTGCTATTAAGGTACAAATAACATCTAAGTTTGTATGGAAGAAATAGCTTTTTTCGCTAAGACAGAGTTTTGTATCTTCTGTATTTCTTTACGGTATTATTTCGGTATTATTTTGCCTTAAAATTTCGTTACAACTGTTATTGTATTCAGTCCAATACGTCGACGATACAACAATAACCAAAATAGAATTTGCTTCGTTCTAGTAACTCGTGTTTCGAGTTTGAATTAATTGAAAAAAAAAACGTTAATAAAATGCAGTAACTTATTAATCTACAAATCTGTTCAACCAACAGTTAAACACAAACATGCTATCTCCCTCAAGTTCGAGATAAAGTCCATAAATCTATCTCATCTTCTGTCTTAAATTAATCTTTTAACTTAAGTACCGGAAATTATAAAGCTCACATTAAACAATCAAGCATTGGAGTACGTTTCGGAGTTTTCTTATCTGGACGGACAGACAGACAGACAGGATGTTCGTGTTAGCCCATCTAAAGTGACAGACAGATCCCGGAGCAAACATATTGTTAGTATGATGATTATGATGTGATGTGGGTCATTATTAGTCAGGATATTTTTCCTTGCATTAAAATAGGACTAATATTAAGAATGCAGAAAGATATACAACGTGTTAAATAATAAGCGCAAAACCTCATACACCCCAACTGATATATAATAAAATAATTAGATTAAAACAATAATTTCATTATTTTCATAATTCGATTCTGCTCTCGATTCTAAACAAACTACTTCCTAGTTTTGCGTTAATTCATTAACACGTTGTATATGTATAGTAATAAGCAAATGTATTTTAAAATCACTTACTCCACACATAAAGCCATGTACAAGACAAGTTTAGAAACATTGTATGTTTGTAAGTTGCAGGTGATAATCACAGTTTACTCTGTCAGTTAACGTAGCTGCGCGAGCTACTGACTGCGTGCGCGCATCTCTGCCGAATATTGTTGAGAGTGGTACTATTTGTTATTAAAGTCATTGGTAACTCACTTGAAATTAAGCAGTATGATATAGATTTTAGAACCGGACAATTTGGTTGAGTTGATGCCAGCGTTCTAATTTCAAGCCGAATTGAATTGAATGATTGATTGCCTTTCGCATTTCCTATTTTTTAGAGCTATTTATATTAGAAACTGTTGTTCCGAAACATTCTAGTTGCTTATCGAAACCATTAAACGAGAAACTGAACTGAAACGAAATAAAATTGACTTTCTTGGACATAAAAAAAAAACTATGCGTTGAAGGATGCTGTTATAGGATAAGGATTGCTTAAATTCATTCACTGGCTCGGTAGACCAATCATGGGCTCTCCAATTGTCCGCAGTAATAAGCAGTAGCTGCTCCTGAGCAAAGCTGTAATAGCGAGATAAAAAATCATGTAGTAAGATTTTGTGGTCTTGATTCTCACGTTTGTGATTCGAAGTGAGTTGGTTTCGAGTTCTATTTAAAACACAAACTGATAGTACCACTTCAAGTTATGTTTGAGCGTTATTATCTTGACGTTGATTTAGGCTGCGTGCGCGCAGGATTATGGTGCGTTAGTTTTGGACGGAAGGTATTGTTTTGTTAACTTTTTATAGAGAGATAACTTATTAGTCGACTGCGTGACGGTGATGATGTGTTTAAGTTGTTGCTCTTTGGTTTTATTATTATTTATGTGATTGTGATATGTATTATTTATATTAGGAAATAAAATGTACTAAATTATTTGAGTAAAGTAATGAATGTTGTTTAAATTACATTTAAATGTTATAGGTTAATAAAGTTCAAATTATTGTTATTGTAATTTGTTTGTCTAGTTACTATACACAGAGTATTATGATAGCAATCAATTATTGTTATTTCAAAAAGGAAAAATCGATCTATTACAAAATTGTAATAGAAATATTATTTATATCCCTATAAATCCAAGAAAATCGCAACATAATCTGTTTTTACGTACACACGGCGACACATCAAGCTACGCAAAACAAACATAAGTTGGTCGCGCGACGTTATACATTACTCTACCTACGCGCGGCCAGCTTATTTTGGTTTTGCGCAGCTTGATGTGTCGCCTTGTATACATTCTCATTTTTTTATCTAGTTCAAAAAGTAAGCCTTCCTACATCTGACCGCTTAAATGATAGCTTATAGTTGAACGAAAGCCTCTGACTACCTCGAATAGGATTATTATCGTGAGTTTATGTGTGCGTTTGAATTACTTGTAAATTCTATCGCTAACCCTTTTGTTTCTATAGCTTTTCCATTTCAAATAGGTCTTAAATTAAGCGCTAAACTTTATCTAGATTTAACCTCAAAACCAACGGACTAATAAGTGGTTAATTCAAAGGTACTAAAACCAGTTTTAAATAGGAATGCGAGTGGGCGCTGTTCTATCCCTGGTTTGTTTGGATAAGAAACGTTTCGGCTCGTGATGAAACCTTTCGATGGTTTAACACCATGCATAGTGGTTTATATGGGACATACTGTAGATTTAGAGGATTTGAGAAAATGTTCCCTAAGTTAGTGTGTTTCATTAAAGAACAAAATCACCGGTTATAACTAGTTCACAAGAAGGCTACTTAATACTAGCTTTCGCCCGTGGCTGTGTCCGCGTTAACTTTGAAATTCTATGCGTTAATTCAGGATATGTTCTATAGCTGTGCCAAATTTCATCAAAATCCTTTTAGCTGTTTATGCTTGATTGAGTCACAAACTTCAAAACAAAGTATCACATTTATAATTTTTACCACTAGATTTTGATCCGATATACAACGTGTTAATGAATAAGCGCAAAACCTAATACACCCCAACTGATTTATAACAAAATAATTAGATTGTAACAATAATTTCATTATTTTGAGACTTAAAATTTAAAGTTATTCGCATTTTAAGTTTTGAGGCAAAAATGATTTGTTATCATTTCGGCAATGAATGAAAGCGCTAATGTGCTCATGGATACATTTTAAGAATCCTGTTTTGGTAGTAAGTAGGGTGAGAGTGCCCGAGCGGTGGGTTGAGATTGAGTTCAGTAAATTTTTAATTTTACAACAAATTATTTAATATTTTGAAAAAAAATCCTATGTTGAAACTATGATAATTCGATTCTGCTCTCGATTCTAAACAAACTGCTTTCTAGTTTTGCGTTAATTCATTAACACGTTGTATGTAACAGTCCAACTTAATATGCTGACAGTTTTTAAGAGGATGATCAGACCATCAATCTGAACATCTGACCTCCGAATCCTCTATGGGACCAATGTCGAAATGGCGAAATAGAAATCAGCTGTCCCATATTTTTGGCTCGAGTAGGTTCGCAGTTTTGTATGGAACAGCAGATTGTTTTATCGCCATTTCGATTTTGGTGCCATAGAGAAAATTGTTCAGTTTGACGGTCTAATGGTCCCCTATATATCAGTAGCCCAATCTTCTTCTTCTTTCGTGTCAGCAAAAGCTATATTGCATGACAATCACTCATAATGTAGTGTACAGATTAGCCAGTCAACAATAGTATCAAATCAACAGTAGTATCAGTCTGTATTCAAATGTATGTTCTGTTTTGGTGTACAATAAAGTATAATTGAATTGAATTGAATAGTAGTATTGACGCCGACTGCCCAGGGTGGCACTTGGGCAGGCTCTTTCCTTGTACCCAGATTTTAAGTTTAATCATAAGCTTTTCTCGCAGAGGTTATATTGCTTTTGCAACTGCACTCCCCAGTGGCGTAGTGTGGGTTTCTGCCGCCCGGGGCACAAATCGATTTTGTCGCCCCCTTACCTTACCTACAAAAAAATTGTAGAAAATTTTTTTTGCACATATATTCCGGTTGTGATCAGACATCTATTGGTTTATCCATACAAAAATAGAAACTTAGATCAAGTTCGACCTTTCTCCTAAATACGAATCAGTTAAAGCCAGAGCTTTTTACATACAAAACATGTGCAAAGTAACCGAAGTAAAAGCTATGGATGGAGCAAAGCATGCTTGAAATCTTGAGCACCACGTCTTAGCTGTGGTCAGAACTCTTTAGGATTATGTGAAGGCACTCTGTTGTGTAGGTTTCTCTGTTCTGCTCTACGAATTGGTTATAGACAGAGCTAAATCAATCTATAATTTTTCCGAATTTGCCGCCCCTAGTAAAGTGCGCCTCGCTACGCTACTGGCACTCTCGACCCGTTGTCTACAAAGGAAATAATGTAACCTGTGGGAAGAAAATTCCCAGTTATCCCCTCACGGGAAAGATACACGCTTTTTCTTCTTCGTCGCTCAGCTCTGGACCGACAGCCTTATTATTTGCCCTTATTAAAGTCAGAAAGAAGCCTCGACAGCTTTACAGCGCGGGGTGTATTGTGATTACAGATCATATAACACAATAATAATACTTGTTCTTCGTTATGATATGCCTCGGGATAAACATTAATTGCCGCTTTCGTATTTATGGCGATCTCTTCTTGAATTTATGTTGTAGATAAACGGTTTTTGGTTTTGTTCATTTCTAATGAAAGATTTTTAGAGCAGCTTTCTTTTTCGTTATCTGGTACTTTATATAGTTTATAAATAAATAATAAATTTTTCAATTTCATCAACCTTCCCTACCAGTTTTTTTCTGTGTTATTTATAACTAGCTGTTGAACGCGACTCCGTCTGCGTAGACCTTAAAAAAGTATCATATGTGTTAATCCAGATCATATTCTATCTGTGTGTCATGTTTCATCAAAATCCGTTCAGTAGTTTTTGCGTGAAAGAGTAACAAACATACATCCATCCATACAAACTTTCGCATTTATAATATTAGTAGGATTTATATTACATCAGCGATGCTTATATTTGTTTATGAAAACTTCGAATTCGCGTACCTAACTTAAAAAATTGTGGCGATTGCGATGAAACAAAAACTTAATGATGTTCAAAATATAATCAAACTTGGTTCAGGATGAACCTCTCAAGATGACTGAAAATTAAAAAAAAACCTTATCAGTTCCAGTGTAAGACACCGATTTTTTTTTCGAAAAATCAGCGACATTTAAATGCAAAAGCAATATTAAAGGCATGAAAGAATAACACTTTAGTGTGGTATTGGAAATAACAAACTCACAGTTAACCAAGCATTCAAAATTTTAAACCAACCAACATTTGCACCGAATGGTTTCAGAAAAAAAAAGGAAGAATATTTAATCCCTAATAGGTTATTGTTTGAACAAGTGGTCTCTTCAAGTATGAATATGCCATTGTTCCGTAGAATGGTATGACAGGTTAAATATGGTTTTTGACAATGTGAGGATTTGTGAAAATTACGAGTTTTAATACCCTATTTGAATAAGGATGTAAGGTACTTTAGAATTGAATGCGGCCGTCTCTTGACAGTATTTGAATTTTTTGTCAGGTAGTTTGTACAATTGATAGTAGAAATGTTGATTTTAATGTCAATACTGCAGGAGTGCTTTCCATACTTAGAAAACGGCTAAAAAGCTCTCTCCTTTTGGTTTCTTCCTTTCCAGAGTCAGAGTTCCAAAAGTAGGCTTCAGCAACATTATACAGGGTGAAATTGATATCATTAGCATCCTTTTAAATTAAGAGTCTACCCATCAAACTGAGCAATTCTTTTTCGCGATTTCGACATTGGTCCCATAGAGAAAGTGGTTCAGTTTGATGGTCTAATCATTCCCATAAAAAGTTGCAGCATATTAATAAGGACCCTTTATACATTACATATACATTTGTTTGTTTTGAAATGTACTGAAACTAAAGTCCATAGCCAACCACCAAACTTAGCGACTGTTTACTAGTAAAAACCAATATTTACCGGTCTGAACCAGAATCCAAAACGCCAATAAGCTACTGTACGCCTCCCGGTCTCACTCGGTCAATATTTAACGTACTTATTGCCCATAGTCCTTAAAATCAAGCCTTTTTTAACTTTAAGTCAACTGAATAAGAGTTTTTTTAAGGATTTCGGACTAGGAATGTACTTAAAATGTATTCCCAGAATCACTTTTAGTGTTACTGTGTGATTTGTGGGTAAACTTAAAAATTTGTATTTGTTAACTTATTTTGATCGTTGTGTAGTTGTGTTAGAGGTTGGTTTCGGTTGGGAGGGTTGTTTGTATGCACTAATTGAAGGGTATTCTTTGTTGTTCAATAACTTGTTATAAGATTCATTTTCGCCCTATGGTAGTTTAAAAACCTTGGTATCGACAGGAATCAAGGTTTTTTACGATAGAGATGAGTATGGCGACCTATAAAACTCATATTTTTATTAAATTGAATCCAAGATAAATTTTTCTTCAAAATATAGGATTGTATAACGTGTTTATAACACGAAATTTTCAGGAAACTGGGTAGGTTCCTACCGTTCACCCTGTATACACATAAATATAATTTAATTCATCAATTGATTTTACAAACGATTTTAGTTTTAGTGAATATTATTATTGAGTCTTAAAATTAATTACTTTTTTTTTCGTTTTTAGTTAAGATCGTTTTTGTGAAAAGTATTTTATTATAATCACAGAACATTATAAAGAGGGGTTAGAAATGCAAAGTAGCGTGTTTGCTTCGGAGACGGCTGTCGCCACTTGTCTTCCCGCTCACGCTGCTACAGTTACTCATGCCCTCTCGCTCGCACCACGCCGCGCGCCTTATGGTGTTATGCAAATCATTGCATAACCTGTGGCGACACGTTCCACGCCTACTTTGCACTTCTAACCCCTTTTATAATGTTCTGTGATTATAATTTTGGTCAAAAACCTATTTCCTACCCATAATTAAATAAACATTAAAACCAACTATAGACATTGCATTTCACTACCCAGATAAAACAAAGTCATGTCATATCGCCAAAGTCAATATTATTTCAAAGTAATACTTTTTGAAATCATCCCAACACCTCTACAAATAGAGTCCAAGCTTCTAGATTAAAACAAACATACATGTTACATTAAGTGACATATATATTTCATGAAAAACACTTGTATTTGATGGGGCAAGCACGAGTTTACTAAATATTGTCATTCGTATTTTTAGTTCCATTTACTTAAGATGTAACAGAAATAATAAAAGAAATTAAAAAAAAATTTTGGTACAAAATTTACTAATAAAATACTAAAAAATGCAAAATGTGTGCATAAAAACAATAAGTTAAAAGCTGTATTTCAGCAGTAAAGCTAAGAATTTAAGTGATATTTACAGTATATACAACTTATGACTAAAAATAAAGATAAGTATGGCTATGATTAACAATAAAAATGAATACATAAGCAGAGAAGAAATGAACCAGTATATCGAACATGACTTCCATTCGACTTACACTAAACAGAAAACAGTAAAAATCAGCTTTTCTTTTTGGACTAAATCAATTAAAAAGGAAACAGAAAATAATTATATTTACGGGAACACAATAGACGCAGTCATAAAAAAATTACTCATTGTACGATTAATTAACTCGTGCTCAGGTCACTATTAAGTGTCAGTATTATGTCAACATGTAGCAATGTAGCATGTAGCATAGGGAACCGACGAGATTTCCTTATTATTTTAAAGTTTGCTCTAGAAATGCTCTCAGTATAAACATAGATAGGGTTGTCATTACTTAGTTTGCGTTTAAATTTATAATGCAATGAATTTGACTACCCCCTCGGGAAATATAGTCGTGAGCATACAGCGTGTTACGGTAAACAGCCACATTACTTTAAGGGGTGATTCTACCCATGGTACTGAACAACTTTTCCTAAGAAACCGAAAAGACTTTCCATACTAAATGCAGTCAGCTGATCGAACGTTTGTATGAAAAGTCGAAATATTTTTTCTTGAATTTCCTATAGGTTTCTTAGGGAAAGTTTTTCAGTATCATGGGTAGAATCACCCCTTAAAGTGATGCAACTGTTTACCCTAACACCCTGTATGCATGCGTGCAATACATTTTTGATTTATATTCGTTCTTATTGTGTTTAAGTACTTATTTATTGTTTGTTTAAATCCCTGTACAAGATTTGTCTAGTTTGGCTAGGACACGGAAAAGTAAATAAGGATATTTTGTAATTCGTTCGACCTAATTGTATAACCTAAAATAATTTACCAAGAAAAAAATGCTTTGTATTCAAAATATGTATCATTAGATAGATTGTAGATTTTGTCAGTTCCACTTCTTCATATCAATTAAATTTGGCTTCAACTTGGATAGGTATGTGTTTAGTTTTGGTAGGAAAAGCACCAATGCGTGTGTTTATAACGCAATACATAAATATTTAAAAAATATTTGCCAAACATATCTTCAATAATGAAATACGCTAAAACACTCTTACTGAAGTTACTTTATAACAAAACACGAGGAAAGTTTGTTAAAAATAATGTAATAATATCACTATCTTATTACATTTAACAAAATTCTCACAACCCTGCGCGCGCGCACGCCATGTCAATATTGACTAGCTCAGTAAGTTGACGACGCGTCACGGCAAACCTGGCCTGCCTCTAGATCAATATTTAACTATTTGCTATACTTGCTATGTTATAATGCATTTTACGTGGATGCGTTTTGAAATTATTTTGTTTGCGTGTTTAAAGAATGAGGCTGATCATCAGCCTGTGTAGGGCTCAGGGCTACCCTCAGGGTGTATGGGCGTCAATTCAAATTTGATAGACTTCACATACGCATCAGAATTTCTTCTTCAGCGTATGCAGATTTCCTTACGATGACTTCTTTTCTTTCACTGTTTGAGAGCAGTCGATATTACGTACTTAAGGGGATATAGTTCGGAGCGCGCTCCATACAAACGTACTATGGTACTATTTTCAGTAATAATCAATAAAAGTCAATAAAATTTTGCTGAAACAATCTTGAAACAAATATCTATGCTTGTATGTAGTCAGATTTTCGTTAAAATATACAGTTTCTATGCTAGGATTAATTTAAGATTTGCATGGAAATCTTTGAGGCACTGTAATTTTGAAACTATACATTTTAACGAAAATCTGACTCTATACAAGCATAGAAATTTGTTATTAGATTGATTCTGAAAAATTTCATTGAGTTTAATTGGTTAGTATTGAAAATATCACCATAGTACGTTTGTATGGAGCGCGCTCCGAATTATATCCTCTTAAGCCGATATACGTATAACGGAATGGGTCATACCTACTTCACAACACGGACCTAGTGCTCTTTTGTGAAGGCAAGTTATTTGTGAACTTGCTATCGATCGAAGTATAATATTCAAAATTCTTACAACACCACTAACATGGTTATATGAGAATATAATATAAGTGTACTTATTTGGATAAGTAATACCAAAAACGTTTGTTACTCAACTTCGTTAATGGAACTCCGAAGCTTTTATACTTAGTGCCTTGATGTTTATAATGTTTGCATCACATAAAATAACATACAATATCTCAAAGTTACTAATGCGCCTTTCTGCTTGGTTGGCACTTGGCACCAAGCCCGAAGTGTAATAGTCACTATAAAGGAAAACTAAATATTGCACTAAAATTATTTACTATAAATATTATCCAGCACGACATAAAAAAAACAGTTCTTGAACCCTCAGCCTATAATGAGGTCTCGTCCAAATAACATATTTTATTCTGAAAATGTTGCGTTGTGCGCATTAAAGGCTGATAAAAAGTTCTAAATTATAGTAACGTTGTAGTTGTGTATGGGTTTTGGTCCTATGGCAAGATATAGTCCCTGCATGAGCTCGATTCGACCCGTCCTCAGTTTTTAGAGGTGCACCAGTAAAACGTCGATATCGATACAATATTTTTCACTCAGCACGAAAAAATAAAATTATATTGTTTTCATAATTTTAGAAGTAACCTACCTACAGCTATCTATTGTTTTTGGATTACATTTTTGTGTATTTTTTTCTAATTTCTAACTTAAATAAGAAAGCCTTGTGAAAGCATAAAAAAATAATCCACTTGTGTATTTATGTAAATTATGGACCAATATAGTTATTAAGCTTGAAATCTGATTAGTTGATTATCCCATAAAACGCTGGGAACCATACACGTACATGAAGAACGTATAATTTCAAGCATCGACCTTCAAAACCCACCTCTACGCTTTCTTCTCCAACTATAATAGTCTGGGCGTGGTACAGCGAACACAAAACGAACAAGCCACAAACAGGTATATATTGTTATTACCACGTGACGAATATGTTTAATAAACACACGCACGATTTATGTGTGCAAATAATCAATAAGTTAATGATAGGCAACTTAATCGCCGAACGTCATCGAATATCTACACAGCATTAATATTTTTTTTCCAAAAAATCTTATCTTAATTTCTAGACTTCATAATGGCCAAAACATCAAAAGAAGCGTCATTAAATGTTTTGGCATGATTAACAGATAAAAAGAAAGAATTGAGCAAACATTCGAGGTCGGTCTCTATCTTTCCTAAAACACAATATGATCTAAGAAATTGACTGCCTGTAAAATGACGATGTAGTCCATTGGGTAGCGATTCCTGCCTCAATACGTGGGTACACGTAACTTGAAACTAGCTACCTGTCTTGGAATTGTGTGGGCTTGAAGGACCGATGGGTTTTATCTAAAAGAGATTATGTTTGATGTATTGCTCGACGAATGGAAATGAATCTTGATTGATCAAAGGAATTAATTATGCAAATCTTTTTTCAATTAAGGTATACTTGTATACAATTCTTATCGCCGTTCCTTCCAAAGCTATGGTTAAAAAGAGCAAAATAATTGAAAAGTCTACCTGCGCCGAACAAAGTAACTAATTACAAAAGTAATGCTTCGTGACTCAAAAGTCGCACTGTTTTACGTCGAGCGAGCTATAATGATAGTGATGTGCTCTCGGTTCTATATAATTTAGTACGGATTGAGTTATTAGTAGTACGTCTCAAGATACCAGTATAAACGGGTACTGGTTTAATGTGGTCGGTTTTTGGACGTCTTAATGTGATTTTGATATGGAGCGTTGAGTGTGAGGGAACTTTTTGAGTATCACGCATTAGTTTAGATTGAGTTTTGGTTTCGTGTTCAATTAAGATGTTTTGAATGGTTTCGGTGACGAAATCGACATTAGGAAACGATTTAGATTCAAATTTTATACGACATGAGTTAAACAGTGTGATCTTTATCGAATTTTATGGTTGAAAACGGATTTTGAGCTGGGGTCGTTGACTTTATTAGAATAGTATGAGATAATTACGTCACGAAATTTACACATAATCATAACGATACAAGACTACTTTGAATAATCATATGTAAATGACTTTGTAATGTAACTGAACAATGATTGTTATGTATTTCACTCCTCTAGTCAAACGTAGCCCAAGGGCCATGAAAGAGACAATCGACTTAATTAACCATCACACACATTTTTTTCTCTTACAAATTACCTTATTATTCTCTGGTCCTTCGAGCCGGATCGTGGGCGTAAGTTTGTCGCTTTCTTGCGTCCCTCTCGAATTGATTAAGGTGTTTTTTGTCTCGCATTGTAGGGTAATCACCGCACGTCACTATCGTACTTAATGATCTTGGATTAACATGTTCTGATGACTGAAGTGATGGGGTTGTGATGACGAGGCTAAATTCTCAATTGTGTTTTGTACTATTTTAATGGTAATCTTTAGTACCGTCGGTCTAATAGACATTCAAGATTGTCATTAGAATATAATGAATGATATTACATGTATAAATAAGTGTATAATAAGTTTTAATACTTTACACGAAACGAATTTGTTAGAATATTTAAACGGTAAAACCTTAAAAGTATTATTGAACACATGACCATGTAAATATAGACAAATCAATCGAAAAAACTAAAAATAAATTATTTGAATATTGGTAAAAAAACCTCGATTTGTTAAAATGAAGCCACACATCACTTTTGTCAAAGATTATCTCGATGAAACAACATTTTAATGAATATTTATGTCTCTTGAAATATGGCTAATATATTCTTATAAAGTATACTCCTAAATGTATCAGTTTATATTATATATTATGTCTCAAAGTTCCTTAAATTATTTTCAAGAATACAATCTTCACGTTGCATGATTAGAATTTTTTTGAATTGTTTGTTCATAGATAATGCTTTGTCATCCCGTATTTGATTTAGACGCAATCCGTTGGGTTCTTTACTAATGATCTAGTGAGTTGCTTTTTCTTTGTAGAGAAGCAATTAATTAAATATTTTGAGAGCTTTTGAAATATTCTTCAATACGCGCCACTATTTAAAAACTCATCAAAATTCCAGTTGTTGAGATCTTACTCGTAGCATTTAAAACCAAAAGATTCAGTTAACCGACGCTCTCAATTTAGTATCCAAAATAAAAAAAACTAAAACATTTGAATTCGAAAGCGAGACCGCGAAACGAGTCCTAACGAACTTAAATACCTTTTTAATTCTTTTTCTACTCTGGCAAGACAGCATGTCGGCGCACGAGAGTTCCTCCGGGCGATTTGGGCATTTTTTTTCCTCCATGCCGATGTGGTTGCCCTCGACCAAGCTTGTTCTTACGGGTAATGGCTTCATTATACCACTCGGAATCTTGGAAAGAAGCTTGGGGGCCGCCCGCAAAAACTGGCCACACTTACAACCCGGCGAGATCAAGATGCACTCAAATTTCACGTGTTTTAGGAGCGATGGAATAATAATAATGCTCAATCGAAATTGTTACGGTAATCGTTTCTGAGTTATTACGCAATTATGTGCTCGGTTTCAACTTTTTTGAGATAGCTCTTGTATGGTTTCCGTCGCAATTTTGCGGTCCAAGAACGGTGAGGTGATTCTGTGATCGTTATTTAATTTTCAACGAATTCCGGTGGCTTCTTGCTTGTCAGACTACATTTTCATCGGGATCCATTATTATGTTTCTGAAATCGGAGAAGACAGGTCGTAAAAATGTTTAAATATCTTTATGGTTTTCTTATGAAAAAGAGAAATAAATCTGGGCACGCAATTGGTATCTCTTCCAGTGATACCAGACTATAATTAATCGATAAAGAGCGTCCCCTCACTGGTTAAGTGCCAATTTACCGTCACGGGGGTCCTCAATCGGGCCTCAAGTAATGACAGGTCCTCTCGTAAATTCGTTGAAGAATTACCTTCGAATTTCTTATTTTAGTATCTGGTTTGAAGCGTGATTCGTTTTATTTTACGCCTTGTAATTAGGTATGCCGAGCGAGCGCTGTGTATTTTTTCGGGGAATCGGTAATTTGTAATCACGGAAGCATAAATTTTTTGGGTAACACTGACCTTTTTTTGTTTGTTTGCCACATCTAGTTGAGATCTATCTATAAAAAGAATAATTTAAAAAAATAAAATTAATTTCACATTCCTAATTTTGTTGCCAATTCCATTGCCCTAAGGCTGTCTGGAAGAAATCCGTTTTAGCGATATGGCCACATTATTAGTACCTACTTGTAATCCATTATCTTTATTCAATCGTATGTTTCGTTAGGAGTGCAATAGAGAATTATTAAATTGAATTGAATTAATTTTAATGCCAATACACCAATTTAATTTCACAGAACATCCGTAGTATTGTCGTAGACAAACATGCAACAACAATGTTGACCACAATCTTAAATCTCCCGCATACAAAAACAACATTAATCTGAACGCAAACATGTGTTTATCTCTATTCAGCCATTGAAAAGGTGCAATAAATATAGTGAGCACACGTCGAGCAATTGAAACGTACACTACTTAATAAATGCCGGCATGCAACTATGGTATTACAATCATTTTAATGCAGTCTTTAGGCACCTTAAGATGTTAGGTGTAGGGTTTAAAATAACAGTGATGGTGAGCTTAAACTTTAGCACGACTTCGATCCGTGTGGCCCTCGTGAACGCAATGAGCAAGTGCCCGCCGATTCATCGATAACGCGTGACTTTTTTATTCGTTCGCATCACTATTTGGTTGAACTTGTGGTTATAAAACTGTGCGAAGCCAATAGGTTAATTGGATGTGATTGTTAATATTTGTTACTGATTTTTTGAGGATCTCGTTTGTGTTTTAGAACGGTATTTTCATTATAATGTACCTAATGCTTATTTTGTATTATAAATTGCTTAGAAAATATTTGGTTAACCCTAATAATATTGACTTATCTTAAGTTTGATTAGGTAGAAAATCGGCTAATCCAGTCACCCAATCAAATTAAAAGTTGTCGCAAATGAATCACTTTTAATTGATTTTAATCGATTAGCCACTACATCGATTCTCGAATAGTTTCACGTGTGGTCGATCGAATGTGTCGATATCGCGCGAATATCTTATCATGGCGGACGCCATTGCATTTTTCTGCATAGGGTTGATACCCTGACAAACATTTTCGATTTATTTATTGTTAATAAAATTATAAAAGAGCTAGAATAAAGAGAATTCACCTGACTACACACATACAGAGTCCAACTTAATATGCCGACGGTTTTTTAAAGGGATGATCAGACCATCAAACTGTATAACTTTATCTACGGAACCAACGTCGAAATCCCGAAAAAATCTGATATTCCATACAAAACTGCAATACTAGTCGACCCAAATGTTGGAAAAGTTTGATGATCAGATCATCCCCTTAAAAACCGTCCCCATATTAAGAAGGACCCCATAATATTATCATGACTGTTTTCCTTTTCAGGGTATGGTAGACAGAATATCGACTCACCTTCAGCTTTATAAACTGTACTGTTTTTCTTCTATTTTTTCTTTAGGTTAAGTTTTATGTACTATGCACATTATTTCTGTTCTTAATAAATATAGCCTTTACTTGTATCTTATAAATACATATAGGTTTCTAAACCATAAAGCTATTATACCTACCTTACAGGAGTAGAGGAACTGACATGAATTGTCAAATGAAACCGTTTTTGGAGGTTTTCAGGAGATTATCGGCAGGGTAAAAATTTGAGTTCAGTGTAAAATTCTGAATCTAACATGAAATCGTGGATAATTTAATGAAATAGTATTCGTATATTTCACAACATTATCTACGATTTCACTTTAGATGCACAATTATTCACAGAAACCGAATTTTTACCCTGCGATAAGATCCCCAAAAACGGTTCTATTGCCTCGCGTCACGTATCTCTTTCTATTATACAGTGGTGCCGCTAGATACATCTCGCTCTCTCATCTGTCAGTCTCTCTATTGGTAACTTTATGGTCTAAACACAAATTAGACTTACAATCTAGATCTGTATCAACGCGAGATTTTTGCCAAGCGAAAGTCGATAATGCTATTGTTTAAGGATGAATATTGTCAAACGTGTGTGATGAGCGTGTGAGGTAATGTACCACGAAGAAGAAATATATAGTTGAAATACTTTCCTCAGACTCTTTTGAATCACGTAAGATCGACTTTAATGTTGTGTAGGAATAAACATGCCTTTCGCGTAATAATTAAGGGGCTATAGGTTCAGACGAATATTTTCTATGAGAAACGCGATTGCCCAGCCCTCCGAAAAGTGCGTGCGTGTGCCGTATTTTTAATTAAAAATAATTAACAAATGTACTTTTTATATATTTTTTTAATGATTTCACTAGATAAACTAATGGTGAATATTTGAGTATAAATACCAAAAATCGTAAATTATTTGAAGTTCTTCTAAATCGAGAAAAATATTTAAAAATACATGAAAATACGGCATCTTTGTGACGGTTTTCTATAGAGTGAAGTAATTCCAATCGTGTATTCAATTTGTGATTTCATTAGATAAACTGTCCTAGTAACTGTGTTAGTAAATGCGCGCTACATAGTGCATACAAACGAAGTCTGGCGATATTTTCAATACGGTTAGTATTGAAAATATCGCCAGACTTCGATCAAAGTCAATGAAATTTTTCAGAAACAACCTAGAAACTAATCATAGAAATAGAAATAGAAATAGAAATCATTTATTGCACTCATTACAAATCATTATAAATATATGTTTGTATGAAGTCCAATTTTCGTTAAAATATACAGTTTTAGTGCTAGGATTAATTTAGGATTTGTATGGAAATCTTTAAGGCTGTAACTTTAAAACTATACATTTTAACGAAAATCGTACATGCAAACATAGAGATTAGTTTCTAGATTGTTTCTGAAAAATTTCATTGACTTTAATTTCTTAGTATTGAAAATGTCATCAGACTTCGTTTCGTTTGTATGCAGCGCGCATTTACGCGTTCGGAATAAACTTCTCTTAAATCTAAAATTTTTAGGGCGTAGATTGTTCTATCTAGTTTTTAAAAAAGATACATAATTAATAAAGACTGCGGCTAGACTTATATTTTAAGTTGTTTTGCCATCCCTGATTCGTCTCTCATTTACCTTGTCGAACGAAACCCTACGATTTATAAGTTAATTCCCCCACTTCATGGAAATATATGATGGTTGAGTTAATCCCTTTTTTATTGATCCCACGTTTTGATTTACTGCCATGTAATTGAAGTTTCTATGG
The DNA here is from genome assembly GCA_963924505.1 of Agonopterix alstromeriana. Taxonomy (NCBI): domain Eukaryota; kingdom Metazoa; phylum Arthropoda; class Insecta; order Lepidoptera; family Depressariidae; genus Agonopterix; species Agonopterix alstromeriana. The sequence goes on along the minus strand of OZ004685.1, from coordinate 4,687,142 downwards.
GCCGTATAAGCTACCAATACCTGATTCCTAAAGAACCGACATACGATGTAAAAACGCAGATAGCGTAAAAACGATACAGAAATATTTCTAACTAGAGTTAACTCGCGACATCTTATCATATAAGCTATCAAACAAAAAAAGTTTCATCGAAATCGGTTCAGTAGTTTTCGTGTGATGCTCGCACAAACAGACAGACAAAAATTCTAAAAAGGTTGATTTCGAGTCGACACCTAAAAACCAAACCGTCTTTTTTTTTTACCCGACTGCGCCAGAAGGAGGGTTATTGTTTTCGAGCATATGTATGTATGTATGTATGTATATTTATTTGGCACGCCCTACAGCCTAATCGGCTTGATGGATTTTAGCGCAGGCGTGGAACGTGTCACCACAGGATATGCAATGATTTGCATAACATCATAAGGCGCGCGGCGTGGTGCGAGCTAGAGGGCATGAGTAATTGTAGCAGCGTGAGCGGGAAGACAAGTGGCGACAGCCGTCTCCGTTGCAAAAGCGCTACTTTGCATTTCTAACCCCTCTTATAATGTTCTGTGCTCTTAACCAATAAATTCATTAATTAATCTCAGTTATCTCCGGTATCTAAACATTTCTCAGGCCAGTCTGTCCCCGTACTCGCAAGGCGCGATGTTACCAGATATTGGCAGATAGTGTTAGTATTAAGTTCCTGCTAAGATCTTAATCAGAGTGTGTATTAGCGCGTTCCTTTTTGTTTGGTCCAAGTGATGAGTGATAACCGGGAAAATAGAAATTAAAAGTCATTTTTTTTATTTTACGGCAGTATTTTTTTAATAGGATTGTTAGCCATAAAAATCTTTTAAGGTTACCTAAGATGCTGCCTTCTCTAAAGTTTTAAAGGTGGTTGTTGTATTGTAACCAACTCTCTGTCCTAAAGTCTCCATAATATTTAAACATTTACATTTTATTTTGCAAATACACTTTTTATGACTACTAAAATAGGCAAGGAATCAATTTACAATTTGATTGGCATCATTGTCTTTAGATCCTCTGTTAGATCTCCTTCAATACAAATAAATTAATAAATAAAGCTCACAGGTACATACATTGTAATGATCCCAAACGTAAGCTACTGGACTTTTTATTATGGGAACCACGACTCAAACAAGACGAACCCGGGAATCCGGATTGGCTGTCCGGCGCGGTAACTATAACACCAACCGTATCGTCGAATACGTAGCTTTTCTTCTCCACCCCCGCTTCAGTCTAAACCCTAGTCCACACAGTCTCCACAACTCGCCTTAAACACTTATAAAGCATTGTGCTGGCAGCTAATTAACCTTACAAGATATATTGCACCGACCGTGTGTCACTCGCTGATATAGTGACCAACCGGTCCTCAAAATCGATTTCATATCGAGGTTAATTGAAAAATATTGTGATTGAAAAAATGTTTATAATTGCACCTCGATTGCTGGATTACTCTATTTAAACTAACGCCTGAGGCGTTGAGACTGGCTTTTTGACTTTTGATTGGCAGCGGTGAGTAGAGAGGAATTCTTTATTGTTGGTCTTTAGGGTAATAGTTAAATCTGCTATTTGATTGAAAGGCTAGCCTGTTCATTGAATGGCGACACTCAATTGAATGACTAGGCCGAACGTTGATGGAACAAGTGTCACACAACGTTCAACTAGTTGGCTGATTGTAAGCTAGCCCTTTGAACATGGCAGACGTAAAATAAGCCAGGTGATTGAAATTTAGTTCAATTTTGAATCACCATTCAATGAACGGGCTAGCCTTTCAATTAAATGGCAGATTTAAGCAGATGGCTGCGACATAGCTTAGACATGGATGTTGATAAATACAGGTTGGTCGCACCAAATTAAAGATTGAAAAATTAAGTCTCGGGCGGGACTTGAACCCGCACAATTCCAAACCGGGGAATTGCAATTCAATTGGGTTCAAGCCTCGCCCGAGACTTAATTTTTCAAAAATTAATTTGATTCGAAATAGCGCAACATGTCTGTAACATGTTTAAAATCAATAATATTTTGATATTAGTCGCACATAATCAAAATTTGAGTTATACATAGCAAAACGTTTTTTGATTACCTATGTGCAACAAAATAGTTCGCAAGTCACTAAAGTTAGGTTATATTTAACAAAAATCTCAAATAGTGCATCTATTTTTGATCAGCTAAGTTTATCAGAAGCGCTCGTAGGCGTAGTGGAGCTTCGGTATTGGAAACGATCACTAAAGCAACGCTAGGTCCGGTCAGTTTTTGGATGGGTGACTGTTTAGTGGTATTTCATCTCGAGCGTTTCCGTGCTTCGGAAGACCGTTAAGCAGTTGGTCTCGGATAGTTCCGTCAGATGGCGTTGTAACTACTCGTTAAGCCAGGTCAGAGGCATATTTAGGCGGCTTGAAAATTCTCTGACAGCAAGTTGACCATTAACTTGCCTCCACCAACACGCACTGGGCCCGCGTGGTGGAGTATGGCCCACTCCCTCTCATCCTTATTCGTGAGAGGAGGCCTTTGTCCTGCAGTGGGATTCTACAGGCTATAACTTACTTAAGTTTATCAGTGATCGAATTCTGAGGTAGTTGAAATGTACACCCTGTATAACTCAACTAGTTCCCCTTCTAGCACAATGGCCATCTAAAAAACTACCACATCAACGTTTTATCATAATCGCCAATTAACCACTGAACCGTTTAATCGATAACGCGACATTTTTACCCGCTCAATGATAATTTATTTGTTTCTCGATAAATTTTTTGTCGCGCCATGTTTTGTCGACCGCGGTCACGACAAAAAGGCTCTCACGCACTCTCATCAAGTCGTACCTTCGATTATTCATGTGCTACGCTGTCATACGACGTTGTTATTTATCTAGAGCTGTTAATACATCAGACATCATTGGTCGCGCGTTGCGCAGATGTATGAACAGAACACTGAATCATTAGAGTCCGGGTTCGTATCCGCACGTACGACATTCCATGTACTAAGGAGTTTTTCTATTAATATGGTGTAATACCGACTGCTCTGAAAGAGTGAATGAAATCATCGTGAGGAAACCTGCATATGCTGAAGAAGAAATTTTGATGCGTATTGTGAAGTCCACCAATCCGAATTGGGCACGCGTGGCATTTTCACTTCCCTAAGGGTAGACCTGTACCCAGTGTGCTTCTAGCATGATTTCTCTACTACTCTCGCGGCAAGTGCGCTGAATAGCTGGGAAAGGGGTAATTTTCTATGCAGCAAAGGCGCGGAAAATCATACTAGGGCTGCAGATGATGATGTTTATAAATGTTTTGAAAGAATTCAGATGAAATACTGAGGAGCTATTATGTAACTCTTTTCGTTTGGATGGGATCGGTAAAAACTACCCGTCGACCTAAGTGTGATATTCTCTGGTCAGAACTCGCGTAGCAAAAATGCAGACGGAATGACCAGTAGGTACGGAAGTTGTATCTTTTATAGTATTTGAAAGTCGTATCATAAGTGAAATGAAATGTCTTTATTTGTTGAATATAGGTGTGGAGAAGATGTTAAAACTATAATCATTTAGTTCCTCGCTATATCCCACCTTCTTACCTTCTTGCGTTAAGTCATTACACTTATAATATAATAAAGGGTGTAAATTTTAAAGGGTCCATAATTAATGGAACCATCAAACTAAACAACTTTCACTATGGAAAAAGGCTGTTGGCTCCATAGTCAAAAGGTTCCAAAGACACTTTGGTTCGAGTAGCTTAGCTACCCTAAAGTTTAGGATGTAAAATTAATGTAATTGCGTCCCTTTTAGAGCTTAAACTAAAGAGTAGTATCAGCATAGAAAAAACACATCAAGCGAAACATTCTCAAATTAAACTCCTTGGGGTATCTACCACCTCTCACTCCATCCACTGACGCCTGATAGAGTCGGTCGAGATAATGACATCTTGCGGTAAAAACGCGGACAGTTCGTTATTTATCATCCTTGCCCCTTTAATTACAAGTCCGGCCTTAGTTGCAGTGTAGGGAGGGGGCCGAGGGGGGGGGGGGCGAAGGGGGCTTTATGAAGTCGTTGAGCTTACGAGAGGGTGCGTTTTGACAGTTCCGGTTTTTGGGTGTTCGCTTTTTTACTGTTCAATTATTTCCGACCTTATATGGTATTTCTGACTTGGTAAGAGGAGGCTGTTATGGTTGGTGCGGGCTGATGATGATGAGAGGTTTTTTGGTGGGATATACAAACTAGTTGGCAATTATGAAAATGCAGGTTGTATATGAAATAACCGATTTTTATTTTCGCTATTTCACAATGGGCTTCTTAGTAAAAGTTTTTCAACTGGATGGTCTGAAGCACCCTGTTCGATATTGTAACGCATTTAAGTTTACTCCCTGTATATCTGTATGTCAATAGATGGTGAAGATAAACCTTCGACATCAACAAACAACAACATTCAATTATTTTCTTCATAAATTCGTAGCTTTGCTTACGTTTAGAAGTTCTATCGGTTTGTCTTATTGACATCTTCTACCATACACTAGTTATCACAATGGAGCATATGCTGATTTACGAAAAATATATCTTACTATAAATTGATGTATTTTACTTCGAACTATTAGAGAGATTTTTGCTACTTAATTAATAACAAGGACGTAAGCAGTTACATCAAAAATTAACGGTTACGTTACTTCGTAAGAAAAGCGACGAATTGTGAAAAAAGTTATGAGCAACAATAAATCGAATGAACGATAAAATATTTGCTTAATGAAAATTCTACGTTCTAATCCAACTCTACGTACCTAACTTACATTTAATGTGTTAGTGAATGATCAATGAACATTTAGTCAAGTACAAAAACGGCTTGGTGGCTTAGAGCCGTGGTGGTCCAGTGGCGAGTAACCTTGCTTGCCGTGCAGGAGGCGATAGTTCGATCCCCGTCTAAGTCGACTCGTACCAATGAGTTTTTCGGAATTTATGTATGATTTGTAACGCCACAGGCTTTTCGGCGAAGGAAAACATCGTGAGGAAACCTGCATGCTTCAATTTCGAGGCATGTATTGTGCCCCCTGTCCATTATGTGGCGACGGGCTCGCCCCCGTCACACTGGACATAGTTTCGGTACTACTGTTGAAACGTGGATGTTCTGAGGTTTCAGAATATCTCTGACTACCCCCTCGGGGAATATAACAGTGAGCATATGCTTATATGCTTATGCTAAAACGGCTTCCGCACTTTAAAATTACGCAAAAACATTGACTCGAAAACAACATCATAAACCCTAAGTAGGCTAGAGTAATTTAAACTTTAAACTTAGTTGGATAATTACTGGTCTGCTACTAGATAATTACTACTATTACAAGAGTAATTTCGTTTTATTACAGCTCTATCGATCGTAATATGGTAATTCTAACCTTAAACGGTTTGTAAATTGGTCTGACTTTTGCTTGACAAAGGTGTCGGAATAAAAACTAAAGTACTTATACCCAGAAGGTATTCTTTTGCAAATATTGTTTTCGTCGTTTCATATAGATACCAAGCATATTTTTGAAGGAATAGCTTTCAACTACCGACTGCTTTATTAGACAAATTTAGAAAACCCCCAACGCTAAATCCAGACATTTAAAAACTAAAAAATAATTCGGTCTTACGAGAGTTAAAAAATAAAATAAATAATAATAAAAAAAAAAAAAAAAAATGTCAGTTTTTAGCGTCGGGGGTTTTTTAAATTTATAATTATATGTTATTTCGTAATTTTTAATGTAACATGAAAACTGCTGAACAGATTTTCATTAAACAAACCTACGAACACTCTCGCAAAAATGAACTTTCTATCAAAAAAAACGAAATCGGTCCACTCGTTTGGGAGCTACGATGCCACAGACAGACAGACCAACATAGGCGTCAAACTTATAACACCCCTCTTTTTGCGTCTGTGTTTAAAAAACTGAATCAGATAGAATCCGATAAACCCGGGAAATCAATACGATCAGAGTTAGGATGGAATACAGTGGTTAAAACCTTCAACCCCATCTGAGGGCATCAGATATGTTGGTGATGCTCGTAGGAATTAGTCGCCTCTCGTAAATGTAACGACTAATAATTTTGGTAGACTTTAACAAACAAAAAATCTCCATGCACGAGAAAAAAATTATTTGAAAATTTTTATTTTGTAGACTTAACTAGAAAGTTTGTTGTTGTAAATCTTATTCTGGTAGATTTCAATAAAATCGACTAACAGAAACAATACAATAGTTGTCACAGATAATTTTTTAGTAGGCAGTTAGAAAATTAGTTGTAAATAGATTTTAGTTTTTATAGTAGGAGCTCTTGATTCTAAATGTGTAGCGAATCGAGCGTCGTGGAGACCTATTTGATTTTGAAGATTAGATGATAGAAAGAAAAGGTTATATGATGTTTTCCTTTTCACCGGTAGAGAGAGCGTCTGAAGGTTTTCAAATGAGTCAAATAAACAATCACAAGAAGTCGATTTACAACAGCTACAGTAAAGTCAACAAAATAAGGTTTGTCACCGAATTTCTTTTATATATTTAGAGTTTAAACTAATGATTATACCCAGCTGTTGAAGACTTGATAAATAAATCGAATCGAAAATAAATTAAAAATGGCATCTGATGTAATAACAAAGATAAATATCACAGAAATCAACGCGGTGTAAAAACAATATAAATTATTGCAAAAAGCACCTCTATAATAAACTTAAATACAATCAAAAATTACTCAATAATCGTATTAAAAATACTATACATGGTGCGATGACTTATTATCATCTTAATTAAGGCAGCTGGGTCGAAAAAAAGTTGTAAAACGATTTTTTGTTCGAAAATTTTTATTGTTGGACAATTGGAATGAATTATAATGACATTATGTTTCTTTGTTTACAGATGGTTGTGGAGACGTAGAAAGTTGGATTGGAACAAAACTCGAATGTGGTAAGTGTACAAACAAATGAAAGTTTTTTTTTAAATAACCAAATTAATTATATTACAGCACGGAGAAAACTTTATGTTCACAATATTAACATCGTCGTGTTGTTATAATTCTAGTTCAAATACACACATAAACTCACTAACATAATCCCTTTCGGGGATGTCAGAAACATTGCGACAAATACAGTTGTCTTGCATGCAGTTGTAACAAGGTTCACTTTTAGCATATTGAATGTTTCGATATGAAATGACGTGTGAAGTAGTAATAGGTGGCTATCCTTCGCCCACAAATATACTTCATAATAAACCCTTATCTCTTAGTCGCCTCGTACGAAACCCACGGGAAAATGGGGTGATCCATTCAAAGCGAGAATCACAGGGTTGACACACAACATGAGTTTGGTTTTAGAGCAATAATCAGACAAGTAAGCGATTTTTGAGCGCTGGCGATTTCTCAACTGCACCGCAACGACGTTGCAACTACACCGCCACGACGTCGCAACTGAATCGCTATTTTTATTGAAAGTTATCGCCGCGATTCGATCGCGACACTGAATAATCTCATAAATAAATCGCGGCGAAAGCGCTGCGATATGGCAGCGAAATCACGGCGATGTCGCAGCGATATTGTGACGATATCGATTTGATAACGCCTAGGCCCAAAATAGCTAGTGATATATCACATTGCTTTTAAGATGAGTATAATGTTCATTGAAATAAGCCTTCAGTTATTTCCAAAATGTTACAAAATTATACTCCAATTGTAGATAAGAGTGCATGTTACCGACGAATTAATGTAATTACCAATTAAAGTTATACATTCATCGGTCGGTTAACTTACAGTATTAATGACCTATCACTTATTATTCTAATTATTCACTTTATCAATTGATTGCACCTGCCCTGCCTTAACGGCGGAGTCGTAATCAAACTTGCCAATTTAAAAGAGATAAAACATAGCCATGTATTGCTCTTTAGTATTAAATAGAGCATTTATAAAAGCCTTTTTAGGGTTCCGTATTCAAATGGTCCAACGGGACCCTATTACAAAGCCTACGCTGTCCGTCCGCCCATCTCTAAAGGACTAATATCTTTTGAACCGTAATAGGTAGCAAGTTGAATTTTTCAAAAAATATGTGATATTATTTTGGATTTGCTAACAAATTATAAAAACAAAAATAGTTAAAAATTAAGGGGTTCCCCATACAAGAAATGTGTTTTTTATGTTTTTTTTTCCTTTAAAACGGCAATACATACAAGCGTCAAACTTGGTGTGATTATAGAGTATACTCAAAAGTAAAACAGCAAAAAACAAAATACGACCAATATTTTTTTGTAATTGTTTTGGTACGGAACCCTTGGTGCGAGCGAGAGCAATTCGCACTTTGACGGTTTTTTTATTTTTTTACATGGTTTGAGAATATTTTGTAAGATAACTTAATAATGTAGTTGCTTAAACGTTTAAATTTATTCATAATTTTATGTTTCTGGAAGCGATGCAGGTGTTTGACCACTTGCACGGGCAAGTGACAGAGATACTGATATTTAAATTTTACAATGTTTGGTAACTGCTTTTCTTTGTAAAGTCATGCTCATCCGTTTATACAAACAGTAATTATAGTACTCTGTGATACAAATAAACATAAATGGGGACCTTTAACCAAAATTATAATGAGAAATGATCTTAATAATTCAATGATAGTTGTGAATAAAACCATTTAATCTAAAGTTAAAATTTTTTACGAAATACGTGGATCGGAACTTAATTTCAAACGCCAATCAGCGCAAAGTGACGAAACGATTAGCAACTAACGCACGCAGCGTTAGAAGAGTACGGCAACATATTATAGCGGATGATTTGTGATGAGCTTCACGCGTCATGAAAAGGAGTGACGTCACGTCACGGCAGTGAGCGTTTTCGCTCGGAATTTGAAAAGTCAACTTTAGATTTGCAATAATTAAATGTTTTGTGCATATTTTACCATTTTTTATGTAAGCTTTAAATCTTTTTGGTACACTACAAATATAAAACTGTGCAAGTTCCCCATTCACGACCCTTACCCCCTCGACCGTTTTAGGCTGGTTAGAAACTTTGAACATCTACATGAAGTTAGAACAGGGTTGATTTGCAGAATATTCAGCGTTTCAGGATAAATGGGTGTGAGTAAGGTTGTTTGGAGAACTTTTTTTTTATCGGCCTGTTATAAACTGACATAGGTTTTTAGAGGTCCTTTCAAAATACATTAAAAAACATCACAATCATTGCTAGGCTGCATCGGAGCTGTGCTATTAATAACTCATGAGGTTGTATGTGAGAAATCGCTTTTTAGCGCTAAGACTGCCTTATTTTCTATAATTCTTTACGATACCGTAAAAATATTTTGCTGAGTAGGTAATATGTTTGACTGAATATGAGTTGATTCTTAAAGGCTTTGGTTACTTTTTCATGAACCTTTAGAGTCAAATATCTCAGCTCCGATGCGAGCTAGGCCATAAGTGTTTATTACAATATGTTTGTTTTTATATACAAGCCGTGGTGGTCCAGTGGCGAGTAACCTGGCCTGCCGTGCAGGAGGCGATGGTTCGATCCCCGTCCAGGCCGATTCGTACTAATGAGTTTTTCGGAATTTATATACGATTTGTAACACCACTGGCTTTTCGGTGAAGGAAAACATCGTGAGGAAACCTGCATGCTTCAACTTCGAGGCATGTATTGTACCCACTGTCCATTATGTGGCGACGGGCTCACCCACCGTCATACTGGACAGAGTTTCGGTACTACTGGTGAAACGTGGATGTTCTGAGATTTCAGAATATCTCTGACTACCCCCTCGGGGAATATAGACATGAGCATATGCTATGCTTAATTATACAATACCTTGATACCAAAACCAAACCAAAACAAAACATATAGTAACAATTACCCCTTTTTCATACAAAAGTAAAAATGGAAAGAAAAGTAAACAATTACATAATAAGTAACAAAAACGATGTTAATTTAGTAAACACGACAATAAAACATTGCAGTGCGTGACTTATACTCAGTGAACTGAACATACAATGTAAGGTTGCAATTGCAGGGGCAACAATGATTTTAAAATACATTAAAGTTCAGTAAACCGGCTTTGGAATTAAACCAACAATGAATAATAAAATTATTTGCTTACTCTCTTACTACATTATACGTAAACTCACAACCGTATTCCCTTTTGAGGTGGTCAGAAACCTTGCTACAACAACCAACCATCTTTTAGGATTGCAATTGTAGCTCGGTTTTCTTTTACACGATGACACAGAATAAATACTAGTATTACCCGTACAGAAGAATCACTTCGAAAACAGATTTAAATAAATAGCGACTCTCTCTGCACGGCAATACGGTGCAAAGTTATTCGCTCCCGTCCTATCGAACAATTCGCGAATAACCTACCAACCGTCCAACGGCGTGCGTGCAAACAAAAATGAACTGAGTTATTAGACATGAAAACTTCCTTTACATAGCCCTCTATACCTCTTATATACCTCTTTCATTCTTTCACGTGCTGGCAGCGTGACATCGCTAGGGTTTTCAAGTCTCGCATTGACTACTCACAAAATGGCGGCAAGTCTAATGAGATTTGACCAAGAAGTTTACACGGTATACCTAATCTATTGGCATTCACCCCTCGGTGGGGATCGGCCTTCAAGCGTACCTGAGCTGTGGAGTGAGACAGGCCTGACGATGATAGCTTTTGCCCTCAACGTCGTAGATTATGGAAAATGTCAACACCATCGCTGGTCTTCTTTAGGGGTTGATTTTGGAAATATTCTTTCTTGATGTACCCCTACATCTTCAGCATTCAAAACACTTACGCTATCCTATCTATGTCCCACTGCATGGCACAGGTCTACCCTCAGGGACTGTACCCATACACCCGTTTGGGCGTTAGTCCACCACGCGTGCCCAATGCGGGTTGGTAGACTTCACATATACGCATCAGAATTTCTTCAATACCTGTAGGTTTCCTCACGACATTTTCCTTAACCTTATGGGAGTAGTCGGTATTACGTACATAAGTTAGAAAAACTCACAGGTATTTGGTACATGGTATGTCGTCCGTGCGGATTCGAACCCGGACCATCATGATTGAGTGTCCAGTCCATACGTCTCTGCAACGCACCACCGACGCAGTCGCATTTATTTTAGCTAAAATAAAATTTTAACGATGCTAGCAAATAAGTTTGTTATGCTTTCAGAGAACGCTACAGAAACTGCTAAACCAAAATAGATTGACTTCTTACAAGTGTAATAAACGGCCTGAGATAGTTAGTAGGCATAAGGTAAGTACAACTAACTCTTTGTTAGCTTCCTGACTTCGTACAAGTTTTGTATTTATCTTTTATTTACAATAAATACTTAGATTTCAAACCTATCGATATGAGATATACGGGGTGTAACATAGCTCAGAAAATTAGCAAGCTGAAGTGGCAATGGGCTGGTCATATCTGCCGAAGGACTGACAACCGATGGGGTGTCAGAGTTCTAGAGTGGAGACCTCGAACTTGTAGGCGTAGTGTGGGACGCCCTGCTGCCCGCTAGACAGACGACTAAAAGTTGCGGGGAGCGATTGGATGAGGAAGGCCGAGGACAGAGTTTTGTGGCGCGCCTTGGAAGAGGCTGGGATGGGCTGATGATGATGAGGGTGTAACAAAACTCCCTAGTAATATTTAGAGGGGTGGTTTATTAGACCATCAAACTGAACAACTTTCACTAAGGAGCGAAGTTTGAAATCCTACTAATAACGCCTATAGTAGCTTACGTTTCGGATCATTATTGTGGCTGTGAGCGTTTGTTCTTTTATTATTTAGTGCTCCACCAAGAGCCAAGCGAAGCGCAAGGGCACTACCTACCATTTCTCGAAGCTCTTCGTCGTTTTTTTGAACCCTTCATTTATTCCAATAGTCCTCTAGAGAATCCCCCTTAAAAAAGTCTAGTCTCAATCCCGAAAACCAAATCCATGCTACACGGGTGAAGTTGCAGGCAAACTTTAGTGTTGAATAAAGATAAAAACTACGATTTATTGATAGTAAAACCATCTTTAATTTTATGAAATGACATTTATGCAGTTACATTAGTAATTTATAAGATCACTTCATTTAATCATGCATAGATTTATGGAAGCGAGTGGTGGCCGTATTAAATCGTTGATTTATAAGTGACTTATTTATTAAAATCTCATCAAAGTGTAACGAAAATTTATGATTATCCTTAGAGACCTATCACACAAGCGATTTTCGAGCGTAGGCGATCAATGTCGCAAGGCCCACAAGAAAGATGGATCAATGATATTAGGCGACACGCGGATCCCAACAGGAGTGCGATTTTTGAAACTAATACTTTTAACTCAGCAGTTAAAAACAACATAGTAATTTTGGCAATTTCAATTGCTGAGTTCAACGAATGAGTTTCAAAAATCGCACTCCTGGACGCAGAGTGGATACAATACACGCCTCGAAATTGAATCATAACTCATGACTGGATGATTTTATCGTAATATTTAATGTTTATTCAACCTACTATGTTTATTTGCATGTCTAGTGGACATGGAAACCCATTTCACTTTTTGCACTGGTCATTTACCCTGTAAGAGCCGGATGGAGAGTGTATTTGTTTACATTTGCTGGCACTTTTTGTGCAAGACGTTTCCTTTTGCATCATTGAGGAAAGGAATTGGAATTTCTTTGTGCTTTTGTGAAGTATTCATCTGTGATGAGATGAGAGAACTTAAGTTCTGTTCTTAGGGCGCACAGAACATTATTAGAGGGGTTAGAAATGCAAAGTAACACTTTTGCTTGGGAGACGGCTGTCGCCACTTGTCTTCCCGTAGAAAACATAAAAATGTATGGACTTGACGTATGGTGACGAAAGCAAACGTCAAAATGTTTCGTTCGCTAATGTCAAATCCATACATTTTCTACTAGCGTCAACGCCAATAGAATGTCACTTTGTCTAGGGGGGCTGAACTAAAATTTGTAAAATTATTCCAATAAGACATTTTTATCCACACCTTCACAGTATACATGAAATCGTACAGCAGTGAGATGGAAATGGCTAGACTTATAAAAACCCTTACATAATAGAGAGCCAAAACAATCAGTAATTATACAGGGTGTAAACTTAAATGCGTTAAATACATAAGGCATTTAAGGGAACATTTTCGATGGAACAGCAGATTTTTTTTTTGCGTTTTCCACGTTACCTCCATAGTAAAAGTTGTTCATTTTGATGATCTGGAGCACCCCGTTCAATATGTAACGTATTTAATTTTACCTTTATTTGATACTAGCTGACCCGGCAGAGGTTGTTCTGCCATTTTCCCTACCCTACACCTACCCTACAACTACCCTACACCTACCCTACACCTACCCTACACCTACCCTACACCTACCCTACACCTACCCTACACCTACCCTACACCTACCCTACACCTACCCTACACCTACCCTACAACTACCCTACACCTACCCTACACCTACCCTACAACTACCCTACACCTACCCTACACCTACCCTACACCTACAACTACCCTACACCTACCCTACACCTACCCTACACCTACCCTACAACTACCCTACACCTACTCTACACCTACAACTACCCTACACCTACCCGACACACACTTGGCCGTTTTTTTTGTTTATAAACCTTCCCTGGCATATGCACAACAACCCACCAAAGTTTCATCGCAATCGGTCCAGCCGTTCAGGCGTGATGCCGTGACCAAGGGAAATAGGGATTCATTTTTATATATATAGACTAGCGACCCGCCCCGGCTTCGCACGGGTGCAATGCTGATACTAAATACACTACAGAAAAACTGTGAACGTTGTATATAAAAACATAGCGGCCCGCTCCGGCTTCGCACGGGTATAAAATATATAGCCTATGTGATTAAAATCGATTCAGTAGTTTCGATTTATTCATTACTGCCCGTGGCCCGCACGCGTTAAATTTGGAGTAAAACTGTTAGAATAAATTTAATATGGTAACATCAAATGTATGTGGTGCCATCTGTTGTGTACAAAGTGTTATATTTTGTCTGTGCTACATCTGTACTCTATGCTTTATTAAAAAAGAATAAATCTTCCGGTCATCCGTTTTTTCAAACCAACGTGTCGTTTTATTAGGTTATGGGCCCAGTTTAATTTTCCCAATAGCTAGAATAATACAGTCAGTGCAAGTTTTTAGATATCGTAGTTAAAAGGATTGTTTCCATTCGGAACGAGCAAAGTTACGAGTTTACGACTGGAAATGGCTTCGAACTCTTTTGTGACCAACGTTCCCAAGCTGAAGGGGCGTGAAAACTATCACGAATGGGCGTTTGCAGCGGAGAATTTGCTAGTCCTGGAGGGCATGTCAAGCTGTATAAAGCAAGAAAGCCCAGCAGAAGCAGCCGCAGAAGATGCAAAAGCAAAAGCTAAGTTAATCCTAACGATTGATCCTTCACTATACGTTCACATCAAGGAAGCTACAAGCACGTGCAACCTATGGAAAAAATTGCAGACAATGTTCGATGATTCTGGATTTTCTCGCAGAATTACTTTATTGCGTAATTTGATATCAGTACGTCTCGATAGCTGTGATTCGATGACTAATTACGTCACGCAAATTATTGAAACGGGCCAGAAATTATCAGGAACAGGATTTTCCGTGAACGACGAGTGGATTGGCTGTTTAATGTTGGCAGGTCTACCTGAAAAATACTTTCCTATGATTATGGCGATCGAGCATTCGGGAATCGCCATTACGGCGGATGTTGTGAAGACAAAGCTAATTGACTTGGCAGGTAATGATTCCGAAGCCGGAAGTGCATTTTTGAGCAGAGGGCAGCAGCAGCGCACTCGTCAGCAATATTCTAATGTTGGCGGCCATGGTAAAAATGACAAGTCAAGTCATCATGGCGGCGACAGTGGGTTGTCTATGACCGGCAGAAACGTAAACAAGTCTGATAAAACGAATGTGAAATGTTTTCGTTGCAAGCAGTTTGGACATTATATATCTCAGTGTAAACAAAATAATCAGCAGCAGCAACCAATAAAGAAGACAAATGCATTTTCCGCAGTGTTCCTGAGTGGAAATTATAGTAAACAAGATTTTTACTTGGACAGCGGCGCGAGCGTTCATATGACGACGCAGGTAAACATGGTACAGAATGCATCTTTCTCGCCGAGTGTCAAGGAGATTATAGCAGCAAATCAAAGTGCTATGCCAGTGTTGTGCTCGGGTGATGTGGATATCATGACCGTCACTCCAGATTGCAAGTATGAGGTTACTTTGAAAGACGTTTTGTGTGTACCTAACCTCACCACAAACTTGATATCAGTGAGTCAGCTTATCAAGAACGGCAATAGAGTGGAGTTTAAGAAACAGTGTTGCAATGTTTACAACAGAGAGAACAGTTTGGTGGCTGTGGCACAGCAGATAGACGGTGTTTATAAGTTGGCAGTGGAACGTAAACAATGTTTGTTTACACCTCCTTCTTCAGCAGCAAGCAGTGAAGTATGGCATAGGAGATTGGGCCACTTGAACATGAACGATCTGAATAAAATGAAAGATGGTGCCGTCACAGGAATATCGTACACGGATAAGTCAGTGATCAAGAAGAATACATGCAAAATTTGTTGCGAAGGGAAGCAGTCGCGTTTACCATTTGGTCATACAGGAACAAGGAGCAGCGAGACGCTTGATACTATTCACGCTGATGTCTGCGGCCCAATGGAGTCAAATTCGATTGGCGGAGCAAGGTATTTCCTTATATTTGTTGATGACTATACCCGTATGGTTTTCGTTTACTTTCTAAAAGCTAAAAGTGAGGTATTCCAGTACTTTAAAGAATTTAAGTCAATAGTAGAAACCCAGCAAAGCAGAAAAATTAAAATATTCAGGACAGATAATGGCTTAGAGTTCTGTAGCAATGAGTTTGAGAATTATTTGAAGAATGCAGGCATTGTACACCAAAAGACCAATGCCTACACTCCCGAGCAGAACGGGATGAGTGAACGCATTAATAGAACCATTGTTGAGCGAGCACGTTGTTTATTATTCGATGCAGGACTAGACAAGAAATTTTGGGCAGAGGCAACAAACACCGCTGTCTATCTCAGAAATAGGTCTGTCGCATCAGGTTTAAATAATAAAACTCCATATGAGCTCTGGACGAATACAAAACCAGATTTAAGTCATGTCCGAATATTCGGTAGTGATGTAATGGTACATATACCGAAAGAAAAGCGGCTTAAGTGGGATACTAAGTCGAAGAAGCACATTCTAGTTGGATTTGCTGAGAATGTCAAAGGCTACCGAGTCTATGATCCTACCAAGAGATGTATCACAACCAGTAGAGATGTGATTATCCACGAAAACAGTATAATGGATGAGGGTGCAACAGTCTCAGTTGGGGATATTATCCAAGGAAAGGAGTCAGGCAGTAATAGTGAGAACTATGATGAAGAAATAAAAGATGAACATGTTTCAAGTCTTACCGATATGAATATTTCTTCAGAATCAGAGTATCTTAATGCCTTGACTGATTTGGATTCTACATTGCAGCAATCCCAAGAGTTTGAAGAAGATGAACCAGTACCAGATGAATCAGTAGCTAACAAACGAGCGAGGAGGCAGCCAGAGCGTTACGGTTTTAAAACAAAGATACGTACAACGTTAAGTCCAGAAGTCACAAGCGATCCTATCAGCGTCCGAGAAGCTCTGGAGCGTCCGGATAGAGAAGAATGGATTGCGGCTATGAAGGATGAGCTGCAGGCGTTTGAAGAAAACGATGCGTGGATTCAGGTAGACGACTTACCTTCTAATAAAACTCTAGTGCAGTGCAAGTGGGTGTTCAAAAAGAAAGTCAATAGTGATAACAGTGTTCGGTACAGAGCGCGATTAGTAGCTAAAGGCTTTACGCAGAAGCCTGGTATCGACTATGATGACACTTTTTCACCTGTAGTAAGGCATTCTACACTTAAAATGTTATTTGCATTGTCTGTACAATTAAATTTTGATATCACTCATTTAGATGTGAAAACAGCTTTTTTGAATGGCTATCTCAAGGAGGATATTTATATGCATCGCCCAGACATAAATTGTGAAGTTAATAAGAAAAAAGTAATTGTTAAATTAAATAAAGCAATTTATGGGTTAAAACAGTCCTCTAGATCTTGGTATGAGAGAGTTGAGCAATGCTTATGTGAGCTAGGGTTCAAAAAGAGTCTCTTAGAGCCTTGTGTTTTCACAAAAATGAATGATAATGTCAAAATTATTATAGCGTTGTACGTCGACGATTTTTTCATTTACTCAAGTAATAATAGTAAAGAAGAGACTGAAAAATTAATTTCTGTATTAAGTTCTAAATTTAAAATAAAGAATTTAGGACAGGTTCAACAATGCTTAGGCATGAGAGTTAAAATAGATAAAAAATCTAATGTTATTACTTTGGATCAGGAACAATATGTTGAACAGTTGCTAAGTAAATTCAATATGTTAAATTGTAAAGTTGCTAGTACTCCTATGGAATGTAAGTTAGATATTGAGAAGTCTGAAAGTTGTAATAATGAGAATATTCCATATCAGCAGTTAATCGGAAGTCTGATGTATTTATCAGTTCTTACAAGACCAGACATATCTTTTTGTGTTAGTTTTCTTAGTCAATTTAATAAATGTCATACAAATGATCATTGGAATTATGCTAAAAGAATACTTAGATACCTAAAGAAAACTAAACATTATTGTCTGAAGTATGTAAAGGGGACAGCTGAGCTTGTAGGATTTGTTGATGCCGATTGGGCCAGCAATACAATAGATCGTAAATCATATACAGGTTTTTGCTTTGTAATGTCAGGCTCACCTATCTCCTGGGAAAGTAAAAAGCAAAGAACAGTGGCTTTATCGAGCATGGAAGCCGAGTACATGTCGATAGCCGAAGCTTGTAAAGAAGCTATATATTTAAGGTCTTTACTATGTGAACTGACTGGTAACTTAAGTAGCATTCAATTGTATAATGATAGCCAGAGTGCACAGAAGTTGGTGGCAAATCATGTGTGTCATAGAAAAAGTAAACATATTGACATTCGATATCATTTTATCAAGGATGCAGTTTGCAATAAAATTATAAATCTAGAATATTTGCCAACAACTTGTATGCCAGCTGACATACTTACCAAGGCTTTAAATCCCGTCAAGCATTTTAAATGTTTACAGGATATGGGGGTTAGTCAAATAGAGTGTTAAAATGAAATAATGTTAATTTCATAGAAACGTTTTGTTTATTTGATGTAGTTGGGGTGTTAGAATAAATTTAATATGGTAACATCAAATGTATGTGGTGCCATCTGTTGTGTACAAAGTGTTATATTTTGTCTGTGCTACATCTGTACTCTATGCTTTATTAAAAAAGAATAAATCTTCCGGTCATCCGTTTTTTCAAACCAACGTGTCGTTTTATTAAAAACAATCCCCCTTTCCCTATACCATGAAGATTTCCTGCTATCTTTGGAATATCTAAATTCATACACTACATTTTTACTTATTTACTTTTTACATTTTTAACTCTATATTAAATGAACAATGTATTCAAGGTATTTAATTGGTTAAGGATTAATGCTGTATTGGTTAAAATCGCTTCGAAAATTAGCCATTATTTGTCGTAAAAAGTAAATGCCAAAAAAATGTTATTGTGGGTTATCCATAAGAGATAGACATATACCATCACGGACTTTTCTGTAGACCTTTTCAATGTGTACAATACTTAGTACATTATTTTGATAAAACTCGTAGGGTTCAGCCTGCGTTTGCAATGTAAGCGGAAAAAATGTAATTATTTACGACATCACATTAGAAACCTCAAAAATAACAGTACTTCTCCACTATTTAATGGATGTTATTATACATATAAACCTTCCTCTTGAATCACTCTATCTATTAAAAAAAACCGCATCAAAATCCGTTGCGTAGTTTCAAAGATTTAAGCATACAAAGGGACATAGGGACAGAGAAAGCGACTTTGTTTTATACTATGTAGTGATTAGTCACGATCAAAGAAATGTTTTTCGACGTTGGCGATTTTACGTTCGACTATCAAGATTTTTATTTCACGAATGTCTTAAAGGCTCTACTATAACTTTCTCATAAGATTGATGTCATCTATCGAATAAGTAGGAACTAGCTTTTACATACATTTATGTATTTTGGACATGAAAATTAGTCATTTAATGCACACATACAAATAAATATTCTTTCTTACATATTCTACATTCAGCTTCTCACATTCAAATTTTCACATAAAAAAGATATTCCAAATAGGCATTATATTATTTCTCACATCTCCGTCAATTCCTTATCGAGAATCCTATAACGTATAACCCTATAACTAAATATATACTGAACAAATTGCCCACCATTTACACAAGTAAGAAGGAATACAAAAAAAGAATATAAAATTATTCAAAAAGCACAATAAATTGAGTGTCGCCGGCGGTTTTTATCTCGATTCTTAGAAGTGCGTCTAGGGTCTGCGTTTGCGCATACCGAACTATAGCTACCTGATTAAGGTGATGTTGTATTCAGTGTTAGACAAGTTTGAGTAATACATACATACTTTTATTTCATCTAACATGTTACATTTTTGTTCTTTCTGAAAATTGTTAAGCAAGTGCGAGTCGGGCTACTCGGGCACCGAGGGTTCCGTTCCGTACTATACCATAGTGTAAGACCGACTCATACTTGGCCGGTTTTTATTATTTGTTGTTATGCTGTAGTTTGCTCTATATTTACACCAAGTTTAACGCTTGTATGTTTGCTTTGACGGCCCGATAGCACAGTCGGTAGTGAACCTGCCTGCTGTGCCGAGGGTCGCGGGTTCGAATCCCGTAAGGGACAAATATTTGTATGATGAATATGAATATTTGTACCCGAGTCATGGATGTTTGTATCTATATATGTATTCTATATCGTTGTCTAGTCATCATAATACAAGTCCAGGCTAGATTCTGGTACTTTAAATGTGACTAGATAATTTGTGTGACCATGTCCAAGATATTAGAAAAAAAAAAAAAAAAAAAATGTATTACCGTATTTACGACAGAGCGCGAAGAAAAAACGTTGGTTTTTCTGTGAAAATTTCAACTGTCTAGCTATTACGATTCAAAAGTTAAAGCCCTAAATAGGCAGGACGGACGGAATTTTATTGTGTGAATGAAATGTTCGTGTGTGATAATGAAATCTTGATAATTTCAAATATTATTGATTATATGTTACAGCTATGTTATGCTATTT
Organism: Agonopterix alstromeriana; assembly: GCA_963924505.1. Taxonomy (NCBI): domain Eukaryota; kingdom Metazoa; phylum Arthropoda; class Insecta; order Lepidoptera; family Depressariidae; genus Agonopterix; species Agonopterix alstromeriana. The sequence continues at coordinate 4,666,915 of OZ004685.1, read as the reverse complement.
CAAATCAAATTATCATCTAATATCATCAAATTAAAGATTTACAAATTAAGTCTCGGGCGGGACTTGAACCAGCACTCTTCCAAACCGGGGAATTGCGTTTTCCAATTTCGCCACCGATCCCACTACCCAGAGAACGAAATTTTATCCTACCCGAGACTTAATTTTTCAATCTTTAATTAATTTGATCTTGATAATTATTTAAAATATTTCGAAGAGTAGACAAGTTCGCCTTAACTAGTCATGCGTGTAGGTTACAATGTTTGAATGTAAGATGTCACTTCACTCTGAATGACTCATTCTTTATTATCTTACTTATAATAGACTGCATTACATCGGTTTACCATTCATCGTTTAATGGTTGAGTTGGCGGGAATTTTTTTTTAATGGTTTTGCTGTTATCATAACGAGGTTCTCCTTTATAAAGAGGGAATCCAGGTTTAGGGCCGGAGAGAAGTGTACATCAAATTATATGTAGTAAGAATTGATAAAATATTCATTCATAATTTCTCGCACTGTTTATTAAGAGAAGTTTATTCCGAATGCGTAAATGCGCGCTGCATACAAACGAAGTCTGGAGATATTTTCAATACTGTCCAATTAAAGTCAATGAAATTTTGCAGAAACTATCTAGGAATAAATCTCTATGCTTGTAACGTGTCCGATTTTCGTTAAAATATACAGTTTCAATGCTAGGATTAATTTAAGATTTGTATGGAAATCTTTGAGGCACTGTAACTTTAAAACTGTACATTTTAAGGAAAATATGACACGATACAATCATAGATATTTGTTTCTAGAATGTCTCTGCAAAACTTCATTGAGTTATAATTTGTTAGTATTAAAAATATCACCAGACTTCGTTTGTATATACCCTTAAGTACTAAAACTTCGTAATTGTTTTACAATCGAAGATAACGACATTGGTTTTGTATGATTTCTTTCTTTGCATAAAAGATCCCGGAATCATAATGAAATTGTAAACTATTTACATATTACGGATAAAACTACAAATACATTAAAGGTAATTTCCCATAGTAAAATTGCAAACCACGAACTTTGTATAAACTTTGCACGAACTTTGTATAAACTTTTTCCTTTGCCATTTTAATAATTGGTATTACATACTATTATTTCCATATAGTTTCATATGTGTACACTGGTGGCCGAATTTTCTTTGGAAAGCTGGCATGTCTTTTAGGATTTTTGCAAGTTTACCTTTCTTTGTCATCTCTTTTGTCCAAATTAGTTAAATCTATCTAAAACGTACAATTATTTAACTATAATATTCTAGCTTTCATTAGAAAATGATAATTTGTTCCTTCCAATAATTCTGGTAGAAATTATTAAATTTTTATTCTTGAACTTAACGATTTTGTAGTTTTGTAAAATAATTGTTCACAGTGTAAATATGCTGCAAAAATTTAGATCGAATCTGATAGATAGAAAAGGTAGGTGTAAAAATTGCTTTAAGTTGTAGGTTATATGTATTAAATACCAAAAATTTTACAACAATAAAATAAAAAATAAAATCAAAATAAAAAAAAAATATGAAAAATAATATAATATAATATTTAATTAGTCTAATTAAATTAAATTTAATCAAATTTAATCTTGGACATCACAAATTGTAGAAAAATAAAAATTTACCTACCAAAATGATGTACTGCAGAATTCTAGTAAAAATAAAAAGATTGTTCTCCCCGTGCATTACTATGTAAATGTAAATAAATTTTCTATTTTGATTAACATTACCAATTTTCATTGCTCTCCTCAACTTGTGAGGTTAACAAAGTTATAAAACTAAACAAAAACTGATTAAGTTCCAAACTAAAAGGTATATTAGAAATAATTGGACTATCCAAGGAACCGCGAGCTGCGGTCAACGTTTTCACGCTTAGTTTGAATTTGAAAAAAGAACTAAGATATAACCGCAGAGCTATGCGCACGCGCAAGGAAAGTGTGAATTGATCGCGGTTTTGTTAATATTGATGGGAATTAATATAGAAATGGTTATGCTTTAAGGTCCTATGTCGAAAAATAATTGAAGCGAAATGGGCGTTTGCTAGCTTGCCTGCCTGATGCGAGAGAAAGAGATGTGGCGGCGCGCGAGCCTGAAACGACGCAAGCGTAAAACAAACTTTATTTAATTGTGATTGTACTATTTATGTAAGTTCATTTCTGCTATCATAAACTTTATAAAATATCAATCTCTTTTTTTAAATCGTGTTTTGGCTCTAATCAATACTTCAATTGTATGTTCAATTTACACATATCCGCATATCATACTCCTACAGTTAGTACTTCATGATGTATGATGATAGATGATATATGAATTCTATTTTTTTCACATATCCTCTTAATCCAGCTAGGTTATGTTTCCACCAAACCATATTTCGCTATCACAAAACCATCCAGTATGGGCCCGTGTGGTGGAGGACTTGTTAGAGAATGTGTGAAAAATTGCATCCTGCTATACATTGTTGTAATCACAGTGTATTAAGGGGATATCATTCGGAGCGCGCTCCATACAAACGTACTATGGTGATATTTTCAATACTAACCAATTAAAGTCAATGAAATTTTTGCTGAAACAATCTTGAAACAAATATCTATGCTAGTATGGAGTCAGATTTTCGTTAAAATATACAGTTTCAATGCTAGGATTAATTTAAGATTTGTATGGAAATCTTTGAGGCACTGTAACTTTAAAACTATACATTTTAACGAAAATCTGACTCTATACAAGCATAGAAATTTGTTTTTGGATTGATTCTGAAAAATATCATTGAGTTTAATTAGTTAGTATTGAAAATATCACCATAGTACGTTTGTATGGAGCGCGCTCCGAATTATATCCTCTTAAGTAGAATAGCACATGAGTCAGGGTATTTAATCATGTGTGCTCAATAGAGTGCAACAAAACACCCTAGAAATATTTAACGGGGTGGTTCATACCATCAAACTGAACAACTTTAACTATCTATGGAGACAACTTCGAAATCGCGAAAAAAAATCTGCTGTTTCATACGAAACTGAAGTAGGTATTATACAGGTTCCTTCTTAATATGCCGACACTTTTTTAAGGGGATGATCAGACGAGATTTTACAGTGGAGCCAACTTCGAAATCGCCGGAAAAAAATCAGCCCACACATTTGAGTTGAGTAGAGTACCTATAATATCTACAGGGTCCTTCTTAATATGCCGACAATTTTTTAAGGGGATGGTCAGACCATCAAATTGAACAACTTTCTCGATGGCAACAACTCATGGCAAAGAAATCACGAAAAAAAAATCAGCTGGTCCATACAAAAATCGAAACCTACTCAAGTATGGGAGGACAGATTTTGTTTTCGCGATTTCGATATTGGTGCCATAGAGAAAGTTGTTCAGTTTCATTTTCAGAAGCAACCCCTAAAGTATGTAATGCATTTAAGTTTACACCCTGTATATTATCAATCGTTAACTCATAGGTATTTACAATCTATGGGAAGACGGACAAAGATCAGCAATAATGACAGGAAAGCTTTGACTGACCATGTGGTTTTCACACTTCAACAAAGAAGGGCTTTCAATGCCATGACCAGATTATTTAGAGCTATTGAAGATACGACAACGTTCGATAAGATAGGATAATGGAGGTCTAGGGCTAGTGGTTTATTTGCAAGATCGAATAAGTTGTTTTTATTGTAAAATACAAATGATACAATTTTATTGTTCGCCAGCTTTTGCCCGCGACTTCGCCTGCACCAATTCCCGTCATAGCGATATAAAATGTAACACATCCGTTTTTTATTTTATTTTATTGGGAAACCAACAGAAATAGAATGTACTAGAGCTTACCGCGACTTCGTTCCGCACAAATTATATACCAGATTTTAAGTCAGATCATAAGCTATCAAACAAAACACGGTTCAGTAGTTTTTGCGTGATGCTGTTACAAACAAACAAACAAACAGACAGACAAAAACTCTAAAAAAGGTTGATTTGGAGTCCGGGATACTTAAAAAGTAAAAAATCTATCGTAATCTTTTTCATGTAAATATCTTCAATGTACAGACACACTTCTGTTACAGTTTTACACTAGTTTTTTTTTATTTATAATTAATGGACTTCTTGCTTGTGCGTTAGCACCGCATTTCCGCCAGTGTCAAGTGGTTTGAGGGAGTATCTATCCAATCTCGAGGATTGTTTTTGAGTAAGATCACAACTGAGAAGGATTGCGGAGCCTCGTGGCAGGCTGAGACGCGAACCGAGCGAACACCACGCAAAAGACAAGTGTTTTGGGGCAAATCATGCTACGTGACTCTTTATAATAGTTAAGAAAAGATAAAACAGTTTTACGTACCTACAATCATAAGCTGTCAAAGTCAAACACACGGTAAAAAATACAAAAATTTTTGATTTAAAGTCAGGGACACCTAAACACCATATCGAGACCTTTTTTTGTCTCCAGACTGATCTGAACCAATTATAAATTGATCTTCAGTGTACTGACATACATGAAAATGTGTGCTTTTTCTTTATGACCAATAAATACTTTACATACTTCTGTTACAGTTTTATAACACTATAGTGTAGATGGATTATCGCTTCATTTTGAATGTTCAAAAACTTTACATCGTAATGCAATCGCTGTCAATGACCCGCTTTGCCACGTCTCACGGCACAGACTATACTACCTATAGACAATTGATACAGAACGACTTATAAATTCTTCAAGTAAAATCGATAAATAACGTTAATCTACATTCCTCGCGTCCATGCCAATTAGTAGTTTATCGAGAAGATTGTTCACGGTGTTTACTCGATTTATGTATCGAGTGCCGAAATCGATTTATGTGTCGAATGTGAAATCGATTCACATTCCGACCCGTGAGGTGGTGGTGCATGGTAATTTATAATTGTACATGATCTGGAGACAAACTTGAAGAGAAAGTTGAAGATGTCTAATCACAATCGATCAAAAATTCCAAAAACACTACGAAGTTCTTAGTATCTTCAAATATTAGAATTACATGCATTAATGTCCTTTTCCATACATAACTCACGACCATTTTCCCTTTCGGGGTGGTCTTGAAAAAGTCAATTTTGATTGATCTTCTAAATTTGTATGACAACTTTAGACTATCCTTACTATTACGTATGGGTATTGAACTAAGGTATAGAAAAAAAACGGTCACCGCGCAATTTAAAAATTTCAGACAAAGTTTTTAATTTTTTTTTTGTTACGGCGGGTTTTGATCTGTAAAACTTGTACCTTACAGCAATTTCTAATCGGCAATAGGTTATCTTTTTGGTAATTAAAAAGTCCCTGGGCTACAGTACTATTTGGTGGACTTCGGCCTTTCCATAATTCTCATAAACTGACATGGTATGACCAACATGACAGTAGCTATTTTATGCTTTAGAAAAACACGGCTACCGGAAAATTTTACATTTTCGTCACGATCTCCCTAAATATTTTAGGCTTTTGTTACAAAATATTTTGTATGAACCGGTTACGAAAATTATAATTCGTTCCGTAACGTCAATACCTAAACTGATTTTGGGACAAATATTTGTATGTTTTGTTTCTGAGGGATTTAGAATCTTAAAACTGTAAAGATAAGGACTGCCGATGGTTTTGTTTTGAACATGAAGAATTTCTTTTGAATAATAATGTTTATGTTAAAATGTTTTGTTTTTAGGTTTTGTAATTAGTTACACATTTAACGGATGGTCAGTAAAGTGGGCTAGTGGACAAACGAAGTATACAATACTCGAACTCTCCAGCTAACCGAGTGTAAACTAGCTAGGTTTTGTAAGACGAATCCTAGACGTTCAATAAATATCGCGTTGCGTATGTTTGGATTTGTATCGATGGATTATGGTAGAACTTAAGCGTACAATAGACGTTCAGTAAATATAGTAATCCGTTAATTTCGTTCTATAATGATGGATCACAGTAGAACCTAGGCGAACCCTAGACGTTCTCTAAATATAGGGTCCAACTTAATAAAATTAATTATAATAATTTTTTAAGGGGATGATCAGACCATCAAACTGAACAACTTTCTCTATGAGACCAACATCGAAATTGTGAAAAAAATATCAGCTGTCCCATAAATTTAGCTCAAGTAGGTTTGCAGTTTAGTATGGAACAGCTGATTTATTTTTTGCGATTTCGATATTGGCCCCATAGAGAAATTTGTTTCAGTTTGATGTCAGTTTGATGGTCTGATCAGCCCCTTAAAAAAGTGTCAGTATATTAAGAAGGACCCTATATAAGTTTAGTAAGACGAATCCAAGACGTTCAATAAATATCGCGTTGCGTATCTTTGGATCTGTATTGATGGATTACGGTAGACATTAAGAGTATATTACCGTTGGCGTGCTCCATACAAATGAAGTCTGGTTATATTTTCAATACTAACCAATTAAAATTATTGACATTTTGCAGAAACAATCTAGAAACAAATCTCTATGCTTGTATGTTGTCCCATTTTCGTTAAAATATACAGTCTCAATGCTAGGATTAATTTAAGATTTGTATGGAAATCTTTGAAGCACTGTTACTTTAAAACTATACATTTTAACGAAAATCTGACAACATAGAAGCATAGAGATTAGTTTCTAGATTGTTTCTCGAAAATTTCATTGACTTTAATTGGTTAGTATTGAAAATATACCAGACTTCGTTTGTATGGAGCGCGACAACGGAACTTGAAGTTGTGACATACTTTAATACCAAGAAGGCAAAATTCTTTAATTTAAGTTTGTTTAAAGTTTCAAAACAAGATTCGCTTAATAATAACGCTTTTAAATTTAACAAGATTTATGAATTGAGTACAAATTATTTTGATACCATCAAAGTTATTCCTGTTATTTGGATTGACTTATTTCCTCTCCATCCCTCAAGGTGAAGATATCTTTATTTTCAATTTATTTACGGAGCATATAAATATAAATATGTCATCGCATTTCTCGGTATTGGATCGATAAAAAACCGCGAGATTGAGCTTGGCTACAAGCCAATGTTTCAATTTTCTTTAATGACAAAATTGTTTTTGCAGCTGCATTGTTAGCAAAGCTGTTTTGATACTTCTTATAATGGGGGATTTTCCGAAAGCCATTAAAAAAGAAAAAGTTGTTCCAAATGGCTCGATAGATTCAGTTGACCAGACATGGATGAGCGACCTTGTGTTTTTAAGGAAACACTAAAATATGAACATATACCAGGTGTAAGGAAAAGTATAATTAACCCTTTAAACCACATACTCTACCCATCAAACTAAACAACTTTTACTATGGGAGCAAACCTGTCAGAACAAAAAAAATATCAGCTGTTGAATCGAGTAGGTATTGCAGTTTAATATGGGATAGCGGATATTTTTTTATGTTCTCACAGGTTTGCTCCCATATTAAAAATTGTTCAGTTTGATGAGTAGAGTATGTGGTTTAAAGGTTAATAATACTTTCCCTTGCACCATGTATAATTCGTCAACGGATGTGTCTGACTTAGTGACATGCATTTTTTTGATTACTTTTTTTTTTTTTCTTAATTAATGGCCGGTTGCTTGCGTCTAGCGCGGCAATTCTGCCAATGTCAAGTAGTTTATAATCTCAAGTGATTGTTTTATGGTTAAAACACAAAAGAGCTTCACAAAATGGCGGAGCCACGTGCAAGCCTAAGAGAGGCCAACACGCATGCGTCTACCCTCCGCCAGACTTGCAGCGCGACTCCCTTTTGATTACTTATCGGCCTAAATTTCCGTCTTCGCATCCACGCCATCTATCACAGTATGTTGGAACTACGTTTTACTAACTGCCTGTTATCAACTTATCAAATTGAAGATTGAAAAATATTTTGGGGATTTGGGCTGTTACTTTCGTCCAACACTTCTGTCGATACCTTAAACATTCTTCGATCTTTAAGAAACGTTAATTCATGTATCACCACATGACCATGCTTAAGACTGCAGGTTGTTCAACAACGCATATAAAACAAACCTCAATTTAAACGCTAATAAATCCAGAAAATGACTACGAATCTAGTACAAAAATACATTATAGTGTAAATAAATAAGTCTCACCTCAAATTTTATTGTCCGAATTTATTCGATGCCCCGTTTTACACTTTACTTCCTTTAACCGTGTTGGGAATACACTAACCAAAACAGTACCAAAATATGTTACTACCCACCAACTCTGTTTTAAACTCTATTGCCTACCAATTAAGCTATAAATTCTGTTTGTAGACAGCAAATTTATGTTTGTAGAAATGCAGGCGTTAAGTCATTAAGAAGTCGACGCCGAAAAGCAATAAAAGTAGAAAACATAAATAAAGTTTTACTATGAATGAACATGGCAGTTACGCGCCTGCAATATCTAGCAGATAGGATGGTGATTTGATAACTAATTAAATATTTTGGAAGCTTTCTATAGATCAATGAAGATAGGATTCTATAGATATAATATACAGGGTTCTTCTTAATATACTGACACTTTTTTAAGGGGATGATCAAACCGTCAAACTGAACAACTTTCTCTATGGGACCAACATCGAAATCGCGATATAAAAATCTGCAGTCTCATACATTTGGCTCGAGTAGGTTTGCAGTTTTGTAGGGAACAGCAGATTTTTTTTTTTCGCGATTATGAAATTAGTGCCATAGAGAAAGTCATTCAGTTTGACGGTCTGATCATTCTCTTAAAAAAGTGTCAGCATATTAAGAATTAAAATATCGTCAAACAGCGGAATTGCCGAAGCCGAATCAAGCTTTCCAAGCTTAGACCATAATAAGTAGGGACCAGCCTTGCGGTACCATTTCCCCTATGCCACGTTACAAGATCAATTTTATTGATCATGTGCATTTACATAAAATGTTATGCCTTATCACTAAACGAGACAGCCTATAATTGCGGAACAATACCTTAAAACTTGTCGCATCCGGAGATCACACGAGACTATTTTTAACAATCGAAATTCGAATCTAAAGCAATGGATAAAATCCAATGTTGTGTATTTCATGCTACCTCGTCCGCCCGCAAAGAGTGGCAGAAAAGTTTGTTAGTAGAATTACACGCGTAACTATTCCATAGTTATATTGCCTAAATTTCCAAGCCAAGGTGTCTGGACATGGGCAGCCGGTGTCCTTTTCTACTCTTCCAGTGTGAAAGGATCAGACAAGCATGCGTATTGAACCTCTAGAACTAGCATGACATAAAAGCGACAAAACAAGAAAACCACCATGCGTGCTCATTTTAGCATGCGTAAAGTAACAGACAGAGGCACAGGCACATCTCGATTTATCTCGTTTTGTCGAGTGTAACATGCTAGGCCTTCTGGAAACATTCACCCTTCCATAGCGTATAATCATTACTTGTATGTTAATTATTAATTACAAGCATATTATTAAGCTAAAAGACCAATTATTGTTGGCTCGTTACCGTCACGGTAAGTTTACTCAAAAATACCTGCTACAGATTGTCGCGTTTACGCTTTGTAGACTGTACATACGCATCAGAATTTCTTTTCAGCGTATGAAAATTACGCGATTTCGCAGTTGGCTCCTTAGTGAAAATTGTTCAGTTTGATGGTCTGAGTCACCCCTTTAAATGTTTATTTGTATTTTTGTAACACCTTGCATAGGATCCTACTTAATATGCTGACACTTTTTAAGCGGATGATTAGACCGTCAAACTGAAAATCTTTCTCTATGGCAGTATGGCACCAACATCGAAATTGCGAAAAATTTCACCAAGCTGATGCTGTGCCATACAAAACTGCAAACCTACTCGAGCCAAATGTATGGGGCAGACTGACTTTTTTCGCGATTTCGATGTTGGTCCCATAGAGAAAGTTGTTCAGTTTGATGGTCTGATCATCCCCTTAAAAAAGTGTGAGCATATTAAGAAGGAACATTTGTGTTCATTGTAAAATTGATATCATTAACATCCTTTTAAACTAAGAATCTCCCCATCACACTGAACAACTTTTACTGGTAGCAAACCGAACGGAGCAAAAAAAAACAGTTGTTGTATACATTTGGGTCGAGGCATTGCAGTTTAGTATGGAACAGCTGATTTTTTTTGCTCCGATCTATTTGGTCCCAGTCAAAGTCTAATGATATCAATTTCACCCTGAATAAAAAAAAAATAATAATTCCAAGCTACAACTACGTTAAAAACCGTTATGTTACTTTATCACAACAGCGGCTAATCCTTTCATCGGCTCCTTAGCATTCCCTGTGCGCGGTGAAGGTACATCCATAAATTACAATGAGACGTAGAGGAACTCGGCCTTAGAAGCGGTGTCGCCAAAAGAGGGCTCTGTACGTGCGTCCGGCGGTCGGTTACGTACCCGTGGCAAGATAGACGATGGCTCAAATTGTTATGTGAAAAGGGTTGGGTTGGGAAAATCAAATTGTAATGGAAAAATTTGTTTTTTGATCGTCCATTTGTAGAACTTACATAGCTTTTAAGAGGACCTTTCAAAATATGGAAAACATCACATTCATCATTGCTGCATTGGAGCTGTGCTATTAGGGTACAAATAACTTCTAAGGTTGTATAAAGGGAGAAATCGCTCTTTGTAGCCTTCGTCGAGATGCGTCTTTAGACACATAAACAAAAAAAAGCAAATGATACAGATATAGCCAAAGTATTTCTCAAATTATTATTGAAAAAATGATTAAAATCGATTAAGTTTTCGAGGAGGAAAGAGGGGAATAAGAAATGCTGATTACGTCCATTTGATTTGGATAATATCGGTCCGAGCTGCAGTTGTCTCTTTCACACTCTTGTCGGCGGGGTGTGTGGGAAGGGGCGGATCGAACAAAAACATATACAGTCGGAAAAGTGACCTATTCTCTAAAAGACATCATCGGATTTGGTCCAAAATGTGAAAGTGCCAGCCAAAAAGAAACAATGCGATATTCTGTCAAAACTTGTCCGTCTAAACATTTATTATTATGGCACCAAAGCTGTAGGTCCAGCTGTTGTCCTTGCTTTTATTTAGGATCGAAAAATCTGCCTTTTCATTAATTTTCGATGAAATTAGCTAAGGCTATATTCTGTTAGAACTAGTCCGTCGCAGCATTTTTTTGTATGCCACCAAAGCTGTAAGGCCATTTTCCTTGGTTTTATTAAGGTTTGAAAAATCTGCCTTTTCATACATTTTTGATGAAATAAAACATACGACTTTCATGCCTTAATAATAAATGCTTAGACGAACAACGTGGATGTTCTGAGTTTTCAGAATATCTCTGACTACCCCCTCGGGGAATATAGTCGTGTGCATATGCTATGCTTATGCTTAGACGAACCAGTACTAACAGAATATAGCATTTTTTTGACCGGCACTTTCACATTTGGACCAAAAATGTATGAAACGCCGATGATGTCTTTTCTTCGAGAGCCAACAATCCTCTTATATGCCAACAAAAATCCAATGACCTTGGACCTACAACTACAATGGAAATGCAATCAGCACACTAATTATGCGAATCACAAGCGTCCATAACCAAACTTTGTTAACAGACCCATTAAGGTGTCCCATCACGCAGTCATTCCTGACACATTACCTATAAGTCTGCTAAGACAGTATAACTCGGGACAATGGTGACACTGGTCATTAGATATGGCCTCTACTTGTGGACGCATGCGCGGAACACGAATTGTCTAATTAGAGAGCTGGTGAACAGTGTATTAAGCAAACAGTAGCAGTTTTATAAGGTGTTAGTGTTAACAAATAAATGATAACAGAGACAGAGTTTCGGTACTACTGGTGAAACGTGGATGTTCTGAGGTTTCAGAATATCTCTGACTACCCCCTCGGGGAATATAGTCGTGAGCATATGCTATGCTATGATAAATGATAACATTTGAAACTAGTTTTTTTTTTACAAATTAAAGATTGAAAAATTAAGTCTCGGACGGGACTTGAACCCGCAATCACCCAAACCGGGGAATTGCTATTTGCACAACATGGCTGTAACATGTTTATAATCCATAATAATATTTGAAATAGTTTTTTTTTACTTTTCAGCCAACATTTAAAACGATTAGTGTAATGGACAAAATTATTAAATCTAGTATTAAAAGTTTCATCAAATAAATGTTACCGTGATAATCCGATTAAGTATTGTTAATGGTAAACCTCACTCTTTATTTCTAAACTTTACTGTATAGTATCAATTATTTTATTAAATAGACTATGTATTATTGTATACATAACTTTAGCTTAAGAATTTATATTGTAATAGTTATTAAGTCGTGTTATGTTGTAGAGTTTCTGGCCGCATCTTCTCTACAGCGACAACACGTTCCGACGCGGTGGTAGCTTTAAAAAAGATTTGACGTTTGATAAGTGTGCTGTAAGCTCCTATATTGAATAAAATTATATTGAATTGAATTGAATTGAATAAACTATGGTAACAAAAATATTAAAACCCTGACTCCCAAAAGAATATTAACCCACTAGACTAATATCGTTACTGCTCTAGTCATATATTGTGTGTGTGGTTACGTAAACTGTTTGCGGTTTTAGAGTGCAGATAATTGATAGTGTTTTAATATCGGAACATTTTATAGGGAACAAAGTTGCAGATTTCTTTATCCAAGGCTTACATTATAAAAATCGAGTGTTCAGACTATTTTGTTGGTCACGTAGTGGTCCCATCTGATGACTATATTCCAGTTACAATAGAAATTAAATTTTTTTCTTGCGTAGTTTTACTTATGAAACTTATGAGGATGATCAGACCACCAAACTGAACAACTTTCTCTATGGAACCAATGTCGAAATCGCGTAAAAGAAATTAGCTGTCCCATACAATTGGGTCGATTAAGATTTCCGTTTAGTACAGCTGATTTTATTTTCGCGATTTCGACATTGGTCCCATAGAGAAAGTTGTTCAGTTTGGTGTCTGATCATCCTCTTAAAAAACTGTCAGCATATTAAGTTGGACCCTGTATATTTTTCATAAGTTCAATAAGTAAATCTACACAAGAAAAAAAATTTCTCTTTTTCTCTATGGCACCAACATCGAAGTCGCGAAAAAAATGCAAATCTACTTGAGCCAAATGTATGGGACAGCTGATTTTTTTTTTCGCGATTTCGATGTTGGTCCTATTGAGAAAGTTGTTCAGTTTGATGGTCTGGTCATCTCCTTAAAAAAGTGTCAGCATATTAAGAAGGACCCTGTATGAGCACAATTTGCCAATGTATGTTATTTTTGAGTAGTTTATAATTAGTGGTTGCTAGGAGAAAATGACTTATAATTATAAGATTAAAAACAAAGCTTATTTTAAACATTGTAATCCTGCTTACATTTCAGGAATGTTGTCGTAGTTAACACTTTAATTGTTGACAAGTTGAGTCTGGCGCAAAATTGTTTAATAACTGTGACTTAATTATTTTGCTACAGAAATAACTAGGCCTCACATGGAGACCATCTTTTAATTATTTTTAAAGATTTTTTTACATGCCATAATGCTAAAAGTGAGCCTTGCATGCTAAAGTTGATAATTGTAGCGAAGTTTGTGACCACCCCGATAGGGATTATGGTCACCGATTATTTAATAGTTACTTCTTAATTACGATCGTGAGTTAATGCAATTATTTTTGTTTAACAAAAGTACCTATCATGGCCACACACTGAAAAAATGTTTTGTTCAATATGTCGTATAATCAAACTTTAATTACTTCCAAACTGTTTTGTAGGACATAAAAAACGTTTTCATCCGTTTTCCCCCATCTCGGAAAGAATATTTTTGCTCTTCGATATCTGAGTGCCAAATCCGTTTTTATCCACTAGAGGATAAAGTAAATTGAATTTAGAACATCGTGTGCACTAAGATTGTGAATTCAAAATATTATTAAACCTATTTACTTCTCCCTCAATGGTGCAGAATTTATCATATTTTTTTTTCAATTAGTAAATTCCTCGCTGAGGTGGGATGAAAAGTTACGTGTTGCACTCGAGTGCAAAGATTTTTCACCGCGTGCTCTTTTGATTCCCTCGCTGACGCTCAGGATTCTGATTTTTGATCTCGCTGCGCTCGTGATTCAATTTTAGAATCCTTCGCTTGCTCGGACAGCAAAATTGAGCACGAGGTTAAAAAGCAACTTTGCACTCTTGTATAACAAGTAACTATTGATTATCTACTACAAAAAGTTTGTAAGTAATACTGGTTGAACATCAACTTATTTGCATCCTTTTAAACTAAGAGTCTACCCATCAAACTTAACAACGTTTACTATGGGATCAAAAAATCGTAGCAAAAAAAATCTACTGTTGCATACATTTCAGTCGAGTAGGCATCGCAGTTTAGTATGGAACAGTAGTTTTTTTTAGTACGATCGGTTTGCTCCCATAATAAAAGTTATATTAACTCACTGTACCGTCATTCGAAGCCTAAAAGTGAGAATAGCATCCCTATTTTCCTATGCTGTGGCGGACGTGACGTCAGTTTCCGTCGATAAATCCCCTCCAATTGAATACGCATTCCTTCCACCAGGTGGCGTCGTTGGCATTTTAAGTAACGAAAGGTTTTTGAATCATTGGCGGTTTATTTTCCGAACTGTGCGGACATATTCTAACCAACAGAAAAGTGTTCATTAAATTTTTGCCTAACGTTGGTTAGAACATTTAAAACTAAGTCAGTTTAACTTTTAAAATTTTATTTTCATAATAAAAGTGCAAGTGCAAGTGCTAATACACTGGTAAGCAATTTATTTTTCTTTGTAAACGGTTTTACCGTTCGTGTTTTTACTATGAGCGATTCGGCGAGCTGTAGTTCGTCAAGCTCTTCATCCGAATCGGAGAATAATTTAAATCTTCCTCCGAATGAGCCGTGTCCGGGAACGTCTTCCGGAAAAAATAGGAAACGCAAGGTGCCTGATAAAGTTGTTCAAGGCGGGAAACGTAAAAAATCTAGTAACGAATTGCGCAAATTCGCTCAAGAATGTTTTCAACAATTCGTGTCCGTTAATAATTTTCCTAATTACCCTATATATCAGGCACCTTTGTACGAACAAAGAAATGAGGACATAGTGAGTCTCGATGCCAGCGGAGAATTATTTTCTGATATTGATGACACCCCCTTGGCACAGTCTAGTCCAAATTTTGAGTTGCCCTTGAACACAGTGCTCAAAGAACCCACAATTGCAAAATCGTGCAAAGAGCATGTTGATTTATTAAATTCAATCCAGCATTTAAATACACCCGAGTGGAACAATGTGAGGTACGCCGACGTACAAAAAAGTTATAGTTCCACCCCCGGGTTTATAGAACTGGAGTGTAATGACGAAGTAAAACCTTTCGATAGGTTTCCTAATTTAATCGTTACTGAAAGAAGTTATGCGGCGTTCACTCAGGGTTTACTTAAATTAAGGGATGCCACGCAAAGTGGCCTTCAATCTCTTTTAAAGTGGGCATCTGAGACCGATGATTTATCACCATCGACATTGAAGGACAAAGTTAACGAAGTTTTTATTGAGGGTAATTATAACAAAATATCCGCTGATTTGCTTCAACTGTCCTGTGGCCATAGGGCCGATACAATAGAACAAAGACGCGATGGTATTTTGCGATTAGTCAAAGACAAGTTTGTACGAACTAATTTACGCAAGATTCCACCTACTAGCGAGTCTCTTTTTAATAAAGAATCATTTTCTTCCGCTCTCGAAAAAGCGGGTGGTGTAAATAAAATTTTCTGGCCGACTCGCAGTACAACGCAAAGAACAAGCTGGCCGGCTGCGCAAGCTGGACCATCGCATGCTAAACCGCCCGCGCAGGGCTCTTATGATCTGTCCAAAAGCCACCATGTTCGGCAAGCATACACACAGCCGCCTGCGCAAGGTGCTTATCCTACGTACTTCCCTCCGCAAGGGATGCCCGTACCTATGTACTATCCTCCGCAGGGATATAATCAACCTTTCCAAGGACAAGGAAAACGGTTTCTGCAAAACCAAAATAGCAGGCTGAATAGACCTGACAATAGAGCTTCGCGTCAGAAGCCTCAATTTGATGAAGGGCATGGCAGAGGACAATACAGAAACATGCAATATAATAATCAAAGAAATTTTCGTGCAAAACGAAAGTTCTGACTCGAGTACGGTATGCGTAGCGGGCCGCTTAGCGCGGTTTGCTCAAGCTTGGGAGACGCTGAGAGCCCCAAAACCCCTCCTGAGTATCATAAAGGGCTACAAAATACCATTCGGGGAAAAGCCCCCACTTTTTGTCCCCAAAAATATAAAACGCAGTTTAATTACTCCAGTTTCTCAACAAATGACAAAAGCAATAAAAGAAATGATAAACTCAGGAGTTCTGGAGAGCGCGCAGCTCTCACCAAGCTTTATATCCCCCATGTTCTTGACACCGAAAAGCGATGGTACAATGCGGCCCATTTTCAACCTCCGAAATCTAAACGATTACGTCATTGTGTCCAAGTTTCGACTAATAAACATACAAAAAATACCGGACTTCCTGCAGCCTCTAGATTGGCTTGCCAAAATCGATATTTCGAATGCGTACTTTCATGTACCGATCTCCCCGGTCCACAGAAGATTCCTAAGGATAAGCTACAACAACAGCCTTCTGGAAATGACATGCCTTCCCTTTGGCTTAGCGACTGCGCCCAAAGTGTTCGCGATGCTCACAAACTGGATTGCGCAAATCCTGAGGAGCAAAGGAATCAGACTCGTTACGTATCTGGACGACTATCTAATCGCCCATCAGGACAAAATAACACTTTCCCAACATATTCAGGAAACTGTCAGTCTCCTACAAGAACTAGGATGGCAAATCAATTCCCAAAAGTCGATAATGACCCCTCAAAGATGTCTGGAATTCTTAGGGATTCGATGGGACCCGTGGTCCGGTCTAAAATGGCTGCCACCAAGAAAATGTCAATCTCTCAAAGACAAAATAGTTCCCATTCTAAAACGAAGAACTGCAAACTTAAAAGAAGTGCAGAGCTTGGTTGGACTGATAAACTTCGCAAGTTTCCCAGTACCGCGAGGTCGATTGAACCATCGCAATCTCCTACAGTTTCAAAACAAACTGTTAAAATTAGATTCTTGTCACCGCTTCAATGTTCCCGAATCAGTCCTACTCGAACTGAAATGGTGGCTGAAAAATCGGACGAATCAGTCCCGGTTACACGCTCCATCGGTGAGCCACTTTATGACGACAGACGCATCAGGCGTTGCTTGGGGTGCTTGTCTGGACGATGTAAAGATGTCAGGAGCTTGGCAAGCCCACGAGAACAGGCTGCACTCGAATGTAAAAGAGATGCTCGCTGTGTACTACGCTTTAAGAGAGCAGTCTCTGTTCCTAGCGACATCAACAGTTATGTTGCAAAGCGACAACAAGACTGTAGTGTCCTTCATCAAAAAAGAAGGTGGTACCAAGTCACCCATTCTGATGCACGTGACAACAATGATATTTGCACTCCTCGACAAACATCGGATACATTTGATTGCTCATTACCTGCCAGGAAAACTAAACTGCGAAGCAGATCGCCTGTCACGGTTTCAAATTCCTCCCGAGTGGCACCTGCTCCCCGAAGTAACGTCTGTAGTTTTCGAAAAATGGGGAATACCCTTCATAGATCTGATGGCATCGAATTCGGCTCATGTTGTACCTCGATACGTCAGCCTGGACAGGACAGATCAGAATGCCTATTTCCACGACGCATTCAGCCACAATTGGGACTTCTCACTGGCATGGATCTTTCCACCTCCTTTTCTAATGCCCAAAGTCCTAGCACATTTAAACACTGCACGGGGAGTGTACCTCGTAGTTGTCCCAGTGTGGGAGAAGGTATTCTGGAGACCGGATGTGAAGAATCGCGCCCTATCTCCCCCTTTCACCATCAGACGCCTTCATCGAGTGCTCGTGGACACATCGACGGGCCTGCCACCGTCACAAGTCCAAGAAATGACGCTGGAAATATGGAGATGTGGGGGTGGTACCCCGACTTGACTGCCTGGACGCCAGAACAGAAACAACTGCTCAAATCAGGTTGGCGCGATTCTACTATTAAAACATATAATAATGCATGGCTAAAGTGGTTAAATTGGTGCACTAAAAATAATGTCTCGTCTTCCGATCCCTCTGGATCTCAATTAGCCAGGTTTTTGACAGATTTGTTCTTAATAAACAAATTTTCCTACAGTACTATCCTAGTATACAAATCAGCGGTCTCGACTCTTTGTAACCCCGAGAAATCGGAAAGACTGAGCTCCCATATCCTTGTTCAGAAAGTCTTAAAGTCTATAGCTGCCCAAAAACCAAAACAATCCCATAAGCCACCTATTTGGGACACAGACGTGCTCACATCATGGCTCATCAACAATGACCCTGACTCTAATAACTTATATCAATGCTCAAAAAGGGCAGCTACCCTTTTGCTGTTATGCTCGGGTCGCAGGACCCACGACTTAACACTATTGGCAATTGACGAAAACCATTGTCTTGTTTCAGATGACCAGATTATTATGTGGCCTAAATTTGGGTCTAAGACTGATACGTCAGACGTAAGGCAGTCTGGCTGGCGTTTAAAATCTAACACAGACCATCAAGCTATAGATTCAGTATATTGGATAAAAAGAGTGATCGACCTATCACAGACCCGACGATCCTTATGTAAGGTAAATAACCTATTTATAACCGCGTGCGGTCCTGCGAAGGCCGCCTCCCGCTCTGTGATAGCTGGCTGGGTGCGGAGCGTCCTTGTGGACGCTGGTATAAAGGCCAGCGCTGGCAGCATACGCCCGGCCGTGGCATCCAAGCACTGGGTGCTCAACCTCCCAGTAGACGAGATACTAGCGCGAGGGAACTGGCGCTCCCAGAATACATTCATCAATCATTATTGTCGCGAGATACGACCAACCCCAGTCCAAACTAACGTGGTGTCAGCTATGTTTTCTCCCATAGCATAGGTATTATTAGGTATTGGTCGTACCTCGTGGTCATAGTAATATCCTAGCAAACAGTTATACTTATATTTAACATAAAGAGTTCAATTTATTTTCTTCTAAAAATTTCTGAGAACAACTTGTTTAGGAACCTGTCAAATTGTATTTTTTTTTTTTTTCGTGGATACGTCATGTACATTCTTGAATAGATTTACAACCATAATCAAAAAGCTATCAATATCTTAAGGTCTATTTATGTTAATGATTAAAAATTTGTTGGCATTGTTTCAATTATATTTATGTAATTATTCGGAAGTTCTTACAATTTGAATAAATATTGATTGTTAATTGAAAATTACTCTGAACAAAATAAAATACATTTTTCCTCAAGTATGCTTTATTTACTTTTGTTTTCCCAATATATGAATTTATTCAAGATACATCATACCTCTACAACCTAAATACTTACGATTTTCTGTGTTATGAACATACTCATACAGCTAACAACACAGTGTCACATTGGCGTTACATACACATATTCCACCAGGCGATATCAAACACTTCTCACTTTTAGGCTTCGAATGACGGTACAGTGAGTTAATATACGCGTTTTACCTACCAATAAAACGCTTATTAACTACTTACCTCATTCGAAGCCTATTTTTTATTCCTGCCTGGTAAAAGTTCGAACGCAATGATTCAAAAACCTTTCGTTACTTAAAATGCCAACGACGCCACCTGGTGGAAGGAATGCGTATTCAATTGGAGGGGATTTATCGACGGAAACTGACGTCACGTCCGCCACAGCATAGGAAAATAGGGATGCTATTCTCACTTTTAGGCTTCGAATGAGGTAAGTAGTTAATAAGCGTTTTATTGGTAGGTAAAACGCGTATATTATTATATTATAACACTTTATTGTACACAAAGACATAATAATATACAAAGTTGAGAAAACATGTACAAAGGGCGAGCTTATCTCTGAAGAGATTTCTTCCAGCAGACCCGCAAAAGAGACAGTTAAGAATTACAAGGCAAACCTAGGCAAGTTGTTCAGTTTGATGGGTTAACTCTTAGTTTAAAAGGATGCCAATGATATCAATCTCACCCTGTATTTAACAAAACTTTTTTTTCAGTGGAGTATATGAAAGAGAACTAATACCTACGTACAGTGTGGACACTCCCTGCCCCCACCAATTTTGACCTCACCCCCTTTCGGTGGCATGTGAAGTGAACTCGCACTCATTCGTCATACAATTGCTTCTTCTTTTTAGTATGAGCCCATTTCTATGATGAGTCCAAGGTGATATAATGGTTCTCTACTTCATACATCCATTGTAGTCATTATTGTTTAAAATTAACTTATTCCTAACGAGGAAATGGTTTCATAAAAAGCTTAGAAATACTCTAAATCTTATATCAATCTATAACGTCACGCCTGTTTCCTAGTGGGGCATGCAGAGACTAGGGCGCGCCATCTACTACGATCCGTACATACCTCTTTCACCTCATTCGCATCCATACATCTCTTTATACATCTCTTTATACATGTCTTTTTTTAGTACGTAACCGATTTGATCAGAGTACGTCCTACACTGAAAAAAAAATGCTTCGTATACGTAGCCCGTCGCATAGATGTAGTATTTAAGTTGTCTCGTACTTCACAATGAAGCTTCATTATGAAGTACGAGACAACTTAAATACTGATGCAACACTCGTAATCAGTATCACGTCGTAAGCTACGTGGTACGTAAGCTGCGACGGGCTACGTATACGTAGCATTTTTTTCTCAGTATACGCGGGCGGCCTCTAACGACACTTTCAATATCTCTTTCGTAAATCTAATATATAAAAAATTTGCTTCATTAGTTTAAACATACTTAATTAAAGATCAGTGGTGAAATCTAGACCGGCCGCAATAATATTAAAAACCAAGTCCTTCGATTCCAAGAAGACTCCAAAACAATTCGACGGGTAAAAAACAATTAAATCGTAATTAAGGACCGTATTAAGAGGCCGGCATGCGTCTGCGCATTGCAGCACTCATTTTTAGGTATAGGGATGGGTTTCGATGAGTTGTTGTTGTCGATAAAAAGGGAAGGATTCACAGAAGTTTAGAGCGATTAGAAAGCTGGATTTTTTTTTTCGATATCAATTGAAATAAATAGTTTAAGGGTACAATTATATATTTTAAAAGGCGTAGAGGTATATGATTTAGGCCTCAGATCAGCTGCAAGTCCCCTACCTACGTACCAGACACATGGGTAGGACAGAAAGAATGCAATGCAAAATGCTAAAGGACTCCATCGCGTCTCTGGGTGAAAAATAATATTAATTAAATACGATTATGACTATCATGTAACTGGGAAAAGGGTAGAACAAAAAATAAATATGATTTAGAATTTTGGAGTACTTATGTTACTTTGGTCGTTCATTATTACAAAACTATTCAATACTATACAAAATAAAGTCTTGATACATACTAAAAACATAAAATAAAAATATTACAATCAAACTCAAAGGGTCTTCCAGACAACCATATGATGGAAAAACTCTTTAACAAAAAATATGCAGTAATTCCATATACCCTATAAATGTAAACTATACCTACTATATGAACTATATAGCCAGATAATGCCTTCTGATTTGTTTGATATAAAAGCACTTAATTAATAAGACCTTTTTCAGTCAACTAATAACACATAAAATCTCAAAACACTTTGACGCCTACAAAAACTTTAAAAACAAAAGAGCCCATTTATCGAATGCATTCAAAATTCACGATTCGATATTTGAATGGCCGATAAAACCCGACACTGCACCGCCCGCTAATTTCGCACACATAAACATCGTAAATCTCATTCAATGAAAACGAGTATCGATATCGATATCGATGTTTATGTTATCGATTAATTACGTGACTATAAGTCTTGGCCTCATTGAGGGGACAATGGTCGGTCACGTCCGAAACAATCACATCTTCATTAATTACTGAAGGAATTTTTTTGATGGCGTACCCTTTTTGATTTTGGTGGTGTAAATAAAAAGCGTGAAGCGTGAAATGGTGTTTTTTTGTGATGTGTTTTTTTTCTTTTTGGTTTAATTGGATAAGTGTTTCTTCTGTTTCACAAACTGTTGTGGGAATGGTGGGAGATAAGATACTTAACTGGAATGATGTTAGAATCTAAATTCTTAATTAACGTCATTCTCTTCAGTTTATTTTTATTTTCTCTTTTTTAGATCACGTATTTTTCTCAACTCAGCATTGGCAGAATCGACAAAACTTTTTAATAAGTGGAGAATAATGAAGAAGCGCTATCGCTATATCACGCTGCTATACTACGGCCGCTCTCGAACGAGATAAAAAGTGTGATGTAGCCTTATTGCGCGCATCATGTTACGGCCGCTGACTTAGTTTACAAATAGTAGCTCGAATTTTTATAATCGACGATTACGATAAATCGGAAAACCTTAAATATCTGCGATTAACTATAATAATAATCGTAATCATTGCATCACCTTTTAATAATCGATATATTAACCATATGGGTCTTATTATGTAACTACCCGATCCAATCGGTATTATATAGACATGGCGTTGTCTGGCAGCTCTTAGCGATTCTGCTTCTTAATATTTAATTAATTAATTTCCGACAATGGATATATTATGATGGTCACAGGCAACACGAACATAAAATGTAGTAAATAAAAACGTTGTATTTCCGTTCCCGTCTTTCATTTTGGTACGGTGCTTGTGCGTGTAACTAACTCTGGTGTAAAAATCACTAAAATAAACCTCCAGTGCTGCAAACAAGACTTTCCTTTACATCGAACCACTCCTGCCACCAGAAAAACTACAGTCCACTAAAACCTCTCCAGCGGAGCCGAATAAAACACCGGTAGGCCACGTTCCCTACACGACCTACGATTAAACGCAAAACCTTGAATACCAGCGATTAACTATAATAATAATCGTAATCGTTGCACCACTACTCTGAAAAAACTTTCCTCTATTTTCTTTATACTCAAACCAAACATAACCATGTAGTGATAATAACAACCAACCCAACCCGCTTCAATTTGTCGCTCGACTTTTTGTCAAATACCCGCATCTTGTCCAAAATCAGATGTAATTACACCAGTTTTGTTTCCCATGTCTTTAGTACGTGGTATGGTAATTAAAACATAAATTATAATATGTTAAAATGCTTTAAGATGTTATCAAGGGTATTTAAAAGTTAATTCACAAATCTTTTCTTGAAATTAATTTAGGTTACCGAAACTGGTATTGATTTCACAGAATTTAATTTTGTTTAATTTGATGTTTGCAGTCTTATCATTTCATCAAAGTAAACCTTTATAAGCACAAGATATTAATCATTCAGTATCGACACTAAGCCCGCGAGATTAAAATACGATCGGGGCGCACAGAGCTTTACCGCAGGCGTGTTACATTCCCAGCCGGCCACAACGCGCACGTATGCGTTGCTTGATTCGAACTAAAGTCCGGCCGCTGAAAGATTGCGTTTGACAGTTACCGTAAAATTGTAAAAAAACTGAATGAAAATAATGTTTACCTGTGCTCACTCTAGTACACAGGGCACTAGCTGCCCTTTTAAGTTCAAAAAGCTACTAAATAATGATCGGCATTTATAGTTTTCATTCAGTTTTTTACAATTTTATGGTAACTGTCAAACGCAATCTTTCAGCGGCCGGACTTTAGTAGCATGATATTTCGCTACAACTTACATAATGAATTTGATGGTTTAGTTTAGGGAACAATTAAATCAAACCGAAACGTTAAGTTAAGCCAAGGACATTTGTCAGCCAGTCACATTGTCAGTTAAAACATACAATATGTAACTCTAGGGAGCACACGGCTGACAAAAAGGTATATATACCGGTTTCGGCTAAAAGACAACCTCCAAAATGGGCCATTTTTGTACTACCTAATTTTATGTACGGAGTCATAAAAATAATGGTAGTTTGTATAAACTTTATATTTCAATGATATATTTTGTCCTAAAAACGAGATTTCTTGAATTTCATGATGGTTATTTTGGTTCAAATTGTGCGAAAAAATTGGATCGGATTTAGTGGAAAGATCGTTTTTTTTATCGTTAACTGCGCTATTTGTAATTACTTCGAGTTGTCATAATATTACTTTTAATATTTTGTAACACAAAACTACTTTATTTGGGGCTATTTTTGCAATTCTATCATATTCTTCTATATTATAATGCGTAAAGCAAAGCTATCACATGCATAAGCATAAGCATAAGCATATGCTCACGACTATATTCCCCGAGGGGGTAGTCAGAGATATTCTGAAACCTCAGAACATCCACGTTTCACCAGTAGTACCGAAACTCTGTCCAGTGTGACGGGGGGTGAACCCGTCGCCACTTATAATGGACAGTGGGTACAATACATGCCTCGAAATTGAAGCATGCAGGTTTTCTCACGATGTTTTCCTTCACCGAAAAGTCAGTGGTGTTACAAATCGCACATAAATTCCGAATAACTCATTGGTACGAGTCGGCCCGGACGGGGATCGAACCATCGCCTCCTGTATGGCAGGCTAGGTTACTCGCCACTGGACCACCACGGCTTTATAACATGCATATCACAATTTAGCCGAACGGCCCATACATGGACGCATGTTGTCATTTCTTTTAGGTGGACAAAAATTCAGTCATCTGCTCACAGTTTGAAAGAAGTCCGGTACAAGAAGAACCCAATCAGATAATAAATGAGTCATTTATTTATCTCCATCACCTTTATTTCCCTAACCACTCGGATTCTATCCCATCTACTCAAGCTTATCAATGGTACAATTCAAGCTTCAACTTAAAACTCGCTTACAAAATATCTAACAAATGTAAACAACATCAAGTAAAAACGATAGCTATTTACATACACGTTAGAGACAAAGTTGTTAAACATAATGACGTATGAAATATGATGATGGGGTCATTTGGAGAGATTCCTGTTGCCACTTTAAGGCTCAGAATAGACGTGGAGCTTTTACTTTTAGTTTAGATACGTTGGACATTGAACTTAAAGGTGATGGAAATAGAGAAACAAAAGTAGATTATAATCTTGGCTGAACGGTACAGATCTGTGTTTTCTAACGACTAGGACTATTGCTCTCAACTGTGCAATTCTTGTAAGATCTGAACTAAATGAGGTACAAATACAACTCAATCATTCTTCTACCTACGTACTATTATTTTGGGTCGGTGTAATGTTATATACAACGTGTTAATGAATTAACGCAAAACTAGAAAGTAGTTTGTTTAGAATCGAGAGCAGAATCGAATTACCATGTTTTCGACATAGGTAATTTTTTTCAAAATATTAAATAATTTGTTCGTAAAATTTAAAAAAAATTTAAAATTTACGGAACTCGATCTCAACCCACCGCACAGGCACACTCACCCTACATACTACCAAAACAGGATTCTTAAAATGTATCCATGAGCACGCGCTTTCATTGATTGCTGAAATGATAACAAATCATTTTTGCCTGAAAACTTAAAATGCGACTAACTTTAAATTTTAACTATCAAAATAATGAAATTATTGTTTCAATCTAATTATTTTGTTATAAATCAGTTAGGGTGTATGAGGTTTTGCGCTTATTCATTAACACGTTGTATATGTCGCAGCCATCTTCTTAAATCTGCCATTTGATTGAAAGGCTAGCCCTATCATTGAATGGCGACTCTCAATTGAATGACTAAAGGACAACTGGCCAAGTCGTTGAATGTAACGTTCAACGAAATTCAGCCAGGTGATATAAAATTGAACTAAATTTGAATCAACTGGCTGATTTTACGTCCACCATGTTCAAAGGGCTAGCTTACAATCAGCCAACTAGTTGAACGTTGAGTGACACTTGTTTCAACGTTCGGCCTAGTCATTCAATTGAGTGTCGCCATTCAATGAACGGGCCTAACAATCAAATGGCAGAACTAGCCTTTCAATCAAATGGCAGATTTAACCAGATGGCTGCGACATATATTACAACTACCCATATAATATAACCGATAATATAAGCTATAATTTCAGTATTCAATCTATTCTCATGTCGTATTTCAATCTATTATTTAACTTTATTTTATAATCATTCAAATGTTTTTATTTAAAAACTCTTCGTAATATCTCTGATATTCATTACAATTCAGCTTTTATTTTCTTTTAGATAGCTACAGCTCAACCCTTTCTTTTTAAATTAAGTAGGTACTATTAATTTCTGGTCAATCATCATTTTGTTTTTGTATCATGCAACTGCAACATTGTTGAAGCCAGGTTTCTGACTGCATCGAATTAGAATACCATCCTGAGATTATGTCCATGTAGTATTTTAATATATTAATTTGAATGTTCCTCGAACTCTTGAAATCTTGAGAAAATCTGCCGCAAATCTTAAAGGTTAAATACAATTATAAAAACCAGAGGCTGTAAAAATTACTAGTCTAGGCAAATCGAATTGCAGTACAAAAAATAAGCACGTATATAATTTGTAACACTCGTAAAATGAAGACATAATAGAGGGCAATTGTAAAAACAACGGACATACACGCAAACTGAACAGCATTCTTTTTTGTCTACACTTAAACAATACACATTAATTTATTCATTAAGTACTAATTGCAATACATATGTCAGTAAGCTAAGGATAAGAACATTAATTAAAATTTTTAACAAAAACGACAATTTCTTTAAAACCATACTGGAAAGGAAGATAGAGGGGAAAAGAGGCTGAGGAAGACCCTGACAGAGTTATCTAGCACAAGTGAAGGAAAAGGTTGATGTGAACTCCAGACATTAGCGGAAAAGAGACAAGATTGGCGAATACTCCACCGACAAGAGCGTAGCTCTTAAATAAGATGATGATGAGATACTTACCTTATTAGTCAACTATAACATAGCTTTGTCATTTTTAGATTTCCAAGAATATTTATGTGAATTCATATTTCTTGTATCATTATGAAAGAATTAGCTACCTAATTAATTATGCGTACGGATACTTATAAGGAAAGCTCCATAATGAAAGCTCTACTTTTTGTGAATAATTATTCACCTGACTGCCTTTTATATTAGGCAGTTATGTCAATTATGTAGCACAAATGGTATCGAACATTTTTGTTCGTTGTGTCCAGTTATACAGGTTCCAACTTCCATCAAGGGGATGATCAGGCCACCAAACTAACAAAATTCTCTATGGGATAAAAAAAAAATCGCGTAAAAAAATAAAAAATCATCTAAATTTGGAATCCTATTCGACCCAAATATATGGGCTAGTTCATTTTTATTTCGCTATTTCGACTTTAAAAAGAGATGGTTGCTTTGTTTGGTGGTCTGATCATCCCCTTAAAAATCGTCAGCATATTTAAAAGGAGTGAAAGGATAACTGATAATAAAGTCTAATGTTAGTACAGTCCGTGAGGACTCGGTTATATTCGTATAATAGATAAGATCGCGAGTAGTATATAATCTTCTTATCGCGGCCAATGACAATCTTTTTGAAATCAGTAACAATTAAACCAGGATTATAAGTGTTCTTTGAATTAAACCCTCGAGAAGTAAATTGTACGAATGTCAACGATTTTCCCGACAGCCGAATCCTGTTCTAAGAGCTCACGGACTGTATCGGTGGTGATGAACAATTCTTCGATAACAATACTAATAATGAATCTCATTTTGTTTCAGGTACAATGAGAACGACAAACGCACACACCGACAATAATGCTCCAAACAAAAACGTATAGCTACAAAATGACAATGAAGAAGAAAATGTACAAAATAAGATTAGAATTGACTTGACAACTGCAGAACTTCAGTGAATAGACATAAGTGATGTTATTAATGTAGTGGGACTATGTTATCGAAGCCAGGAGTCTGAATAATGCCTGACCGTGAGGCGGTGGGACCTGGGACAGCTGGCAGTGGTGGATTCTTGCCGCTACAGTTCCCCTCTGCCTTCGCGGCTTTCCATGCTTCGACGCCGCCTAGTGCTCAGGCCACAGCCATGCATCACGCCACGCATTATCACCACCATGCTCAGTAAGTGCTTTTATGTTTATCTATGAGATAGAGATGTTTGTTATAAAGCGGTTCTTTGGACGTAAAGATCTTCAAGTTAAGCATAGTCGAATTTGTGAAAACAAGATAGAGTAATATTGAAGCAGATACAAGTATTCTAGTAACAGATACTCAAGTTAATATTATGCCTATGCGAGCCTACACTGTACCATGGATCACTGTCTTTAGTAGTCATAGCCTGGTCCACTGGCTGTCTTACTTAAGTTTCAATAGTTAACGCAGCTAGTTTTTCTAACATTTTTAGTGAAGTAAGTTAATTGATAATCGTGAAATCTTAATTCAGAATCTGATCAGTATCTCGCACAGCGCATAATCAGTAACGCCCTAATTCTAGGTCCCCTGGGTGCACTTAGGCCCCGGTTGCCTAACTTCCCAGTACTTCGGCTGAATGGTACGATAATAGAGCCAATCGTTTGTTAGAACCTTCTTTTCCAGATGTTCACGTAAGTAAACATGACTTTAAAGTCTGATTAAAAATTCCTAGGTCAAATTTGTGACCAGTTTATAATATACAAGTGCCCAATGTCCTTTTAAACAACAGTGCAGTATTTTCTCCTGACAAATGTATTAAAATCCTCATAATTTTCTCGCGTGTAAGTACCTCGAACTCATTAGTTCTAAATTACCCAGTAGGTACCACTCCCGACTGCCTTTACGTGTAACTTACCAATTAAAAATTTAACAGCGCATCGTAAAACGTTTCATAATTTAACCTTTTTCGTTAAAGCTCTTTATCATATTCTAATGGATGCATAAAGTAAAAGTTAATCGTGTTAATATCAAAACGAATCTATCTGCATACGTAATTTTATGATGACTCCCTGCGCGGCAAGTGTCCTTTAGTATTACGGCCGTTTCGTGTTTTCCACCCGTTCCGAAACATCCACTCATTTATTGGACTACTCCATAAAATAGAGTGGTTCATTAAACTTACAAGAACGCCCAGAGTCCTTTTTATTGCATAATTGCACATGCTACCTTTTTGCAGTTTTACAATTTTTCAATACTTAGTTGAACACTGTTCTCGATTAAAAATGTTTTTTTGCTGTCAGCAATAATATTCGCATTTATTTCTTGTACACCTTCATGCATATGCCGTTCCATTTGCGCTTACGAATTGATTATTTCCACATCTCTGACTGGCCTCTCCATTATTGTTATAGGAAAATTTATAACAAGAGCAGGTAGACTTTTAGATTAGATTAGAGACGGCGTATTAACCGTGCTTTACGGCCGAGAGCCCATAAACCCAGTCCAGGTGAGACAAGGTGTTACTTAATGATAATTTATTGCACAACATCGGACACGAAGCCGGCTTTGACGACAGCATTAATCTTGTGAAACTACCCGCTATAAAACCTTTAAAAAAAAGGACCAATCGGCACCCGAATCAATAAGACGGACAAATGACGAGCAGGAAGTCATCAAAGGAATTGAGACGTTTACAATGTTAGGACGTTAATAAAAGGTGGATGGTGCGTTTCAACAAATGAGTTGCTCGCGCTCAAAGGGTACGTGAAATATGGCGGAGGCCGAGGCTGTTCGCTCGGCTGCGATGATTAATGTCCAGGACGGTGCCCGGGGCGACTCTCCAGCCAACAACATATTCGTCGAAATTAAAAACGTTAAAACAGCAAGCCACTAAACAGTTTTAGTTTAACCTGATGGATGTGACTCCAGAATTGTTGCTTGTCACATTTGCAATATGTTATACAACATGTTCCACTACCAAAAGACCCTTTGTGCGACCATAGCATCTGCAGTACAGCACCAAGTTCTTTAAATCACTCTGGAAGATGGATGGGACACACGCTCAATTTATTTAACGGCCCTTACCTGTGCAATAAACTTGTTATTCCTACGTCTTATTTATAGTGATTGCGTAACTCGTTATGTTGAATATAAAGTCAAGTATAAAATTGGTGGTATAAAGACGTTTGCTTTCTCTGAAGTCCAGTAATCCTTTATGCACGGTATCTTGTGAGTTCTGTGCCGTCGCCGGATGCCGTAGACCCGGTGCGCCCATTAACGACAGTTTCTCGGTGCCTCATTTAACCCGCTGCTGCGATAATTGCCACCACGTGTTTATTTCGAAGCAGTCTAATTATAGCTCGCACAATGGGTTGGACACGATCGGTTATTTTGGCTCCGTTCGCTCCGTCAAAGTCAATTTTGTCCGGCCACAAAGGAGGTGTTGCGAGTCGGCTGTCGCTTAATTCATTAAAGAACCCTTTGAGCTGATGGATCGGCATCGCGTGCCACTTCGCCTATTAATTCTGGTTCAACCTTTTTAGTTGCGCTTTGACGATAGCTTTGTGTTCGGGATTGACGTTTTGCATCATTTGCTTTGTCGTTTTCGCTACCATTTGTTATTCATGTATCGTCACAAACGTTTGTCTTTTCATCTCCATTCAGAGAAATGTCAGTAGTTCAACCAGCACTATTATCGTATCTTAAGATTTATCTGTATAAGTGGGCATTCTAGCCGCAAGTTCCAATAGAGGTTTACAAGACTTCATCTAACACATGCACCACAAAAGCTCAACAATAAAGTGCCATTCTATAGCCCGCATCCTACGTCCCCATTGTGACTGCGTCCTGCCTTCACAAATCATCGAGACAAGAAAAAAGGCATCATTATTGATGTAAAAGACAAAAGCATTATCGAGCCGTGATTGGTCGATGTGTGTGGTTGGCCATTGTTACAAGAAAACGTGTCGAGAGCAATTAGGTGAGATCTCTTTATCAAGTATTAAATCTAGTATGTTATTATCGGTGTAAACTTCTTTTATTGTGATATCTAACGCTGATAGGGAGGGATCGTAATTTTGGGTTTTATGTGGTTTGAGCGCGGCATTGTTTTGATTCTGATTGTATGGTTGTTATGTCTATAGTTTTATCTCTTCTACAATGATGTTTTCATTCATGTACCTAGATCTTTTTCTTTAAAACTTTTTTTATTCCTCTCTTAGTTACATGGTCACTATAGAAACTAAAAAATCATTGTTTCGCATCCCTTACGACTTCGTTACTTTTTTTTGTGGTCAAGCAAGCCAAGAACAACAAGGGCAGATGTAGGTATTTGTAGGTTCTTCAATTTGTAATCACTACCAAAATATCAAGAATACTTAACTACAAACTGTTATATTTATCTTAAGGACCTTTCTTTTTCAAAATTCCCTATATTTAAGTCTTCAACACCACATCTCTTTTATCATCGTTAATATCAACCTCTATTTTCCCCACTGCTGGGGCACAACACTTGAATGTATTCATATTATTTCTGTCTGCCTGTTCGCCTTCAGTATTAACTTTAGTTCACAGTAGTCTCTTGTCAAATTATTCTTAGAAAAGCAAAAACTGACTAAAGTTGCAACACGTTTCTGCTGTGATTGATTTATTAGTTTGTGTTCAGAGTTTTTGAGCAGAAGTGGACGGAAAGAAAATAAATATTAACGTCGGAAAGAAAATTATTGGTATTTGAAAATTATAAGAGAATGGAAGATTTATTGTGTATTTTTGAAAACAATGGCCAGTGATATTTCACCAAACAGCTATAATAATAAGCTGTATGGTATACAAATAAGAGCAAAGTCTGAAATCCTTTTCTACAATAAACTTCTACAACAGCATAACATAGAGATTTTTCAAACACATCTTTTTATTTTTATCGATTCGTAAGTTTGTAAGTATGGATGGATGTTTGTTACTCTTTCACGAAAAAACTACTGAATGGATTTTAATGAAATTTGGCACACAGATAGAATATGATCTGAATTAACACATAGGATACTTTTTTAAGGTCACTGGTCAACAGAGCAGCTAGTAAAGAATAGTTGTTAAGTTTTGCTTCCATTCGTTGACATGCTCTATATGAAAGAGATATTATTTCAAGAGGTGTGTTTAAATATATAAATGACCTAGTTAAAAAAAGAAGACTTTATTTTTAAAGTTGCATGGCCTCCACACATTACAAATGAGGTCCCTAGTTTGTTTTCGTAATTTCAACGCCGTGGCCGTAAGCCGTGGTGTTCCAGTGGCGAGTAACCTTGCCTGCCGTGCAGGAGGCGATGGTTCGATCCTCATCCAGACCGACTCGTACCAATGAGTTTTTCGGAATTTATGTACGATTTGTAACACCACTGGCTTTTCGGTGAAGGAAAACATCGTGAGGAAACCTGCATGCTTCAATATCGAGGCATGTAATGTACCCACTGTCCATTAGGTGGCGACGGGCTCACCCCCCGTCACACTGGATAGAGTTTCGGTACTACTGGTGAAACGTGGATGTTCTGAGGTTTCAGAATATCTCTGACTACCCCCTCGGGGAATATAGTCGTGAGCATATGCTTATGTTATTTTAACGCTGTTCACCGCCATATTCGCATTAACAAAAAAAGTCCCCCTTTTCAAACTACCGATCTTGCAAAACCTCAAACCTTCCTAGGAAGTTACAAAAAAAAAGGAATCGGTTCGGTCAATCGTCCCATAAACGAGTTCCGGTCATAAATTGGTCATCCCGAACATCCTGTAGCAGTCGGTACAAACAGAGATGCTTTGTCATCCCGCTCTTACTATAAATGTTATGGGAATGAACGGAATAGGTTATAATTGGAATAGGGAATCTATGGAGTTGTGTCTTGTTTTTCTTCTTTTCTTGCCAATGGTTCTTCAGGTCAAGCAACGGTCTATGAGCGCTCGGCGAAAGTGGTAGGCAAAAGGTAGGGATTCTTGCGCATGTTGATGGCGTAAAATGCGACTGATCGGCCAATGGCGCTTGGGTGACGACCGCCTCCCGCATCCCCCCGCCGAATAAGCCTGAAATTTGATTTCTGCGCAGTCAAGGTCAGCGCTCATAAACTCGTTGCGCGACTTGTGCTCGTACAACGTTATTCCTATATTTTACTAGTACCTACGCAAGCTTGATAGCTTTCGGTGTGGCTATATTTAAGCCGTCTCCTGTGTTGGTTGGTCTTCGGCCATAAGGGACGTTTATTTTGTCACAATGTTTTATCATGAGGATAGAAAGTCCAGCCTGGCTTCCTTTGGCGCTCTCAAGTAATGTTTCAAAATCAAAACCAGAATTCATTGAAATAAATACAATTTTGTTGGGTTAGTCACAACCGTTTATTTCGTGCAGTATTTCAACCGAGGACAAGAAATCTTTACAGCTGATGTCGTGTTAACCTTCCCATAGGAAACTGACATATAATTGAAAGAAACTGGCACTTGTGGTCTAAAAAGCAAACTTAAAATTATGTTCTCTCAAGCCGAATTTGACTGCGTCTCCTTCATCTTCGTTGTAAGCAATGATGTACCCATATATAGCAACAATATCCACAGGGCCCAAACGTGGAGGTCCGACGTCGAACTAAGGTTCAGGATGTCGAAGATAGAACAACTGGATTCAAGTGGCGGTGGGCAACGTGGCTAGAGAAATAGAAGGCAGATGGAGCAAAGCCTTGATCGAGTGGTGGCCGAGATCAGGCAAGAGAGGAGTGGGACGTCCTGCAGCCAAGTGAGCTGATTATATTACAAAGGCAGCTGGAAAGACCTGGATAAGACTGGCACAAGACAGGAAAGAGTGGCATAAGGTGAGGAGGCTTATACGATTATGATAGTGATGAGGGACTATGTGTTTTACTACGTAAGATACTACAATATTAATCGATGAGCTTTATAAACCGTTAATAGGAAATAACATAATAATTACATAACCCTATAACAAATTAGCTAAGCGCCAATACAAATTTGGGTTAATCATTTTTAACTCATCAACTGACCTCCCACCACGTTCAACTAAATTTAGCACTTACTCCGAACTATTTAGAGACACTTATTGTGGATCTTTATGATTAATTGTAAGCAAATTTTATTTGTCATCATAGTAATGTGTAATGTGAGATGAATATTCATTGAGTTTTGAACCTTTATTGGGTTGACTCCTTTAATTAGTTGGCTATTCAGCCTCGGCTAATAGCTCTATTCTAAGTAATACCACAGAATAGGTAATAGTATATAGTTCTACATACAGAACGGCCACTCCCCCCCCCTCTGACTTCAGATCCCCCACCTCATCTCACACTTTCTGGGAAACTTGAGGGAAGCCGAGCAAGGGAATGCAATCAGACGAGCGCACCCGTAGGATTTGACTACATAAAATTGAGTCTTCAGTGCATAAAAAACGTCGAAAAATAACGCTAAATTAACATTTTAAGTAATTCTGTAGCTCAAATACAATTTTAATAACAGAACGAACAATAAAAAGTAACGAAATGTAGATGATGTTCACACGATGCGTGGTAAGTGAACCCTACACATATGTCAAAGACAATTTGCACCAAATGCGCATGTGCGAACGCCATCACGTCAAATCCAAAACGTTGTTTGAAGTGCCGGACCTGTAATATCTAAGTATAATACTACTAAGTACTCTTATACATTTCTACTTAAACTAAGTTAATAGATTCGTAGTAAGAGCAAGTGGTGAGTTTCTTCGGCTTACTTTATTAAGTAGGTAGTTAGTTTCCATGGCAGTATGAATTGCACGCTCAAGTATCAATAGTTATAGGTTTACTATAACAAAACACTGTAATTCAAAGATTTACAGGGTTGGTAGAGATGATAGATTTTTCCGTGCTATGTTTATGTTCGTTGTATGAAGGTTTTTATCAAATTGTATCAAAGTATTATTGATTTTGTCTCTTGATTGTCGAAATATAGCATTGTACCTTTGCATCAATAATTTATACAATGTCTTAAATGCGTTTCTTATTAAAGGGGGCGCATCAGACCGTCGAAATGAACAACTTTTACTATGGGACCAACTTTGAAAATTTCGTGTATTCAAAGTGTATTCCATAGTATAAGTTGCTAAATATGATGGTCTGAAGCACCCCTTGAAATATGTACGGCATTTAAGTTAACACCATGTATATAAATTAACAATCGTAATCTTTGCTACAACTACCGCTTATCTCTTTAAGCTAGGAAATGTAGGAGTCATCGCTTATAGCGTATTTGGGGTTTAAAAATGAAATGACGTGTAAAGTGGCGATAGAAGCCATTGCCCAAAAAAAACACGGCGAAAGAGTAATGTGGTAGGATCTTCTTGGTGGTGGAGTGACAGTTTGGAAACGAGGAATAAATAAATGATAAATAAGGGCATTTTACCTTTAGTATAATTTATGTGTAATTCCCTGAAATACCCGCCATGAAACAGTATAGATCGATACGTTATCTTAGTCTTCTCGTCCGATACCCACCGGAACAAATGTGGTCTATTCAAAACCACGGACGGCAATCAATACTCGAAAAAAACTGTAATAAAATAGTTCTACAAAGCATTAAAATCAGAACAATACCTTTTTAAACTCCAAATAATCGCCACACAGCCTCTAAAGAAAAAAAAACGGCGGGTCATGCAACGTCGCGTGCGTGCGCGCACAGTAGCTAAACAATCGCGTCGTGTGCGCCGGCGCAACTCTCATTAAAACATGGCGTGTGAAGCCTTAAGAACTTAATGGAGTGATTGACTGGTCAGTAATGGGATAGAAGTTTATTTTTGCAAAGGTCTTTTGTTAGGTTTTCAATGGACGGCGTTTCGAAAATTGTTTAGTAAGAAAACGGTTCAATGCCTTAAGGATTGCTCTGGAATAGTATTGTCGGATAATGAACGATTTTCAGGTAAAACATTACTGTTGCTGATATGAATCTTGTTTCGCTTACTTAGGGGTTTGTAGAAATATCAATGTTTTTGAATCAGATGTCCGGTCCTTCTTAATATGCTGACAATTTTTAAGGGGATGATGGGGCCCCGTAATGGATGGGGCGAAACAAAAATCTGTTGTCCCATACATTTGGCTCGAGATTTTTTTTCGCGATTTCGATGTTGGTACCATAGAGAAAGTTGTTCAGTTTGATGGTCTGATTAACCCATTAAAAAAGTGTCAGCATATTAAAAACCTATCTATATGGCTTTCTTATATAGGCTGTTGGGGTAAACAGTTGCATTAATTTATGGGTTGATTGTACCCAGGATACTGATCATCATTCCCTAAGAAACGTATAGAAAATTCACAAAAAAAATATTGCACTTTCCAAATTTAATGCAATCAGCTGATCGATCGTTTGTATGAAAAGTCGTCATTTTTTTTGCGAATTTCCTATAGTTTTCTCACATCATCCCTTAAAGTAATGTATATTAATGCAACTGTTTACCCTAACACCCTCTAGTTTCATTGGTATTCCAAAAAAATCTAAATGGAGATGACTAAATAATATACCAAATGGTGACTATTCAAAGCGTGAAGATATTTAAATAGTACATTTATTTTTAAAACCCGTAGCGTAAAGTTAACCCTGTAACACAATACGCTATCAAAGCGCGTTCATTCGGAAACTGTGCACCTGTTCACGTGTTTACAGAGACAACAACGTTAGTAATGTTAGGGTTAAGTCATGCGCTGTAGCGGGAACCGAGAAAAGTTTAAAATAGATTGAGTAGATTAACGGTGGCAGCCAGATCTAAATATTTTTGTAAAAACGATTGGACGGTCTTTGCCAGGTTATGCGTAATATTGTCATTTTTGGAAAAAAAGTAGCCCCCTCAAGTTTTTCAACTTTTTACGGCCAGCTTTGATAGTATTCAAATGTTAGTATAATTAATTTTCTCAGTGAAAATTTGATTAAGAAAAATTGCTGTTGTTTTGATAGTCTTACACTGGTAAAGTCTTTGATAGCATTTCGTAATGTTCAGATTATATCTGTGATTGCATCCATTGCAAACATTGATTAATCTTTCAGAAAAATCGCTGATCGCCTGTAACTTAACCAATCCATTTTGAATCGTGGTAAATATAGTCGCGTGAAGGGTTAAATTTGTACACTTTTTTGTTGATGAATCGCCTTCGCTGATGAGGGTTGATGGATCGGAAGAATAATAGAATTTAGTTGTCTATTTTTTCTATAAATAGCTTTGTTCACTGTCATTAGATTGTTCAATTCAACGGGTTAAACATTTTTTTTGAATTTTATACTTTGATGTCATATTAATTTAAAAAAAAAAGTATATTATACATAATTCTAAACCTAAAGGAGATTTTTATTAGCTTAAACAAACAAATACACATCAAATATTACTTTATGATTGCTAATTATAAAGTTAAAGGATTTACATTACATACGACATCCACGATAGACAGTTACGATTATGTTTCCAATAACAAAAACTATCTTCTCTATTTTACAATGAACCTCTAGATTTGAATTATTGTTACATTAATGCATACAAAAATGTATATACAAATCATAAGTTTTATGATATTGTGAGACTTTTATTACATTGAATAAACACAATTACAACGCCTTAAAAATTACATCCGGAACAATAAAATAATAAAAACAATAAAATATAAAAAAATAATGTTATGGTAGCACCTTTATGACACGCATACGCATGTCTAAATTTTAAATATCAAGACTGTACTGTACAGTTATTTTGTGACTAATTTTAATAAAACACTTATGTACTTTACAATCACAAGACATGAGCGGCAGCGGATTAACAGAGCTTTGTATATTTTTCTGAGAGCTTTTTTTGTTATTTTCGTTAGCTTTCGCTGAGAGAGATAAACAATAAAGTAGTTATACAGAGTGTAAACTGAAATGCGTTACATACTTGAAGGGGTGCTTCAGACCATCAAACTGAACAACTTACACTACGGGGCTAATTCAGAAATCGTAAAAGATGGTTGGTGTTCCATAGCTGATGTAAATGGCTACTAAACTCAAATGTATGAAACAACCGATTTTTGAGGAACTGATAAAAATGAGCATGATGCATTCTTAGCAAACCTTGTAAAATATACAAAAAA
The DNA here is from genome assembly GCA_963924505.1 of Agonopterix alstromeriana. Taxonomy (NCBI): domain Eukaryota; kingdom Metazoa; phylum Arthropoda; class Insecta; order Lepidoptera; family Depressariidae; genus Agonopterix; species Agonopterix alstromeriana. The sequence continues at coordinate 4,629,021 of OZ004685.1, read as the reverse complement.
GCATTCAATTATGTTATTACCAGTACCATGATCTCATGAACTTTTGATAATATTTTATGCTTTGTACCTATACAAGGTGTTACAAAAATACAAATAAACATTTAAGGGGGTGGTTTAGACCATCAAACTGAACAACTTTCACTATGGGACCAACATCGAAATCGCAAAAAAAAAATCTGATGTTCCATACTAAACTACAAATCTACTCGAGCTAAATGTATGGGACAGGTGATTTTTTTTTTTTCGCGATTTCGATGTTGGTCCCATAGTGAAAGTTGTTCAGTTTGATGGTCTAAACAGACCCCTAAAAAGTTTAAAATTTTTATTTTTACTTTTGTAACACCCTGTATACGCTCAGTTCTCACTTTTTTTTAAAATTATTATTAATGGACTCTTGCTTTGCCTTAGCATTGCATTTCCGCCAGTGTCAAGTAGTTTATGGAAGTATCTATCCCAATCTCAAGGATTGTTTTTGACTTGATCAAACAAGAAGAGATTGAGGATTGCGGCCTGCCTCGTGGCAGGCAAAAACGTGATGCGCGAAAACCACGCAACATAAGTGCTTGGGTCAGAACCTGCAACGCTTCTCATTTAAAAATGTATGTTATTTGACACCCAACTGTCGGTCATTCGCAAATTGCGATTGAAATTCCAAAGTACAATAATCGTAAATTGTTATTTTACAATTTCATTTCGACTGTACGAAGTGGTACATTTGCAATGAAAATAAAAAGCTTTTCAAGTGCAAGTCGGAATTTCATTATGGATTCCGTACATAAAAATAAAAGTTGAATTAATTCGACAGTTTATGGGTTTATTATTCTTACTTTATAAATGGTATTGAGATGTGCGTGTGTATGATGAATATTATAAGCTTTTATTTCAATCGCTACATACCAACATACAAACCATCATTTAAATAGCTAATTCAACATTTTTTATTTCATTCTCTACAATATCTTCTGATTCCATTCTTTGACTTAATAAGGTTATTCAATAGTTAAAGGATTTACACTTTTGCATACTACGTTAGATTTATTCTCAGCTCTAGCTTCGTCTTAGCATGCAAGCAAGCTTATTAGCTTATTAGTACATTTTTCTAATAATTTTATATCAGTACTACTCTACAAAATGTTACGTGTATTAAAAAAAAAATACTAATATTATAAATGCGAAATTCTCTCTGTTTGTCTGTAAGGTTTTCACGGCTAAACCAAACCGATTTTGATGAAATTTGGTACAGATATAGCTTGAACCCTGAGTAAGGACGTAGGTATAAAAATTTCACGTGGAAAAAGTCATGGGCAACAACTAGTACCGAATAATTACTTAAAGGTTCGTGAAGAAACCTACATGAAAATGAGGACAGTTTGATGCGTATGTGAAGTCCACTAATACACGCAGCATGTTAGACTAGCCCCCATATTATGGTACCCATACGGCCATACCTTGAGACCGCTGTAACTCCTGTGAACCAGCGGCGACCATTCATAACACTACACAATGAAGTCCAGCGAGCCCGGGGGATGACTGTAATCTGTCTTGGAAACCACAATCAATTAATCAAAGAAGATAGGAGGAGCAGGAAGAAGAAATCTTTGACTTATATATACCTTGAGAGTAGGCCTGTAACCTGTGACCAAGTAGAATGGTAGAAAGAAGGTGAACTAAAGGCTAACTAAGGCAACTTAAAGGTTTTGGATTTTCGACAGAGGAACCCTAGCTATAAATACTAAAATGTATTGAAACGCGTGGGAGTCATATCAGAACCGTAACAAGTGCCAGTTTCCCATGTTTGGGCTGGAACGACTTTGACCTGCTTTTAGTTCTCTTGTTAAAAGGTAGCAGTCAAATATTTTGTTGTTATTAACACTTTGTATAACGATTTTTACAACTTTTATATCGCCAGTTATGACAGGTGATGATGTCATGCGGAATAAGAAGTCCTTCTGGAAATATTTTTGACGGTATATTTAACTTTACAGGTTTTTTATTATTTAATTTGTTATATTGATGCGATGGTTCGATCCCCATCCAGGCTGACATGTACCAATGAATTTTTCGGAATTTATGTATTATTTGTAATACCAGTGACTTTTCGGTGAAGGAAAACAACGTGAAGAAACCTGCATGCTTGTATGTACCCACTGCTCATTGCAAGTGGCGACGGACTCACTCCCCGTCACACTGGGCAGAGTTTAGGTACTAGTGAAACGTGGTTGTTCTGTGGTTTCAGAATATCTCTGACTTTATTTATGCTTATGCAATTTAAAGTAATTCGTATTTTAAGTTTTCAGGCAAACATTATTTGTTATCATTTCAGCAATGAATTAAGGCGCTAACGTGCTCATGGATACATTTTAAGAATCTTGTTTTGGTAGAATGTAGGGTGAGTGTGCGCGTGCGGTGGGTTGGCATCGAGTTCAGTAAATTTTATATTTTACAAACAAATTATTTTATATTTTGAAAAAAAAAACCTATGTTGAAACCATGAAAATTCGATTCTGCTCTCGATTCTAAACGAACTACTTTCTAGTTTTTCGTTAATTCATTAACACGTTGTATATGTTGGTAGACCTTCTGGATGTATACAGGCTGACGATGACAATGTTCTAAAAAGACAACACCCTTCTTTTGTTAACATTAAAGGTCAAAAACCTAGGGTTGTCAGTCGCTCGTTAAAACGCAGCGTCTCAATAAAAAATGCCCTAGACGCTGCAACCGGCCATTTTATGACCCATTCCAAGTTTTATAACACCCTGTGTATATAAATATATTTTACTAAACATTATGGGTTTGTAAATAGGGATTGGTAATTAAAAAGGCGCCTGGTTTTAGAAAGGCAATATTCATTAGTTTTCTCATAGGCTACTGTTTATTAGAGACAGTTCAGAAAATGTTAATTGGCAAATTATAATTTACTATGACCACAGCATAGATACCATACCTACAGGGAAGGTAAAATTAAATGCGTTATATATTAAACATGGTGCTTTAGTCCATCAAACTGAACAACTTTCACTATGGGACCCACATCAAAATCGCGATAAAAAATCGGCTGCCCATAGAAAACGTGAACGGCCACTCGATCAAAATATAGTTAACAGCAGATTTTTTCTCACTATTTCAAATTTGGTCCCGTAGTAAAAGTTGTTCAGTTTGATGGTTTGAAGCTACTCCTATAGTATGTATCGCTTTTAAGTTTACACCATGTAGTCTACTCCCCTTTTACCCTCATTCAAAATTAGGCCCTGGAGTGGGATCCTATGGTCTATTTATTTTTTAAACACTAGATATGAAAGTGCATTCATGCATATGCTCACGACTATGATCTATGAAATTGAATATATGAAATGCTCACATGTCTGCCATGCGCAGCGTGTGTAGGCTGGACCGTACAAGGTGGACCGACGACCTGGTGAAGGCGGCGGGAACCTGTTGGATGAGGGCAGCGCAGGACCGGTCGTTGTGGCGATCCTTAAGGGAGGCCTATGTCCAGCAGTGGGCGTCCGGCTGAGATGATGGACATGACTTACCCTTTCTAACTGTCATCATTTCATCAATCATCATCATCACGTCCTAACCTAACTCAATTTCTCTCATGTTTACTTTCGAAACAACGCCAAAGTTCATTTTCATCAACTTATGACGTCATAAGACACTTCGATCTATTTTAAATCTAAATTTACTGTTTGCAACGCGCATGCGTTCAGAGAGGTCAATATGCGTTCGTTGACAGTCGCAAGGGCATCTTTTGTTTGTTTTGATCTTAGATCTGAAAGACTTGTAAACGTTAGTGATGATTGATGACTCATATGATATTCTACTCTTTTTTTCAAGCTGGTTTAGATTTTTAAAGTTACATTTAGCATTAGCATTCTGTATAGGATTATTTAAGGGAATAACCAAGGAATACGCTGAATCAGAACTGCATAGTGTCACATCATACGGTCTGCGTAATATTTAGTATGTAGGTGGAAAAAATTGTTTTTAACTGAAGTGGAGTTTAATTGCAACTATCTAGTAATTGCAACTATGGAGCAATTGCACTTATAAGAATCACGATTCAATTCTTCTCTTTAGACCAACCCCTTCTAGATGACTGGACATGTGTCTATTGAGAGAAGAACTGAATCGTGATTCTTATGAGTGTAATTGTTCCATAGTTGCATTGCAATTACGAGATAGTAGTGTAGCAATTACAAGATTCCACCTTATACGACTAATGATTACCAGAATTTATAATCAATGTACCACTGGCTTTCAAAAAATGAGATATTCCATAATCAGGAATAAATATTATGAATTATGAAAAAGAAAAGAAAGAAGTATTTTTCCGAAAATTTTAAAAGTTTTCAAAACTTTAGAAAATCATAATACAATGTCATTAAGATTCGCATCTATAATAATATTTGTTTTATCGAAGTCGCTGACAAGCCAAGTCGAAAATTACTCCAAGCCTAGTATGAAGGTTAAAGTTCAAGGTGTTACAAAAATACAAATAAACATATAAAGTGGTGGTTTAGACCATCAAACTGAACAACTTTCATTATGGAACCAATATCGAAATACCGAAAAAACAATCTGATGTTCCATTCTAAACTACAAATCTATTTGATTTGGGACAGCTGATTTTTTTGTTCGATTTCGATGTTGGTCGCATAGAGAAAGTTGTTCAGTTTGGTGGTCTAAACAACTCCCATAGAAGTTTTAAATATTTATTGTTACTTTTGTAACACCTTGTACACCTCCCGTCACACTAGACAGAGTTTCGGTACTACTGGTTAACGTGGATGTTCTGAGGTTTCAGAATATCTCTGACTACCCCTCGGGGAATATAGTCGTGAGCATATGCTTATGCTTGTATATAATCATCGTTAAAAGTAACTTCTTTCATAAAAAAAACATTAAGAGATTAATTTTAAAAAAAAGTTATGTTTTAACAGCGTTCTGTAAAAAAGAGATATCGAACAGAGGGCACTCTGTTCTTTAATTGTACATTTAGTAATCAATATTATTGCAACAGGCTATCTCCGTATGACCCAAGTGGTAGATAAGTAACAATATTCTATTTGTTTATAATAATAAAGTAAGTTAATGTATTAAACATTGAAAAGGGGACGATTTATCATGGAGGAAGTATGATTCAAAGATGTTAGAAACAAAGTAAATAGATATGGTAATATACCTATTTTCAAAGTAAATTAAGGGCATAGTATCCAAAATATTGTAATGGCTTTTTGAATGTTTGAACAATTTGAAATTAGGAAATAAACCTAGTTGAAATGTGAAGCACCGATTTTAATTTTCTTTTCTCAGATTGTGAATTTCGTAGACTTATAAATTAAATCATTTTCAGTCGTCAGAGATATAGAAAGTGACTTCTTTAACTTAATTAAAGTCTGAACAGAAAACTCAATAGCCTGCTTGAAAAAATGACCATGTTTCAAGTAAAAAATTATTTCTAATGATTTCCCGCAACATGGCGAAGTTTTTTTATTATGTGGCCAGGCTTTATTAAAATAAAAAAATAAAAAACTTTATGTTTGGCCAATAGAAAAATTAATAATGACTATGTGACTAACTGCCAGTTGCACGTACGGTCATTAAAGTTAATCCTAAATTAAATCTCTTGTTGTCACTTTGTGTTTTGTTGACGTATTAAAGATAGCAAGAGATTTAATGGAGGATTAACTTTAATGAACGTACCTGGAACTGACCGATAGTGATTGTTTTTATGAAATGATTTTTTAATATAAGAAATTAAAAAAAAACGATTGAGGATAGCAATTGAGGTTCGGTGCCCAGCAGAGGGCGATTTTTGTGAAAAATCTGGTACTTATTCGAAATACCGTTATCTGACCATCTCTAACTTTTAAGAGGTTTTTTATGTATGTGGCCAGGCTTTATAAACTTTAAAAAATAATATCCGGTAAATAGACAAATTAAAATGACTATGTGACATAGCGACATTCTTGTTTTTAGGAAATTATTTTTAATTTAATAAATTTTAAAAAAAATGCGATTGTGGATAGCAATTGAGGTTCGGTGCCCAGCAGAGGGCGGTTTTCGAGAAAAATATGGTGCTTATTTGAAATACCGTTATCTGTCCATCTATAACTTTTAAACGATGATCCTCTAAATCTCTACCTTAACCCCTCTTAACCCTTAAACAAAATTCCGTGTAAGGTTTACGAGAAACGGTTCCGCTCTAAACCTGTCACATCCGTAGTACAAATAACATCACAATTCACAGGTCGTTGACCCGCAAGGTACACCCGAACGGAAGTGACCGTACACCGCTCCGTGCCGCTGTACTGTACCACACCTCAAGTGCTGCCAGTTTTGAAATTTAGTTACCATTTGTTATAATTAATGTGATCTCGGGTGTTTCGTATTTTGAAATTCCTTACAAATTCCATAGCAAATGCTTACACATTAAACGTACAAATTTTATTCAGTTACACTTCTTTAGCAAGTGACTTTGTCAGCGTGGAATCGTTTTAAGTAGGAATTATTCAGCTTTTAATATAGAGACGGTTTTTAAGCGCACGCGCGCGTTTTTTAGTAGCGGTTGTGGGACGGGTTCACCCCCCGTCACACTGGACAGAGTTTCGGTACTAATGGTGAAACGTGGATGTTCTGAAGTTTTCAGAATATCTCTGACTATATAGTCTATACTGACTATATAGACTAATATAGTCGTGAGCATATGCATGCATGCATGTACGGTTTTTAAGATGATTTTAGACTTTCAAACGGAACAAATTTCTCTTTGGGATAACACAGAGATCGCTCGCATCATTCCATACAAAACTGCAAACCCATTAATGTATGAGCCAGCAGATTTTTTTTCGCGATTTTGACGTTGGTCCCGTAGAAAATTTTGTTCAGTTTGATGGTCTGCTCATCCCCTTAAAAAACCGTCAGCATGCAAATAATTGGTTATAAATAACGTTTTATTCGCAAACACTTTGCACGAATAAGGGTTACTCCACAGTCCCAATATCGATTGTTGGAGGCAAGTTAGTAGTCTACTTCTATCAACGCATTTTGAGTCAATATACCTAATTGATTCAATCTAAACTATAAAGTATTATTATAACCATGTTTCACAAACACCGATGGTAAAACAAAAGACTTCCTCATTCCCCTGGCAACACCGAGGAAGGCAATAAAATAATGCCAGATGATTTATTTGTAAACAGTCAAGAAAGCGCGCTGGCCCGTCAGCGCTTGCCCGCAATATTATGTACACACGCTGTTGATTCCGTACTCGTGAATACTTTAGTCTTTAGACAACGATAATTTTTTGTATCCTGTATAATAGCCGGCAAACAACTTGGCAAAAACCTTGTCTGCGCCTAACAAAATTTGTAGGTGAAAACTCTACTGCATACACCCTTCACCCCAGCCCCATTTGGCAATTTATTTGCCGGGTATTGTACCCTACTATTATCAGGAAATGGCCCACTGTATGTAAACTCTTGTATATGGCTCAACAGCGACAATGAAGTCCAGCGAACCTAAGGGTTGACTCTAATGATTAGAGTAGAATTGAAAGATTAGAGTCTATCCTACCTACTATTAGGCAAATGTCTCCCCTACCCATCTCTCAATCTTCAGAAGATTTTAAAGTTGTCTCTCTATATTTTCTGGTTCTATTTAGATGACCAAAGTTACCACAGATTGGGTTAGCTAATTAATTACATTGCATCGCTAAAATTAAACCTTGAATATTAGTATACCAAAGATGTAGCAAAGGTTGTATCGTTACAGAAAGTTATTATAGCCGAAATGTAAAGTACATACATGCATGGTATTTAACAAATTAAAAAGAATTATGTATTTATTTGGTTTCATGAAAAAATTATTGATAATCCTAAAATTATAACTTGAAAGGCGTGACGATTTCCCCTTCGCCTGTACAAACCTTCATGTACTGGCAATTGTTTACAATGGCCGATACTGTTTATTTTCGCTGCATATGGATTAAAAAGCTTCCAAACTCACTTCCAGGACGTTTATAGTTTGTTTTATTTATACATTGCACCGTTGCATTACTTTATGAGTAAACAATTTATATTTATTACAAGAAAAAGACAGTGTTTTATGTTTTCTCGAAGTTTTTCCTCATTTCTTAACCAAGAACATGACAATGAAATTTAGCAAGCCCGAGGGACCCCAAACTCTTGAGATAGCTTGGTACGATTTGGTTTATAATGTTGTTTGTTTGGTTGCTATCTGGCCAATTCTGATTTGCAAATATAATCTATTTATCAGAAAGATATACAAACTATCCAACATAATATTTTGGACAATACTAAAGATGTTCTATAGGAATAAGTGAGAGGAAGTGTTTCAAATCTCTATTTCTGTAATTCAAAATAGCCTTAATAATTTCTTTGCTATTTGAAATGGAGTATAGTTATGTTTCCAACTCCTCTTATCTTCTTTGATGAAATCGACGTGGGTTTAAAAACAGATTAGAGTGACCCCACGGGCTCCCTGTATTTCCTTTCGCTATTTTTGTGAGTGGTTGCTGCTATTGCTCCTGGTTTCTTATATTATTACGGGGGCTGGCATGCCAGCTATACTTGAGTCCAATGGGATCTTTTGTTGATCCTGGTTTCTTATCTTATTACAGGGGCTGGCATGCCAGCAACACCTCGACCTAATGGGATCTTTTGTTAATACTGGTTTCTTATCTTATTACGGGGGCTGGCATGCCAGCAACACTTGGACCCAATGGGATCTTTTGTTGATCCTAGTTTCTTGTCTTACTACGGGGGCTGGCAGGCCAGCAACACTTGGACCCAATGTGATCTTTTGTTAATACTGGCTTCTTATCTTATTACGGGGGCTGGCATGCCAGCTAAACTTGGACCCAATGGGGTCTTTTGTTGATCCTGGTTTACAGGAGTTAAAGCGGTGGGAATTTATGTTCCAGTTCCAGTTTAAAAAAGTTATTTCTCTCCTCCACTGCAAACGCAGACAGCATTAGAACGACAAGCCTTGTAAGCAAATTCAAGATTAAGTATTTGTGATTATCTACTGAGATTTTAAACGCATGATTAAAACCACAAACAACCAAATTGTGAAATAAGCTCGTAAATCTAACCTCAGGCCGTACTAAATTAAAACCTACTTCGTCTCGTTTGGTTATAAAGTTGTAAAACAGTAAATTTTAGTAGTTACTAAGTAGACGTGTTGCTTTTATTGACGTTTTTATTCGTTGGTTTGTGTCTATCATAAAATGTTAGCTACAGTTTCTGTCTATGAAATCGTTGCATCATAACATAATGTCGAGTTGACGCCAGCAAAAGAAGTTTTAGGAGTCACGTTGCAAGTCTGTTTGCAGGCGGTCGTGTATCGGGTGCTTTTTGGCTTGCCACGTGGCTCCACCATTTTTTAAAACAATACTTGAGATTACAATACTACCAAATTAAAACGATACAAGCGTGAACAAAATCTTTTTATTATTAATTAAATAATTAAGAAACAATTAAAAAAAAGTAGTTTTAAAATACCGAAGTGGAATTTAAAATTAATGTTTAAATTTCGAGTTCGGTATTTAAAAATTGTAAAATGCAATCGAAATTCTTTGTTATCCAATTAAAGACGGATTTATAATAATTAGCGGTGGGGATGATTATCCAATTATTTTATGCAGACGATTTACTTTAATTCGAGTCTCAAAATTTTAACAAGCTAAGATACGGCTGATCTAACCGCCTGCGTTTGCTCGTGTCGTCATGCAGGTGGCCACAGATAATACAAAAATGTTTGCCTCATCTTTTTAGGGTTCCGTAATCAAAAGGTGCCAACGGGCCCCTATTCATTCATAAGCCTACGCTGTCCGTTCGTCTGTCCTAACTACAAAGGACTGTATCTTTTGAACCATAATAGCTAGTCGGTTGAAATTGTCAGAGAAGATGCCTTTTTAAGGCGTATTTTTCGTAAAACTCATAAAATAAACAAAAAGTTAAAAATTAAGAGGGGTCCACCACACAAGAAGTTCATCATAGTTTTTAGTTTTTACTCTATCGTAAAATCGATAATACGTACAAGCATTAAACTTGGTGTTGTTATAGTGCATACTCTAAGGTAAAACAAAATATAAAAATAAAACCTGTTAAGTGTGTGTTGGGCTTAAGCTAAGGGTCCCTGGAAAAACATTTTTTTTAAATATTTTATTTAGTACGGAACCTTCAGTGCCCGAGTCCGACTCGCACTTGGCCGGTTTTTTATTTTATTGAAGAAGCTAACTACCGCGTGGGTGCCAGTATTGCCATTAAAAAAAAACAATAAAATATGTTTTATATTTTTAAATTAAGACGTTAGCATTGCTTAATATGGAGATAGTGTTTTACGATTTTGGCGGTCCGTTTTATAGTGAACTATGGTGGCATTTTAATTAATAGGTCAGAGGTTTATTCTTGGGTTTGTTTATGGTGCAATATCTGATACATTTTAATTCGTCTTTTTGTATGTCTTACTTTATAAAGCAGTGGACCTACTAAAATTTTAATAATTCTACTTACTGTCATGTGGTTTAATGTAAACTTATATAAGGTCTAACAAAATTAGGTGAAACTATTTTAAGGGGATGATCAGACCATCAAACTGAACAACTTTCTCTTTGGGACCAATATCGAAATCGCGAAAAAAAAAAACTTCGGACCCATACATTTAGGTTGAGTAGGTTTGTATGGAGTAACTGATTTTTTTTTGTGATTTCGATATTGGTACCATAGAGAAAGTTGTTCAGTTTATGGTCTGATCATCCCCTTAAAATAGTTTCAGCTAATGAATTAACGCAAAACTAGAAAGTAGTTGGTTTAGAATCGAGAGCAGAATCGAATTATCATGTTTTCAGCATAGGTAATTTTTTGCAAAATATTAAATAATTTGTTTGTAAAATTTAAATTTTCTGAACTCGATGTCAACCGACCGCAAGGGCACACTCACCCTACTTACTACCAAAACAAGATTCTCAAAATGTATCCACGAGCACGTTAGCGCTTTCATTCATTGCTGAAATGATAACAAATCATTTTTGCCTCAAAACTTAAAATGCGAATAACTTTAAATTGTAACTATCAAAATAATGACATTATTTTTTCAATCTAATTATTTTGTTATAAATCAGTTGGGGTGTATGAGGTTTTGCGCTTATTCATTAACACGTTGTATAAACTTAATGGCTTCAGACCATCAAACGGAACAACTTTTACAATGGGACCAAAACAGAATTCACAAAAAAAAACAGTCATTCCATAGAAAATATCAATAGCAACTCCAGCCGAGTTGCTAAACGGACCCAAACGAATCTAAAAGCTGTTTTTTTCTCGATTTAAATTTTGGTACCATAGTAAAAGTTGTTCAGTTTGGTGGTCTGAAGCACCCTGTTTAATTTATAACGATCTGAATTTTACGCCCTTTGTAAAAATTGAAGTTTTCACATGATTGGTTTAGCCCAGAAGCTCTTTCTGCCAGTTGCAAGAACGTTCATTAAAGTTCTTGCTGTCACTTTTTGTCTTGCTGACGTAGTAAAAGCTAGCAAGAGATTTAATGGAGGATTAACATTATTGGACGTACATGCAACTGACTGTTAACCTACTATCACACCATAAATGAAATTAATCAATTTCCAATAAACCAGTATTGACAACCATAGAAAATAATTATACAGTAAATCCAGTTAACTTACACCCGATGAAGCGATTAGGCTTGCACGCAACTTGCGCGCGCATCTAAAACAAACATGGCTGCCGCACGCGCAGAATTGTCACCAGGACAGTTAAATAAGTAAGCAGTAGAACATCTAAATAACTTCGCTAATCTGCAAAACCATAGACCAAGAAGTTTACGCTAGTAGACAGAATGTCAGCGTAACCGCGTATGAGATAGCGATATACAAGGTGAAATTGATATCATAAGTATTGTGTAGTAACCGTCCTTTTAATTCCTGCAGTCAAGTTTCCCATAGTATCCTTTTAAACTAAGAGTCTACCCATCAAACTGAACAACTTTTACTATGGGAGCAAACCGATCGGAGCAAAAAAATCTGCTGTTGCATACATTTGAGTCGAGTAGGCATTGCAGTTTAGTATGGAACAGCAGATTCTTTTTTTGCTCCTATCGATTGGCTCCCATAGTAAAGGTAGTTCAGTTTGATAGGTAGAGTTTAAAAGAATGCTAATGATACCAATTTTACCCTGTAGAGTTATACAATTTACATACAATTTGAGCTTGTTGGATGGGCTCATGTGCCCAGCCATCATCATCATTATCAGGGTAAACCCCACTGCTGGGTTCGCCCCAAGCATAACGGCGCTCATGGTTCACGCCAGCCATAGTATAACCATATTTTTACGTTAATAAGGACAACAATAAGGTAGCGATCTGAAAGAACAGTTGAAATAAAAAGTTTAGATTCATAAGCGAATAGATAGTATTGTTTGAAATACTTTATGTTGTGCCTGTATTGTTTTATTTTAAAATGACAGCGTTGAGAAGATAAAAAGCTCGCAACACTTTGTCCAGGAAAACCCAACATCATGCGCTCTACTAGTGCCTTCGTAGTAGCACTACTGTTTGACTTAATGTATTGTGCAATCTGCGTAGGCGCATTCAATTAGTAGATAACTATGCGGCCTTCGGGATAATCATGCATAATTGATTTGTTTAATTGGTTATATTTTTATACTTTGTCCATCAGATCATCTAATATCTGGAATTAACTTCTGAGCTGAAAGGAAGAAAACTTTCAATAAAGCTACCTACCTATATTAATAGGCATTCAGAAATTGTTCTGCTGTCTAATCAAAATTTCAAGATTCTGGGTCTCGAAAAGGAAAAACTGTTAATATCATTATAATATCCTCACAGTCAGCTTTAACCGTCTTCTGTCAATCCGACACTAAAAAAAAACTTAAAATTTTTCACTGATTTTACATCTTTTTTGGTTATATTATCACTACTGCTCCTAACAGATTTCGGTCACGGCGACTGCTTCAACTCCGTTGTTAAAGTTGATATGCTCTCATGTGGCTAACATTGCCAATCTTCTTGGAGAAGATCCTCGCACATAGCTGGCACTTGAGAACGGTTCTCATTGTGATATTTTGTATAGTCGCTGGTGGTCTGACTTTCAATTAATCACGTTTCCCATCCAGTTGTGATCGTCTACTTGCTTCAAAATCATTTCATATATATATACAACGTGTTAATGAATTAACGCTAAACTAGAAAGTAGTTTGTTTAGTATAGAGAGCAGATTCGAATTATCATGGTTTCAACATAGGTATTTTTTTTTCAAAATATTAAATTGTTTGTTTGTAAAATTTAAAATTCACTGAACTTTATTTCAACCCACCGTTCGGGCAATCTCATCCTGTTTACTACCAAAACAAGATTCTTAAAATGTATCCATGAGCACGTTAGCGCTTACATTCATTGCTGAAATGATAACAAATCATTTTTGCCTCAATACTTAAAATGCGAATAACTTTAAATTTAAACTATAAAAATAATGAAATTATGGTTTCAATCTAATTATTTTGTTATAAATCAGTTGGGGTGTATGAGGTTTTGCGCTTATTCATTAACACGTTGTATATGAATGTACACAGCGTGCGTTTAGTTGAATATCTTGAAATAGTCATAGAAAATCTGTATGAATTATTTAATTGTGAAACAATATAAAATAGTTAGGAAATTTAATTATCGTCTGTGATTTAGTATGGGCAACTTTAACCTGACTTTATCTTAATTACTTGTAAACAAACCCAAACAATTGGGTCAAATGATAAATTAATGTACGAATTCGTAAACATATCATAAATATCTTCAATGTACAGACACACTTCTGTTACAGTTTTATAATAGTTTAGAGGATGAAAGAGACATAAGGAACATCAGGGAAATCAACATAAATTAATTTCATCACCTTAATTCGTATTCTTATAATGCATTTATGCCAGTATTTAAAAACAAATTAGGATAAATACAATTAAAAAATGGGGACACTTAAATACATCATCCAATGCCTAGTCTGAACTAAAGATAACAGAGTCAACCACCTCTCCCTTCAATAGCAATCCATATTAACGTGTCAATCTAACTAGTGAATAATGCAGGAACACGCCTGCGCTGCGCCAGCGCACTGTCTGCCTGCATTGAGACAGAAGCTTGTAGACGCGATGTGGTAGGGTCTTATTAGGAAAATATTTACGAGGCATTAAAAGGTTTGAGGTTTTTATCCTCTCTTGGAATCTTTTGGTGTGAAGAAAGTAAGGAATCGATGTATTTTAAACTGTTAACATTTTAACGCACATTGTTACGCCCATTACATGTCTTTTAGGTAAATTTGTCTATGGTACAGGGTTGTCATTCAGATCAATTATAAAATTAACCTTGCTTAGCATCTCTGACATCATAAGTTTGACGCCTATATCGGACTGTCTGTCTGTCTGTCTGTGGCATCGTAGCTACCAAGCGGGTGGCGGTTTTTTTAAAAGAAAGCTAATTTTTGCGAGAGTGTTCTTAGCTTTGTTTTATGAAAATCGGTTCAGAAGTTTTCAAGTAACTTTAAAAGTTGCAAAATAACATTAAATTACAAATTAAAAAAAACCCCAACGCCAAAAACAAACATTAATTCGGTCACACAACATACATTAACATACATTTGCTAACATCAATGATGTAAGCAAATTCATATTTTACTTTTTAACTCTCTTTTAAGATATTTTAGGTCAATTAATGTGTCGGGGACCGCCGAAGACGACGACAATTGACTCTAACAAAAATCATTACGGACTAGGATGGTGAAGAGGAGGAAGGTGTGTGTCAGATCTATTGTCTCTGCATACCCCCGTGGGACATATATAAAATTATTGAATTTTCATTAGTCATGTCTAGAAAAACTCTACCTACAGTTTCTCGATTCTATGGCTTGTCGAAGCTTGTGAAACTATTACAGTAATGCTCTGCTTTAATAGAGATGCATACCTACATACAGTAATCGGATAGACTGACAGACGGACGGACAGAATCGCGTCTTTGTCCAAGTGTTTATGTCGTCTGGTCTCTTTCAACGAAGATGTTTTAGCAAAATTTTATTGACATGTCGTATGATATTTGGTTTCAATGCTGGTTTCAATAGCTAAAAAATAAAGTTTCGCTTGTTTTGGACCGCGATTAAATTCATTTTCGTTTTAACATCTTCAAAAATTAAAATAAAAGTAAAAGTTTTTACTTACTGAAACCAAGATATCTGATGCAATTATTACTGGATACAAAAAAAGGAAGTAACTTACCGAAACTGAATATAATCTGAGGAGTGACGATCTGGGGACTGGAATACCGGAAAACCAACCCAATCCAGAAACCAGTCTCCACACAACCTACATTTATGTCCGTGTAATTAATTATAAGTTCGATGTTTTTAGTATCTAAGAAAATGTGCATGTAGAGAAAATAAATGTTTTTATTATTATTATTAAGAGGATATAATTCGGAGCGCGCTCCATACAAACGTACTATGGTGATATTTTCAACACTAACCAATTAAACTCAATGAAATTTTGCTGAAACAATCTTGAAACAAATATCTATGCTTTTATGGAGTCAGATTTTCGTTAAAATATACAGTTTCAATGCTAGGATTAATTTAAAATTTGTATAGAAATCTTTGAGGCACTGTAATTTTACAACTATACTTTTTAACGAAAATCTGACTCTATACAAGCATAGAAATTTGCTTTTAGATTGATTCTGAAAAATTTCATTGAGTTTAATTGGTTAGTATTGAAAATATCACCATAGTACGTTTGTATGGAGCGCGCTTCGAATTATATCCCCTTACAATACAAATAAAAACCAAGCCAAATCTAAAAATTTTACTCATAATAATATCACATAGATAGCTTTATTGATGTATTTTTTTAACTCTACCACTAGACCACTACGCCAAATAAGGAAGATTCACTATACAGGGTCCTTTTTAATATGCTGATACATTTTTAAGGGGATAATCCGACCATCAAACTGAATAAATTTCTCTATGGCCCAACATCGAAATCGCGAAAAAAAAAAATCTGCTGTTCTATACAAAACGTCAATCCTACTTGAGCCAAATGTATGGGACAGCTGAATTTGTCCCATAGAGAAAGTTGTTCAGTTTGATGGTCTGATCATCCCCTTAAAAAAGTGTCAGCATATTAAGAAGGACCCTATACAACAACACATCTTTTAAATAAAACAAAAACATACAAAGTATCATAATTTTTTTGTATTTTTGGTCATTCATAACGCCAGATAGCCGGAGGCCTGCCCTATGTACTCGTAGTGGGGATAGAGGGTGATGATGATGATCAATCAATTTAAAGCACACATAAAACCCTAAGTAAATAAATTAAATATTTTAGAGCTAACATTCATATCTTAATAAACGGTTAAATAATTTTTTTTTTTACAATTAGCCGAAACTACCAGACGTTGGAAATAGTGTGACCATAAAATATGGCCACCGGACAATAGGTCGGAGTGTCCCGCGGTGACCACTTGCATCCTTCTCAGAAGGAGAATCAAATACAGGGTGATTCAACTTACAAGTGTTTTAATTGAGCTGTCACTCTTCATGACTTTTGTCCAGAAAAAATATGTTACATGAGTGACATTGGTTCGTTTTTTGCTTGGATTAACGGTTTGCAAATATTAATATTAGTTGGGTTAGTACTTAAAGAAACGTCTGTTTTAATTAGGATATTTTGGAACATTGCGTCAAAAATTATTTTAAATTAGTTATATTATGAAAAGCTTTAGCTGGCCCATAATAAGCCACATTTGCTTATGTGTCTACAAGTGGTATGGAATAACCTAGATAAACCAGTAATCTATCTTTACTTTGGTTTCTTCTTTATATTAATATTAGGTAGGCGCCTAATATGTTAATTTTTCATTTCGCAGTCAAATATAAAAATTAATTGTAAAAATGGTATAATTGGTACTTAGGTACATTATGTTTTAAGTAAAACCTCATATTGTATATTTATTTTTTATAGTATTAAAATAAAATGAATCACCCTGTATCGGTACCCATTCAGTCATGTTAATTCTCACCAAACGTTCTAAAGGACATTCTTTTTTCTTTTTTACCTTTGTCCAGTTCCCGTTGAGACCTCAATAAATCTGACTTCTACTTTAAGGGCCTGTGAATTAAGCTTTTGCATTATTTGTCCACCAAATCCTGATGAAGTGGCGGATTTCGACGAAAGCTCCGATAATAGCCCAGTCATTATCAGTACGTTAAGTTTTATGGGTCTTTAAGCAAAATTATTTGTCTGTCAAAATGGAGATGTTATTAATAAAAAAATCATTGAATACCTATCCAAGTCAGAGAATTTTCAAGCCACCTTAATATACCTTAATCTGACCTGGCTTAACGAATAGTTACAACGCCATCTGACGGAACTATCCGAGACCAACTGCTTAGCGTGCCTTCTGAAGCACGGAAACGCTTATCCCCTTAATAAACCGTCAGCATAGGAAGACCTTATATGATTACTAAGGAATCATTGATAACTACTATTTACTATTACATACACAAACACATGACTACAATCCCTTTCGGGGCTGTCAGAAACAAGGCTACAACTATCAACTTTCTGTTTAAGAATGTAGTTGTAGCAATGCTCACATTTAGCCATTTAAGTATCAGGAAGGAATGACGAGTCAAGTGGTGAGAGGTGGCTAGCCTTTCGCCCACATAAAAATTGCATAAGAAACCCTTAAGAGGATATAATTCGGAGCGCGCTCCATACAAACGTACTATGGGGATATTTTCAATACTAACCAATTAAACTCAATGAAATTTTTCAGAATCAATCTAAAAACAAGTCTCTATGCTTGTTTAGAGTCAGATTTTCGTTAAAATGTATAGTTTTAAAGTTACAGTGCCTCAAAGATTTCCATACAAATCTTAAAGTAATCCTAATATTGAAACTGTATACTTTAACGAAAATCGGACTCCATACAAGCATAGATATTTATTTCAAGATTGTTTCAGCAAAATTTCATTGACTTTAATTGGTTAGTATTGAAAATATCACCATGAGTACGTTTGTATGGAGCGCGCACCGAATTATATCCCCTTAATGCCTTAGTCTTTACTAATATTCTTATTTAAAAAATATAAACATTAACCATTCATTAATTTCCAATAACATATCAGTACCTTATCTATCACTTAACTCGACTGCTCATACCCAGCGCGGTGAACTGAGAAGATAACTCCACAGATTAAAACGAGGCCTGTACACACGACGTGCGTTTGCGCATATCTCCTTCATCGATGGTTATTGATGACATGTTTTTATCTGATTACGTCCAGTGTTTACAATCCATCATGGTTTAGTCTTGCAGGACTAATACCTTTAAATACAGGATTTGAAAGTGTGGTCATTGTTTCAATCAAGGTTTAAGTTATGTTACGGTTAATTATGTTATTAATGGAAGTTTATTCCGAATCCGTAAAAGCGCGCTGCATACAAACGAAGTCTGGTGATATTTTCAATACTAACCAATTAAACTTAATGACATTTTGCAGAAACAATCTAGGAACAAATCTCTATGCTTGTATGCTGTGTCCGAATTTCGTTAAAATATACAGTTTCAATGCTAGGATTAATTAAGATTTGTATGGAAATTTTTGAGGCACTGTAACTTTAAAACAGTACATTTAAGGAAAATTTGACACGATACAAGCATAGAGATTTGTTCCTAGATTGTTTCCGCAAAATTTCATTGAGCTTAATTGGTTAGTATTGAAGATATCACCAGACTTAGTTTGTATGGAGCACGCCAACAGTAATATACCCTTAAGTACTATTAATTTCTCGTACATTGGGAATTCAAAATAATTGTAATCGAACACTTAAATTTCCAAACATTAGAATATAGAGATTATTAACACTTCCTGTCATTTATTCTAAGAACTGCTTTAGTAACGTCCAAGATATGTCGGATAGTTATCTTTCTGATAAATAAATTATATTTGCAAATCTGAATTGGCCAAAAAGCTATATAAGAATCGGATATATACTTAAATGTGTTACATAATTAAGGGGGTGATTCAGGCCATTAAACTGAATAACTTTAATTGTGTGCCAACATTGAAATCGGGGGGGGGGGGGGGGGGGAATCTGCAATAGAAAACGTCACTGGTGACTCGGTCCGTTTCATACATTGACGTTTGACATTCCAAACCTTGTTGACGTTTTCTATGGAACAGCTGATTTTGTTTTCGCGATTTTCGTGTTGGTCCCATAGAGAAAGCTATTTAGTTTGATAATCTGATTACCTTTAAAAATCGTCAGCATTTTATGAAGGACCCTTCATAATTGCTGACCAGAACAAGACACGATTTTCCCATGAATTTCCTGAAAAATTGTGTTCCATTTATGTACAGGAGGTGCTTTCGTAGGTTGCCATTGTAGTTTCGAAAATCAAGAAATATCATCTTTTCAAAATAAAACCCATTATTATGGAGCAGCAAGTAACAACTAATCGGTAATTCAACGAAAAAACCACAGGACTGTAAAGCATGTCCTTACGTACAAGAAAGCACTGTAATTGCCAACTGGTTCCCATGAAACATTCATGATCCCATGATTGAGACGCTCACATTCGAGACTTACTTAGAATTTCAAAATGGCCGACAGAATGGTCGCTGTCAATTGTTGATTGCAAAAGTAAGTAAAAAGATCACAATCATTAACTGAAATGTGTTTGACATGTGTTGATTTTTTTTTTGGTTCAATTCAAGGCAAAGGGTTATATATCCCATACAGCCGATGTCTTTGATAAAATTCTCTTATTTATAGCAATTAAAACGTTGGTGTTCGACGTTTTGACGCTTCTTTGGAGTTTTTGGAGACACCCGAAAGACGAAGGAAACGCAGAGAAGTCCACAGGAAAGAGGTGAACCGATCGCTTTGCCGCGCTACAAATGACGGAACACTTTTCCTGTTTACGACCCATACACCATCATATTTGTAGTTGTCACAGAACTGTATATTGTTCACTTGCACGACACTTTGTTACGCAAAACAACACCAATTTTACGAACCAAAACTCACTATAAACAATAAAAATTCTATGAAATATGAGGACTCCAAACGTAGCTGACAAATTCCCGCCAAAAACTCCTGACATGTGTTGAATAATTGATACGGATTTAGGATATACTTCTTATTTCCCGCGACTTCTTCCGTAGCATAAGCTTTTAGACACAAAAAGATTCATCAAAATCGGTCTAGTAGTTTTTGCGTGAAACTCGAACAAACATATAGGGTCCTTCTTAATATGCTGACATTTTTTAAGAGGATGATCAGACCGTGAAACTGAACAACTTTCTCTATGGTACCGACATCGTAATCGCTAAAAAAAAATCTGATGTTCCATACAAAACTACAAACTTACTCGAGCCAAATGTATTGGACAGCTGATTTATTTTACGCGATTTCGTTATTGGTCCCATAGAAAAAGTTGTTCAGTTTGATAATCTGATCATCCTCCTAAATAACTGTCAGCATATTAAGTTGGGCCCTGTATACCAGTTTTTAAGTCTAAAAATAAACTTTTAAACACAAAAAATTTCATCAAAATCGGTCTAGTAGTGCGTGAAACTCGAACAAACATATCGACGGATAAACAATCCAACAATCAGTGTTTTGAAGTCAGATACATAAACACCATATCGTAACCTTTCTTTTGTAACTATCTTCAATTTACAGACACACTTCTGGGCCTATAGAAAAAGTAATATTTCTATTGGCGAAGACGCTAGTAGAAATGATAGAATGTATGGATTTGACATTAGCGATCGAAACATTTTGACGTTTGCTTTCGTCACCATATGTAAAGTCCATACATTTTTATGTTTTCTACGGTCGTTAACGCTATTCGAAAGATTCTTTATCTAGGGGCCCGCCCTGTTCTGTTATAATAGTGTAAATAAAAATAATAAGTTCGTAGAACTGGCTGAGAAATTATGCTGTCAGCGTTTTGACTGTTAATGTCTTAAAACCTGTCTAATTGCTTATCTAACCATCAGATATTTCTTTCAGATGTTTCAGTTAACTATTATTCCAACATGATGTTCGTTTCTTTTATTTGATCCCTTTCTATTAAACAGCTCAATTTCCTTCTATCTTGGGGTCAATAACAATTCTTTATTATTTTTATGATATAATTTTAATGTTCAGGAATCTGTTCAACTATTATCGTTAATAAATGTTACTATTCTATAGCGGTTTATATAATGTTTATTGAACTTTAATGGTAATTATTTTATTACCACTTGAGATCACAGTATTTCTCAGAATGAATTGTAAATGTCATAAGATTAATTACAGAAAATAAACGGCGAGGAAATTCAGTGCAAAATTATACTCAAATGAATTCAGTCAATGAATGGAATACAATTTCTTTCTTTTTTGAGGACTAACAAGCATCAGCATCATTATTTAGTTTTATTTATGTTTGGGATAATTTCTTCATACTTCTTTCGAGATTGATCATTATTTCATCAGTTTCAATAGAATATCAAGATGATATTATGAAGTGAAATTAATTGTTCGACAAGTTTTTCAAATTGTTTATACCAATTTAATGACGAACAAACCGACAGCTTTGTCAACCTTTGAAAAACACCGTTAAAAAACCTAAAAAAAGTAAGTCTGCGCGAAATCTGTAAAACTTGTTCCAACATCCAGCGCAACAGTTTCAAAAACTTTCTTCCTATTCAGAGAGTAATCTTCATCTCTCTGTCCTTGTCCGACTTGTTGAACAGCATCACGAATTGAAGAGCGTAAAAGGGATAGAATACATGAAGACGTCACGCGGAGCGAAGGCGCGCGAGTGTTCTTGCACTTGTTTTGTTTATTTTCTCAGCCGCCATCTTTTTTTTTGTTTCTTTTTTCGTTTAAAGCTACGTCTTTGTTCGGGTTCGGGGGGCTCGCAGTCGTCCGTGGCTGGTAAGTTGGATAATTTCTTTATTCTACTCGAGACCCACCCGACAATTTTCTGAGGCCAGATTATTATGAGCTTGATTTGTATAATAATTTTATTACTGGGCGCATTGCGCTTGCGCCGGTATTGTTTTGTTTGTTAGGTTTGCGCTCTTACCGGTCGTTTTCGTTTTGTACTAACGTGGGAATGTTGATTGTTTACTCATTGTTTATTAATTTAAACACTTTATCGGTTTTAATGGTTTTCGTGCTGAACAAGGATTTATTATTTCTTCCTTTTCTATTCTTACTCGCGCAAGAAAATGTGGACTTAATAAACGAGGGCATAAAGTTGGATAACTGCTGTTTTACTTTAAAATAATCTGTGGCCTCCAATCTCAACAAATTTACGACTTCATTCTTATAGATCTGACCCCTTTGTCCAGCTGTTCTCAATCTTTTTTGTTCGCAAACCTTCGGAGATGTCCAGACACATTACGTCAGTCTGCGTTCTTTTTATACGGAACCCCGCTGTTGGGCCTTGAGGTTCGCACTGGGGCCTCGACTCGAATGCCTTGGCTGAAAAAAAGTGTCAATGTAGCAGTCAGTTGTCGGTTTGTTGGCATATTGGGAATTGGACGCCCTGTGGTTTTCCAGGATGTGACGTTTGTTAGTTTAACAGACTTTAAATTGGTTTCTTAAGGGTCAAAGATGAGTCTTTCTTGTGAAACCGTTCTTGATTGTTAGCAGATGTTTTTGTGTTATTTGCTGCTCTAATAATGCGATAGTATAAACTAAACTGAAGATCAGTATTGATAGAAAGTAATTCTTGTTTCATATGCACCTGAGGCCTAATTCAGCTATTTTACACATTTCTGGTTCAGGTTTGTATTGTAATCGGTTCGTAATGACGTCACTGTCTAAAATGCAATTCTGTTGACATATTTTTATCTTGTTACAATCTCGATCCTTTGACATTTTATACTATTTAGTGACTTTTGGTGACCGGAATCTGTTACTGCGAAAAACACGTATCGATTCGGGGTGTACAAAAGATGGCAGTAATATTTAAAGGGGTTATTCAGACCATATAACTGAACAACGTTCACTATAGAGCCAACGTCGAAATCGAAAAAAAAAAATCTGCTGTTCGATGCATTTGAGTCGAGTAGGTTAGGTACTACAGTTTGATATGAAACAAATTATCTTTTCCCGATTTCAATGGCTTGCTTAATAGTGAAAGATGTTCAGTTTGATGGTCTGTATAATGATGACCCTGTATAATATATTATCGGCAAGTGTTGGCCTATATCCAGCAGTAGACTAGTACAAGTAGATGATAGTGATGATCCTTATTCTATAGAAACTAAAAATCTATTTCCTTCAACAGGCTAGCAGCAGCAGCAGCGGCAGCAGCGGGGGCGACAAGTGAGCTGAGCTACCTCGCCGCCCTCCACCCCGCTTACCGCCCCGTGCCATACGACCACCCCCTCTATGGTGCTAATACTTTACGAGGTAAGGTTCTTATAAATATTCTGCAACATATGCAAAGTTCAGTAGATGCAAGCCATTAAAACATTCTATGTTTCTCAAGAAGGAATCCAAATAACGACAAAAATCTGAATTTATACTGGGTGTTACAGAAGGCGATCAATCTAAACAACTTTCACTGTGGAGCCAACATAGAAATAAAAATCCTTCTCTTTAGACGACAGTTTAAATAATTAAGACCACAACTTTTTTATAACACCCCGTATAGTCATGAAAGTCAAAAAGTCTATAGATTTCATTGATGATTAAACGGTAGTTTAATTAGCGACCAAATATAGTATTGGCAATCGTTATCTTCACGATTCCGTCCATAACAACGATCGATTTTGTGCTGACTGTATTCATACACTATTATTACTACATCGCATCATTTATATTTATATTTAAAATAATTTATACATCCTACTTACATGCAAAAATATTTAAACTGTCCGTGCAAGCAAGTTTTCGGTAAAAACAAAAACCCCTCATCACTCGTGACTTATAAAATTATAGGAATTATTCCAAAAGTCCTATTTCAATATTTATCCGTAACAGATTCAACAAGCTAAGCACGTCGCGTCAGAACCTGAAACTTCTCTATCAAATTGAAACCTTAGCTACCAAACGGTGTATGTTATTTCAACAACCATTCCACTTTCAACTATTTTTCCAAGACCACAAAGTCCCAAATAGCCTAAACAATTTTGCCAGTTACGCTGTTTTGATCTAAGAAGCTGATATACGCATTTGTAACATTACTCTGCAATTGTGATAAAGTCTGTAACAATAAACTAATTAGATATAGCATACTCAGACAGTGTTTATTAATAATATGTGCATAAATTGTGGAATATGAGAAGCTATGGTGCATGATTATGGACTGCATGGCAGTTGGGATATCAAATCTTTTATATGGAAATTATTTGTCACTAAGTACAGCACACAATTTTTAAAGGGTCATTGAATTCTTTTTGATTTATTTATTTAACACTTTATTGTACACATAACATTATAGATTCCATCCAATGGTTGTCTGGAAGAAATAGCTTTTAGTGATAAGACCGCTCTTTGTACCCTTTAAAACATTTGATTTTAAAACAATTTTAAGCATGGTTAGGTATAGTAAGTTGATCTCAATTGATTTTACATACATACATACATATGCTCACGACTATATTCCCCGAGGGGGTAGTCAGAGATATTCTGAAACTCAGAACATCCACGTTTCACCAGTAGTACCGAAACTCTGTCCAGTGTGACGAGGGGTTGAGCCGGTCGCCACTTATAATGGACAGTGGGTAGAATACATGCCTCGAAATTGAAGCATGCAGGTTGCCTCACGATGTTTTCCTTCACCGAAAAGCCAGTGGTGTTACAATTGATTTTAAATTTAATTTTATTGTAGTAGCTAAAAAAGAAATGCTGCTCCAAATGTCAAAAGTCCTTAAATGCTTGTTTCCCCAAATAAGTTGAGCGTCATAAAAGAAGAAATCCACACACTATTTTAGAACCGTAAAAGGAAACGAAGTTAATCTTTTGAAACGTCTTAATTGCAAGGTCGAAATACCAACCCTTTTTCTCAAATGCATACCAATTTTATCCCATGACTTAACCGCGGTTAGTCCTTTAATAGCTCGCTTTTACGTATCTGTCATCATAGGGGTTTTCAGAGGAGTTTGGATTCAAATGTGTCCGTATATGGTTGAATTTAGTTTGGGTTTAGAAAACGAATGGCAGAAGTCGTGAGTTCAAAGCCTAATTAACACCTCAGTGTATAGATAAATTGTATAGATAGTATACGTATGGAGCAGAGACTTAGTTTTTGTATGGACAATGTACGGCACGATACGTTTTGCATGGTTATTGAATTGGAAACTGTTCGGATTCGAATCGAATCCGCAAACTCTAATGAATTCGCAACGCCTCTTTTGTCTCTAACTATTCATTTTTATTAAGCATAATGTTTGCTTAAAAATTCAAAAATTTGCGTATCAAATGTGTTTTTATGCTAGTTCTATTCTTCATTTTTTTTTCTATTAGGAGACGTCCGTTTTTTTCGACCCCCTCCCCTCGTGGTGAGATGTCGTAAGATTTGGCTCGACCCTCGCCCCCGGGCTGATTGCCTTGGATGTATTGAAAAAAATTTGCCTAATTATTTTTAATTACTAAGAATATGTTTTACTTCATTTAATCCAATTTTCTCTTGGAAAAATAAAATTACCTGAGATTTTTCGAGACTCCCCTCTTCCCCACGTGAGTTTTGGCTCGAGGATAGTACCTTGAGGTCAGGGAGTAAGGAACTGAACCGAGAATATGAAGGCCAGGTTGTGGGTCCGCAGGAGAAAAACTCACACTTGGACGTATTCATCTCCAGCCCCAGATCCTTAAGTAGTGGTAGTAACGTTAGCAAGATACCTGAGTATGTATACTAGCATTATCTGAATAAAAGCCTAGTGAAACTCCCTCTACAAACAAACTCTGAATAATTTTAGTTATATTCTCCGTTTTAAAGTACCTTAACTAATATTGTCTATCGCTTGAGACCGTAACAGATGCATTAATGGAAGTAATGCATGAGGGCCAAGTAGTAAGTTGATAGCGGTTTATACGCAGTTCCTTGTATGCTGATTACCATGTTAATTATCTTCGTTTTTCGTACTAACTCTACTGTGTGTTTATCTGTATGTTTGATAGGTTTTGGGGTCTAAACTACAGGACCGATTGCAATAACATTTGGCAGAAAGCCTGTAGTCTGATAATAAATATAAAAGTAAGTTATAGCCTGTAGGAGGTCACTGCAGGGCTAAGGCCTCTCATGAGTAAGATTGAGAGGAAACGAGCCAGGCCTAATTTGCATTTGATTACCTAGGTACCTTAAGGTTACCTAACCTTGATTTTTTATAGAATAGAGGTGAAAATCATGAAATATAATTTATTCAAAGTAGTCCCATTACAGGCGACATAACACTTTTACTATAGGTATCTACTTAGATATGTTTTATTTATTTTTGCGAAAGTGTGGCCACCATGTAGTACTTGATGCGTCCGTCCATCCTGAAACCTAGTACCTAAGATGTGACAAGGGAGCCTTACTACAACAGAAAGAAAAATAATTTGTAGTTGTTGCAGGGTTTCTGACCACAAGAAAGTTTTTTCATAGACACAAAACGAATAAGAAATTACACATGAGCGTAGTCCCTATCTATCAGAAACCTCTAGGGTCTATTATGCAGTAGGTATAAAGATCATAACATGAGTTTATGTATGTGTCTTTAAAAACTAATATTGCTTAGACCCAACTCCGTACCTCGATTGGTCTTGGCCCTTCATCGACCATTAATTAGATCCACCATATTTATCTCTAACAGTTCATAACATAGACTGTTAAATAAAATGTACGGTCCTATGAATGTTGTGCCTGCAGTGCGTATTAGCGATTCGACGTGGACTTGTCGATGTTCGGCGCGGGCGCAGTGTATGCGTAAAATAGCTGTTTATTTGTTTCATGGGTCGAATCGTTGAGGTATTAATCAATGTTTGCTAATAAACGATGAAAAGTGTTGGTCTTTAGCTCATTTCTTTTTGGTTTTGGTTTTTTTTTCAATAAAAACAAATTGTAGAGCATGGCTAGCTCCCTCTTAAACTAAACCTATGCCCAGCAGTGGGACTTATGGCTGACGATGAAGATAATTTGATCAAAAAAAGAATGAGAACTTTGAAACTTCGTTTTATTGCGAACTTCGAAAATTAGGTACCCTAAGCAAAGGCTCATGTATAAACTTTCCGAGGGGGCATTTTTGGAAAGGGACATTCTGGGAAAGGGACATTTTGAAACCGGGGGGACAGAAACTAAACGGAGGTAGATAGTCATAAATACAAATGTACAGGATATTCTAAATATCCAATTTTCACTAGGAGTGTCCAAAGTCTGTCAAATTTAGGTAGTGAGCCTGTCGACACTTTGTAATGGACGCCAAAATACCTACACGCCTTGAAATTTTAGAGTACGTTTCTTTACGATGAAAAGCTTTTTCTGTTAATGTCAAAAAGTCGTACATAATTTGTATTTATACGACTATTTAGGGTCCTTCTTAATATGCTGCCACTTTTTTAAGAGGATGGTCAGACCATCGAACTGAACAACTTTCTCTATGGGACCAATGTCGAAATCACGAAAAAAATCTGCTGTTCTATAAAATTCAAATCTTACTCGACCCAATTGTATGGGACAGCTGTTTTTTTTTCGCGATTTCGTCTTTGATCACATAGAGAAAGTTGTTCAGTTTGATGGTCTGATCAACCTCTTAAAAAACTGTCAGCATATTAGGTTGGTCCCTGTATAATACTTTCCAGGCTATAACTCTTTACTTTCTCACTTCTCACTCTCACTTATTTTTACAACTTCCAGGAACAAAGTATAACCAACTAAATCTAGTAGTCATAACAGATTTTATACTCAGAAAGTGAAACATGCGGTTCTGCGAAATTCAACCCTTCACCGTCGTTTACGGCTGACGTTATTTTTAACCCAAAACGGTTTTACGGTTAAAAAAATTCGCAACACAGTATCTAGTTACCACGGTAACCGAGATCGGCTTACATGAGGCGCATCTTTTGATAACGCTCAATTAGGTGTAATTTTTTTTTCTGGTTAAGTTTTTTGGGACCGCAACATGCAGTAAGACACCACGCCGAATTTAGTTTAACAATTTTTTTTTTCACAGAATTGATGAAGTCATTTGGTTTGATTGGTTGGAATAGTTCATTCCAACCTCAAAAGTTAATCATATCGATTTTAAACTGCTTTCCTCCTAAGCTTACCTCTATGGTTTCTGTGTCATAATATAAGTCTCGACTCGATGTTGCTCGATGTTACATAATTCTATCTCCTCGCCTTAGAGTGAAGACCTCGGTAATTTTGTTTTTTTTTATTAGTACTTTTATGGAAAGAAAATCACACAAACCGTGTCCTGATTTTACTCAACAAATAATCGGATACTCGTAATGCCATCTATAGCGTGTAATAAGAACCTCGTAAATACTCCCGAACTTGCAAAAAAGTTATAGGACTCAGTTTTTTCTTCGTCCTGAAAAATTTTCTCTTTTGCACTTACGAGTTCTTCACTCTAATTGATCTATTATCTTCGTTTAATTTGAGTAACCTTATAACATAATTACAAAAACAGTTAAGTCAAAGAGACTTCCTAAAAATAATTTTCAAGACTTTAAAAACTTTTCGAAATTTCTTTTTTTACCACACTCTCTCAATTGAAAACACAGGTGGTCTAATACGCACAAAACATGAGAAACGCCAACAACTTAACAAAATAGATTGGATTGGCCAGCAATTAAGTCAAGAATTTTGTCTGATCCTTAATTTTATTCAAGACGAAATAACTTTATCTAAATGTCTTCATTGTAAGAGAATGACAAGTTTTTTTAATCGTCTAAGTTATTTAAAGAATCATCTGGGATCTGGTACCTACGTTACGGTACACAATAGTTATTGTCCAGGTCAGCTATTGTTTGAAATGTCTAGGAATGAAAATAGACTTAACGAGATAATTATACAACTGATTGGTTCTAGAATAAGATGTCATAGTTTTTTCTTCATAGTTATAATCTTGATCTTACTCGATACCTGCCTTGGTAAAGAAATATGTGAGTTATAAACTGGTTGAGGATTGTTGGATTACCAGGTGCTGCGATCTTGACATAACAATCTTGCTTCATTCATATTTATGAGTGTATTAAAGATGATTCTTTTCATTAGTCGTTTCGCATGGTTCTATTTCGAGGCGTGTCTTGTGCTCAATAGGTAGGTATACTGTCCTGCAAAGTGGTGTCAGGCTCACAGCTATTTGGTCTGAGGTCAGGCACTATTAGAGTAATGTGGATTTTCTAGAAATGTGCTTGTGTACTTACCTATCTATATCTTTACTTGGTCCTATTTAATCTGTCGGTTTTTCAAGAGGATGATCAGACCATGAAACTGAACAACTTTCTCTATGGGACAAACATCGAAATCGCGAAAAAAATATCAGCTAATATCCCAAATATTTGGGTCGGGTTGGATTGCAGTTGTGTATGAAACAGCAGATTTCTTTCGGGATGTCGATGTTTGTCCCATATGGAATGTTTTTCAGTTTGATGGTCTGATCATTCCCTTAAAAAACCGTCGGCATATTAAGAAAGACTGGACCGACTATATGTGGGTGGTTATTTTGTGATTAATTATTCATAGAAAATTTCAAAGCTTTATATCTTCGTTATTATATTATAAATTGCAAACGTTATTTGGGACGCACCATCTAGATTTTCTAAACTATTTTTCCAAATTATTATTGACGAAGCTTGTGCTGACTACTTATTTTCTGTAGACATTAACGAATTATTTTTCCATATAAAAATATTACTTTTATTAATACAGTCTACGCGCATACTACGTCAAACTTTTGTATGAAATTTACAACTCTGCAACCACCTAGAATTTACTAATTCATACAAACACATTGCATACGAAATGAAGTTCACCATCTTTGTTCATTTGGATAATTTTTTTAGGAAACTCGTCATACTGTATTTCCTACCATACATCATTTAATAACGTCCTAAATATTATAAACTTTTACTATTTCCTGATGCAATTCTCACATATAGCATGAAGCGATCCTGTCGGGCTAGTTGGAAATGTGTCACTAATGTCAGTTTGTTTACTCGACACTCGGGTTTCGTCTACTGCACCGGATGAACTAATACTGCGGAGATATAGTTTATCATAATTTGACCTTTAGACGTATGTCATTAAGACTTGGTTTTAATTTGTAAGTTAGGTACATAAAAATATCTGAAATATTTTGAAAGTAGAAAATCTACAGGAGCATAATTTAACAAGCAATCATCCATCAAGCTGACACAAACGACTAAAAAGACCTAGATCCACTTCACTGCGTTCATTATACAAAATGTTACTCTCCTTCGATGCTGCAAAATTTCGCAACCAAAGTGACAAGCCGAAACTTAATAACTTACTCAGAAATGCACCAGCAAATTGGGAGCCGAGTCGTCCGACCGGCTCGGTAACCCTACACTGCCTTACCCGACTCTCCGACACATATAAATTGTATTTTTATTCAAATCCAACCTACGTGCCGCGATAAAGCCCTCTTAAAACAAATAACTGCTTATTCAGAAGAAAAAGTCAAACGAATAACAACACTAACACAAAGCAATAAAGATGACCCTGACGCATAATCACAAACTGATCACGATACAGACAACAACAAACTTTACAGTTGCAGTAACAGAGTTGTAGTTCCTGAAATAAGTAATCCTGTTACAACACTTTTAGCGAAACGTGAAACGGAATAAGTGCGTGAAATATACAATGTAAATGATACTGTAATCGTTTACATTCAAGAGTCAGAGTTGAATGACTGTGAAGAATCAGATAAGACCACGGATAATGATGTAAACGGAGATGGTATTCCTCAGACATATACAGAGAACAATTTAGAGGTTCATTGGGACACTTTTTCACTCAATTTGTAGCCTTTTCATTCTTGTTGTGGAGACCGTGTAGACCAACAGGATACTAAAGAGATATTTCAAGTATTCGATGCAGTCGCATTGATTTTGGTATTAAGTAATGATAGTTTCCCTTTAAAGGTGCGCAAGGATAACCTTCCAATATGATTGAATACTTGCGTTTACCTTTTTGATAAACTTGTTCGCACCGATACCTCTCATTATGAATGAAGAGTTATTCCGCACGAAATGTTAATCACCATACTTACCTGTCCAAAGTTTTTACTCGACAGAATCTTATGAAACATTTTAATAAAGTTACTGATTGCGCAGCTGCCGATCGAAACTTTAATGTCATAAAGGATATAAACGCAAGAATTGATGTGGACGCTAAAAAACACACTTATGTAGATTCGCAATCAAAAATGCATTTGATTGCAATTACAACTAAAGTCGTAAAAAACTTATTCTGCGAGTGTGAGACCATAAAATCTTTAAACATTGCTATCGTAAAAGTCGATATACCGAAAAATTATTATAACCGTTTGCGTGGTCGATATAAAATCGATACATGTATATGTCTTCATTCGATAATCGTAAATTAAGGCCCAACTCTGGTTTAACCGAGCGTAAAAACTGTAAGCGAGAGATTGAGAGTTCATGTTACTCCCAAAATGAAAAACGAACAAGAATTTAAGAGCTTCGAACGTGAAACAGAGAAGGGACTACAGCAGATGACCAAAGGGTTAAAAAAGGTGAGAAAATACGTTTTGAAGCTAAATAAGGATGTCTCTCAGAGGAAGTAAATTGATTAATTAATCGAAACTGGATTTTAACTGGAAAACTTACCCAATAAAAACAAACGTGTTGTCAAAGTGAAAAAGCGGTAACTTTAAGATCTTTCTAAGATTTATTACCTTTTTGCTCCAAATAAATAACAACAGATTCCAATTTACAAAACGTCATGCCGGATTTGACATTTAAGAAACGTATTTTTTTTAATTACCTTTGTCAAACACTGTTTAAAAGCTTAATCTTTGTCAAGGAAGAAGCGAGATGCAACCGGAACGGGTTTTAGAAAGAGACGAGGCGATTGCGCCTGAGCATGACAAGTGACCGGATTAATGCATTTTAAACGAAGAAGGCTTAATTTTGATCTCGGGACCTTTAATTGAATGACTTTATGTTTGAATTTTACAAAATGATTTTTAGAAATGACTACCGTTTCTAAGATAAGTTGCATCAATTCGAATTTTTTTTTTTGAAATTCAAAGATTTGTTTCGTTGTATTAGGTAGTAGTTATCCTATGGTAATAGTCTATTCTTATTTTATTTAATAACGATCCGTACAATTTGTAGATCAGGTATTTGTAAAATTTGTAATCAAATATATCTTCATCTCTACTTTTTTAAATTTATATTCTTGCATAAAACAAAATCCAACATTAAAATTCAATCAAACAAAAACGAAATCCAGAATCATTAAGTGACAAAGTAATTGATATGAGAGCGTTTCACAAAAAATAAATTATAATTTATAATCTATTTATCACTCTGGCTCGATGAGAGCCACCGACTGTTTTCAACTTGTTTCTCTGTTATATGATTGACGATGTCCATATTAAAATACTTACGATTCACGTTCCTTTGCCCGCTGTGTCTGAACGAACATTTTAATAAATATCTCTGTAGGTCTCGGTAATGTTGATAATTTCTCCTTTAAGGCGGCAAGAGAAGTCATTTCTATTATATTTGTATCTGAAACTCGCGACTTCACCTGCATTGACTTTAAAAATGTATCCTGTGTTAAAAACATCGGCATTCTTATCTATATCTTTATAATATCGTATGGCAGTTTTTGTTTTCCTGCTTGGATCAAAAAGGTAAAGGTTTCAACCAATCATCCGCTGCCAGGGTTAGGTTAGGTTAGGTTAGTTCTTCAATTGCACAAACGGTGTAGAGTGAATATCACTGATTGTTTAATTTTGTGTGTCAAATTTCATTCGAATATGTTCAGTGTGATTGAGTCGCTATCATTCAAATATCGTCATATACTTTCATGTTATGATATTAGAAAGGAGAACAGTCCGTCAAAAAAGTCTTCAAATCGAATAAGGCGTGAATATACTTTTATTGCCCATGGTCATTACAGTAGTGTAAATAAATTCAAAATAAAATGTCTTTCGTAATGTTACTTCAATGATCTATTATATTGTCTCCTTATATGTGGAATATCTATCATCTCAAAAGCAATCATACACTTTTGGGTAAATAGTTTACTAATAATATTATTGTAAGAAAAATTATGTTTTGTCAAAAAAATATATCTATATTATTCAAATCTAAACTACCTCTAACTACAAAATAGAACCTACCCACACTAATATGAATGGATAAGCTTAACCTATCGCCTTAAGTCTCTTTTGTGTGTTAATATAAATGGGGCAATTTATATTTTTCATCGCATTCTATAGTTCTGTGTCCATTTAACAAGTTGAGGGTTGTGTGTTATTAATGACGTATTAATTTTATTTAATGCCGCCCTTCGGTGTTTATTGTTATTGATTGAAATTGTTTGCTTGATTAAGTTTTATACGACCTTCGTTAGGTGTTTTTTTTAATTGCGTAATGTTCACAGCACTTTCTGCTGAAGTACTTTAAGTCATTGGTGCTTATACTCACATTTCTCTTTCATTTTACATATGTTTAGGGTCCTTCTAAATATGCTGTCACTTTTTTAAGGGGATGATCAGACCGTCAAACTGAACAACTTTCTCTATGGCACCAACATCGAAATCGAGAAAAAAAATAGAGCCAAATGTATGGGACAGCTGATTTTAATTTTTTTTTTCTATCATCTTTAATTCTTCATAATCTCAATTAAAGTCAAAAAGAGATTAACGAAGTAATTGTATAGTTACACTTCACTTACTAACAACAGTACTTAGTATAAAAGATCACAACTTCTTCGTCTTCAACAATTTCTCCCCAAGAACCTGTTCGATCATGATCGATGAAAAAACTCGTGCGTCGGTGCCGATTGATCCGGTCCGTATCGAGATTGAGACATCTTGGAACGAGTTCCATCTCTTTGGCGTAGGCTTTACTGTGCGGTTTAAAATATAAGCGGTAGCGTGTGACGTACACGTGCCTTGTTCCTTCCGTATCTCGCTATGCCACCATTATAGACACAACGGAAAAAATTTCGTCGCGTTTTTTTCAAATTTCATTATGATTAGTGTTATCTCCTACATTATTAAAAATGAAATGCTATTCGTTGGTAAACGCATCGCTTGAAATGGTCTGGACCGATTTGGTTAATTCTTTTTTTTATAATGTTTGTAGTAGTCCGAATAAGGTAAGGTAAGTAAGGCCGTACGGACAACGGCCGACGTCTGTAGAGTAAGTTCTATTAAAATGTAGCTGATTTCTCTCTTTCGCGGGGCGCTAGTATGTCATACATCCAAGTTTAATGAAAATAGGTTAGGTTAGGTTAGCCTACTACCTAGATTATTTAAGGATAGTCAAACTGAATAGCCTTTTCTAGATAATGTCTTTCAAAGCTAATATGTTTAATTCATGACTATTATTGTTAGCATATGCGTAAACTTAACCTCTTGTCTGCCATGCACGCAAAGCGCACGCCGCTTGTTTAACACTTGACGTTCGCACAGAAAAAAAATCTCTTTTGTCTGTCATTAGACATGACATTTAGACAACGTATAATTATGTAGTATGTGACGTTCGTTAATGTAATCGTCTCTGTGTTTGTCTTTCCCCGCTCTAACTTTAAAACTTAACCCAATCAACAACACCCACGCCTCCCGTACATAATAATTGTTCCCAGAAAACTTTGATCCCAGTTCTTTAATCCAAACTCAGATAGGAAACTTAATTGCTTCTCGAGTTTGGATAGTATTGAGTGTCTTGAATAACGCTCGCGGTGTTGGTTAACCTATGATTATTTCTACGTTCTTTATGTTATTTGAAAATTGGTTTTGATTTTTTTGAGAATGCTTATTTGTCTTATTATTTAGTCGTGAGGTCATGACCTGGCTGATTGGTCACGGTGACGCTTAGACGTAGTTAATGGTAAGAAGTGATTTTAGAAACTTTGAGCTTTCGTTCAAGTTTGAAAACTATTCATTGGAGCGTCGGCGCGCGTTGTGGAGAGGTAAGGCGTTCCTAGATCGAATCCGCACGGATGACATGCCATGTACCTATGAGTATGTACGTAATACCTACTGCTCTCAAATGGTGAAGGAAAATATCGTGAGGAAACTTGCATACGCTGAAGAAGAAATTCTAATCCGTATGTGAAGTCTACCATGCAGAACGCGACTTCGTCCTCGTGTATTACCCCTTTATGGGTCGATTTTCGAAAAATCCTTTCTTAGTGCACCCCTATATCCTCTGTAGAATCAAAATGAATGTTTCTATGTTCAGCGGTTTAGGCTGCGCGTTGTCTGTCAGTCAGGCAGTCAGGAAACCTTTTTTTAAGTATAGATTTTCAATCATTCAATTAATTGATACACTTATAGGCTTAGGCGGCAACTCGTACTCGTCCGTGGACGAGTTTACCACGTCCGTGAATTGCTAGGGGTCGACTCGTCCTCTAGGAGTCAACCTGCTGGATATGTAGTCGTCGTCCGTAAGGCACTAAACCCAATTACGGGCTACTTACGTAACGTCTAAAACCGTTTAGACGAAACATTTTTCACCGAACACCTTTCTATCGGAAGTTACATCTATGTAATTTTTCCGCTATGTAACTTTTCATCTAATTTTCAATTTCAATGTAATTGTCCTGGGTGGTAGGGTACGCAGGGTATGCAGGTAGGTAGGTAGGTATGTAATGTATGTTTGTATGTATGTAAGTGTATAGGTAGGTGTGTATTTATGTAGATGTGTATGTATATAGGTAGGTATATATGTGTGTAGGTGTGTATGTATGCAGGTAGGTAGGTCTGTAATGTATGTTTGTATGTACGTAAGTGTGTATGTAGGTGTGTATTTATGTAGATGTGTAGGTATCTAGGCATGTATACATATATGTATGTATGTATTTATGTAAGTAGGGTTATGTATGTACGTTTACCTGCAGGTAGGTATGTAGGTGTGTATGTATGTATGTATATAGGTAGCTATTTATGAATCTAGGTATGTATGTATGTCAGTAAGTAAGTAGGTTAGGTATGTATGTACGTATACATGTAGGTAGGTAAGTACGTATGTACGTAGATACATGTAGGTAGGTATGTATGTATGTATATGTTATATTAGTAGGTATGTATGAATCTAAATAATTATGTTTGTAGGTTATGTATGTATTGTATGTATGTAGGTATGTAGGCAGGTATGTATGTATTTCAGTAAGTAAGTAGGGTAGGTATGTATTTACGTAGGTAGGTATGCATACAAGTATGAATGAATTTATGTACGTATACCTATACAAGGTTTAACAAAACACCCTAGTAATACTTAAGGGGGTGCTTCAGACCATCAAACTGAACAACTTTCACTATGGAGACAACTTCTAAACCGCGAAAAAAAATCCACATGTGTTTTGTTACACCCTGTATACAGGGTGTTAGGGTAAACAGTTGCATTACTTTAAGGGGTGATTGTAACCATGATACTAAACAATTTTCCCAAAGAAACCTGTAGGCAATTTTTTTAAATATTGTACTTTCCATACTAAATGCAATCAGCTGACCCAAAGTTTGTATGAAAAATTAAAAAAAAAATTGCGAATTTCCTATTGGTTTCTTTGGGAAAGTTGTTCAGTATGATGGGTACAATCACCCCTTAAAGTATTGCAACTGTTTACCCTAACACCCTGTATGTATGTATGTATGTATGCATGTATAAAGGGTGTTAGTGTAAATAGTTGCATAAATTTAAGGGATGATTGTACTCATGATACTAAGCCACTTTCCCATAGGAACAAAGGCAAACACGCAAAAACAATTTCAATTTAATGTATATATGAACACACACATACATACCTACATACTTAGTTATTAACTCACTTAGTTTCTTACTACATACCTACCTACGTACATACATACCTAACCTACATACATACACACACACCTGCCTACCTACCTATACAACGTTTTAATGAATAAGCGCAAAACCTCATACACCCCAACTGAGTTATAACAAAACTAGCAGCCCGTCCCGGCTTCGCACGGGGTAGACAAATAAATTTTAAGACTCATTTTTCTACACCTTCGGTTACATCGTTCAAATTTTACCAAGGATCCCTAATTTTTTTCAAAATGAAATGTAGCCTATGTCAAATTGGAAGAATGTAGCATTCTATTGGTGAAAGAATTTTTTAAATCGGCCCAGTACTTTTTGAGCCTATTCATTACAAACATACAAACATACAAAAATAGGTACAAATCTTTCCTCTTTATAATATTAGTAACAAAATAATTCGATTGAAACAATAATTTTATTATTTTGATACTTTAAATTTAAAGTTATTCGCATTTTAGGTTTTGAGGCAAAAATGATTTGTTATCATTTCAGCAATGAATGAAAGCGCTAACGTGCTCATGGATACATTTTAAGAAACTTGTTTTGGTAGTAAGTAGGGTGGGAGTGCCCGAGCGGTGGATTAAGATCGAGTGCAGCAAATTTTAAATTTTACAAACAAACTATTTATTATTTTGAAAAAAATTTCCTATGTTGAAAACATGATAAATCGATTCTGCTCTCGATTCCAAACAAACTACTTTCTAGTTTTGCGTTAATTCATTAACACGTTGTATACATACCTACCTACCTACATACATACATACATACATACATACATACATACATACATACATACATACATACATACATACATACATACATACATACATACATACATACATACATACATACATACAGACATACATACATACATACATACTGCATACATCCCCCACTCGAACCGGAAAAAAATACGTTTTATTTCAAAAATTACAATAAATATGGCTAAAAATCTCTTCTAAAAATTAGGCTTGTAGCAAAGGACATATCAAATTCATTTAAACTCATTTTAGAAATAGTAGCATCGAACGAATAGTTTTTACAAACCGCGGACGAGATGACGCCTAAAATATATAAATTTTATTCAAGTAGTAAACTCGTTCCACTGGTCCGCGGACAAGTTGCCGCCTAAGCCCACTTAGGCTTAGGCGGCAACTCGTACTCGTCCGTGGACGAGTTTACCACGTCCGTGAATTGCTAGGGGTCGACTCGTCCTCTAGGAGTCAACCTGCTGGATATGTAGTCGTCGTCCGTAAGGCACTAAACCCAATTACGGGCTACTTACGTAACGTCTAAAACCGTTTAGACGAAACATTTTTCACCGAACACCTTTCTATCGGAAGTTACATCTATGTAATTTTTCCGCTATGTAACTTTTCATCTAATTTTCAATTTCAATGTAATTGTCCTGGGTGGTAGGGTACGCAGGGTATGCAGGTAGGTAGGTAGGTATGTAATGTATGTTTGTATGTATGTAAGTGTATAGGTAGGTGTGTATTTATGTAGATGTGTATGTATATAGGTAGGTATATATGTGTGTAGGTGTGTATGTATGCAGGTAGGTAGGTCTGTAATGTATGTTTGTATGTACGTAAGTGTGTATGTAGGTGTGTATTTATGTAGATGTGTAGGTATCTAGGCATGTATACATATATGTATGTATGTATTTATGTAAGTAGGGTTATGTATGTACGTTTACCTGCAGGTAGGTATGTAGGTGTGTATGTATGTATGTATATAGGTAGCTATTTATGAATCTAGGTATGTATGTATGTCAGTAAGTAAGTAGGTTAGGTATGTATGTACGTATACATGTAGGTAGGTAAGTACGTATGTACGTAGATACATGTAGGTAGGTATGTATGTATGTATATGTTATATTAGTAGGTATGTATGAATCTAAATAATTATGTTTGTAGGTTATGTATGTATTGTATGTATGTAGGTATGTAGGCAGGTATGTATGTATTTCAGTAAGTAAGTAGGGTAGGTATGTATTTACGTAGGTAGGTATGCATACAAGTATGAATGAATTTATGTACGTATACCTATACAAGGTTTAACAAAACACCCTAGTAATACTTAAGGGGGTGCTTCAGACCATCAAACTGAACAACTTTCACTATGGAGACAACTTCTAAACCGCGAAAAAAAATCCACATGTGTTTTGTTACACCCTGTATACAGGGTGTTAGGGTAAACAGTTGCATTACTTTAAGGGGTGATTGTAACCATGATACTAAACAATTTTCCCAAAGAAACCTGTAGGCAATTTTTTTAAATATTGTACTTTCCATACTAAATGCAATCAGCTGACCCAAAGTTTGTATGAAAAATTAAAAAAAAAATTGCGAATTTCCTATTGGTTTCTTTGGGAAAGTTGTTCAGTATGATGGGTACAATCACCCCTTAAAGTATTGCAACTGTTTACCCTAACACCCTGTATGTATGTATGTATGTATGCATGTATAAAGGGTGTTAGTGTAAATAGTTGCATAAATTTAAGGGATGATTGTACTCATGATACTAAGCCACTTTCCCATAGGAACAAAGGCAAACACGCAAAAACAATTTCAATTTAATGTATATATGAACACACACATACATACCTACATACTTAGTTA
The DNA here is from genome assembly GCA_963924505.1 of Agonopterix alstromeriana. NCBI lineage: Eukaryota > Metazoa > Arthropoda > Insecta > Lepidoptera > Depressariidae > Agonopterix > Agonopterix alstromeriana. The sequence goes on along the minus strand of OZ004685.1, from coordinate 4,589,273 downwards.
TTAACTCACTTAGTTTCTTACTACATACCTACCTACGTACATACATACCTAACCTACATACATACACACACACCTGCCTACCTACCTATACAACGTTTTAATGAATAAGCGCAAAACCTCATACACCCCAACTGAGTTATAACAAAACTAGCAGCCCGTCCCGGCTTCGCACGGGGTAGACAAATAAATTTTAAGACTCATTTTTCTACACCTTCGGTTACATCGTTCAAATTTTACCAAGGATCCCTAATTTTTTTCAAAATGAAATGTAGCCTATGTCAAATTGGAAGAATGTAGCATTCTATTGGTGAAAGAATTTTTTAAATCGGCCCAGTACTTTTTGAGCCTATTCATTACAAACATACAAACATACAAAAATAGGTACAAATCTTTCCTCTTTATAATATTAGTAACAAAATAATTCGATTGAAACAATAATTTTATTATTTTGATACTTTAAATTTAAAGTTATTCGCATTTTAGGTTTTGAGGCAAAAATGATTTGTTATCATTTCAGCAATGAATGAAAGCGCTAACGTGCTCATGGATACATTTTAAGAAACTTGTTTTGGTAGTAAGTAGGGTGGGAGTGCCCGAGCGGTGGATTAAGATCGAGTGCAGCAAATTTTAAATTTTACAAACAAACTATTTATTATTTTGAAAAAAATTTCCTATGTTGAAAACATGATAAATCGATTCTGCTCTCGATTCCAAACAAACTACTTTCTAGTTTTGCGTTAATTCATTAACACGTTGTATACATACCTACCTACCTACATACATACATACATACATACATACATACATACATACATACATACATACATACATACATACATACATACATACATACATACATACATACATACATACAGACATACATACATACATACATACTGCATACATCCCCCACTCGAACCGGAAAAAAATACGTTTTATTTCAAAAATTACAATAAATATGGCTAAAAATCTCTTCTAAAAATTAGGCTTGTAGCAAAGGACATATCAAATTCATTTAAACTCATTTTAGAAATAGTAGCATCGAACGAATAGTTTTTACAAACCGCGGACGAGATGACGCCTAAAATATATAAATTTTATTCAAGTAGTAAACTCGTTCCACTGGTCCGCGGACAAGTTGCCGCCTAAGCCCACTTATATTGGTATAGTAGACTATTTTAAAACTAGTATTTCTTTATTTAGTCTACTTCCATTACTCACACTTATTAAACATCGATTTGTAAAATACCGTCGCCGATGAAGCAAGTTTTTAATAACTTAATTTTATTGGTTTGATCTGATAAGGAGTGGCAATAGTAATGCAGGCAAACAGGTTCATTATAAACGTCTAAAATTATTGACGAATTACTTTTCTATGCTAGCGATTTCTTGTCTATTACTTCCGCTATAAGTCAGGTTTCTAATATACATAGTGAGGTATACTTTAATTTACTACATCCAAATTTATTGCATGAAAGTGTTTTAATGAATGAAATTAGACTTCATTTACGCCAACCAGAGATATACAGATATTTTTGAGAGTCATGGGTTGAACTAATTATTAGTCCTCAAAAGACCTAACTTTGCTTTGTGGTATAACCCTGTAATATTACTATAAAAAGGTAGATTTATCACTAAAAAAACAATTTCTTCTATAATATCACAGTCTTAGTCAAATACAGACTTACAGTCATGATGAGGGTATAGCTACAGATCCGTGTAAGATCTTTCACATATTAATTTAAGTGGACGGCTGAAAGAATTCAACATATTTTAACATAATACTTCTAAGAGGTTTTTTGGTGTCTACGTACCTTAATCTTCACGCTAAAGGACTCATAAAGGACTCAATATAGATTAGAAGAATATAATAGAAGCAACATTAGTATAGTAGTTTTCTTGCCGTGTGGGCATCAAGCCCTACTGTCCGATTTTTCAAACCGCCATACGGCATCTGACGTGGTTTTTTAATGTAACGACTACTACCACCAGAGATATCAGCCGGGACCAACGGCTTAAAGTGCCATGCCACGGAATCATCTTTCTTTACAGACAATCAGGTAATTCAGCCTGCAATGTCCTATAATATAGTAGTGACTAGATCCTATCTGCCTATTTCAAGTTATAGATCAGTGACTAAAGACGCGTTTCATCATCCATTCTCTTGTCCTTATCACATTCTTTGGGGTCGGCGAAATATGTCATCTGCTTCCATTCATCTCTTGTATTCGTAGTCTTCATTTCAGAACTCTCTCACTCTTTTCTTACACATATTATCCTTCACAAAATCCATCCATCTTTTCTTCGGCCTTCCTACCACAGCCATCCACATTAATGCTTTTGCTGAAGCGGCGTATAAAAGGTAGTAAAATACCCGCCTCTGTCAATTAACAGAGAAAACCTTAAAAGACTTGTTGTGTCATATAATTGGATGTGTTGTCAACAAAAATGTGTGTTAAGGGAAACATAAATCATGAACGCATCAGCCGGCTTCGAATCCCGTTCCGTTGGTTTCCGAGAAAGCTAATTAACAACTTAGCACATGTTTTTGTGCACAAATGCGAAAATTTTGGGACCCACATGTCGAGGAGATGCGTCGGGATCAATTTTCGATGACGAAGTTTAACTAAGTTTAACAGAAAAATTTAGTTTAGGACAGATTTTTGTTTTTTATTCCACTCGATCTGCAATAAATATCAGATCAGTTGTCTAACAACTGTTAAACCACATTACCACTTCTTAGATTTATGCGATGTGGTAGCAGGCTTCCTTCTTCCATACCCCTTCCAAACATACTCATAACTTATAAAAAAAAATTGACCATTTTATCTAAGCATTTATTATTACTGAAAAGTGAAAATTTAAGAACATAGCTGATCTATATTTCTAGCTTAGAATAACACCAGCCCAGACCGGGTCTAATCGTATCTATTTCCCGTCCCATCATACTTATTATTATTCAGAAGGGGAACTAAAGGACGAGAGTAGAGTAGAATCATTTTGCGTCCATCAGATATAGGAGAACGAGAAAGTGCATCTGTGTTTAGACGCCATACTTACGCTCTACGTACCAGACCACTTTTGTAGTTAAGTTTTCAGATATAATGGAAATCAGCTGATGAGTAATCATTATGACCGATCCTTGGTCATTTATAGAATCAGTCATTTGTAGAATCAGTCATCTGTAGAATCATTCATTTGTAGAATCGGTCATTTTACGAATCATTCACTAAATCTTTTCTAATCAGGTAGATACTGTTTAGCCTTTAAATTCTCATTATAGTAAAAATCGTGAAAGTCCTCAAAATAAATCTCTTAAGAACTGATTCATATTCTTTCCTCTCATTAAGTACCAACAAATAAATCGTCGAGCAGACGGCGACAAGTACTAAACACAATTTATGGGGTATGAGCAGTAACCTAAAGATATATTTATTTAGGAGGGAGAGTTTTTGTGTTATACCGATCGTATCTTAGTTTGTGATTTTTATTTATTTAATTTGTTTAGAACCAAAATCCGAGAAGGTATCAATACCATTTATGAAAAAAAGAAAAACCTGACATAGATAATTTAAAAGAAATCTACACTATTATAAAACTATACAACGTGTTAATGAATTAACGCAAAACTAGAAAGTAGTTTGTTTAGAATCGAGAGCAGAATCGAATTATCATGTTTTCAACATAGGTAATTTTTTTCAAAATAATAAATAATTTAATTGTAAAATTTAAAATTTACTGCACTCGATCTTAACCCACCGTACGGGCACACTCACCCTACTTACTACCAAAATAAGATTCTTAAAATGTATCCATGAGCACGCTAGCTCTTTCATTCATTGCTGAAATGATAACAAATCATTTTTGCCTGAAATCTTAAAATGCGAATAACTTTAAATTTTAACTATCAAAATAATGAAATTGTTGTTTCAATCTAATTATTTTGTTATAAATCAGTTGGGGTGTATGAGGTTTTGCGCTTATTCATTAACACGTTGTATAAAAATCTATGTTTGTCGAGAATCACGCTAAAACTAGAAGACCGATTTTGGTGAAATTTATGATTATAGCTTATCATTAGACATTTTATCTAGATTTGAGGAGATGACGATAGCCGGTGTGGACAAATTCAATTCAATAAACGTAAAAAATTTCATCAAAATCGGTCTTGTAGTTTTTGCGTGATTCATCGACAAACATAGACTTTTATATAGTTTTATAATAGTGTAGATTTCTTTTATATAGTTTTATAATAGTGTAGATTTCTTTTAAATTATCTTTGTCATGTTTTTCCTTCTCGTATAGTCTTATTAGGAAAATAATATTTGCTGTGTGAATTGTTCGATATGAACACCTCACTGTTCTGGGCTGAAAAGAAGAAAGACGACTGTCTCCAGGGTCGGAATAGCCCTAATGATAGCCAGCCTCAAAAGATTTTATTCCTTCATATTACATAGATGCAAATAGGTGTAAATTAGCATGGGTTGGCTCCACAACGTGAACCGACGCGCGACGACCTGGTGAAGGTGGCGGGAAACCGTTGGATGAGAACAGCGCAAGACCGGTCGTTGTGGCGATCCTTGGGGGAGGTCTATGTCCAGCATTAGACTTCTATTGCCCGAGATGATAATGTATGTATATGATCACGGCTATATTCCCCGAGGGGGTAGTCAGAGATGTTCTGAAACCCCAGAGCATCCACGTTTCACCAGTAGTACCGAAACTCTGTCCAGTGTGACGGGGGGTGAGCATGTCGTCACTTATCTTATAATGGACAGTGGGTACAATACATGCCTCGAAATTGAAGCATGCAGGTTTCCTCACGATGTTTTCCTTCACCGAAAAGCCAGTGGTGTTACAAATCGTACATAAATTCCGAAAAACTCATTGATACGAGTCGGCCTGGACGGGGATCGAACCGTCGCCTCCTGCACGGCAGGCAAGGTTACTCGCCACTGGACCACCACGGCTTAAAAATTATAAATAAATAACGCTAAAAGTTACTCAAAATGTTAACCGTTCTTCTTCTTTCGTGTCAGCATAAGCCATAACTCAATACAAAACCAAAATCAGATACGTCTCAAACTTAACTTAAGGGCACAAACCACTTGACACTTTCGAGTTAAACTTTTAACAACCGAAACATGTCAAACAAGACAATTCTCGATAATAATTAAACCTCGACGCTCTGGCCCCTTAACGAGTAATTAAGGGACCGGAAGGGCATGTGTGCGCAGTCTGCTTGGTTTTGTATTTCTTTCGATAATTGCTTTTTATTAGTTGCCTTTCTATTTAAGATTAGAGAATGAAAGAGATGGAGAATTGTTAACACTAACTACACGGTGTAATTTAAATGGGTCGAAAATTTTTAGAGTTGGTTCAGACTATTGCAAAAAAATAATCTCTAATAAAAAGAAGGGTCTTTTATTTTTCATTTTTCTACAAGATTTATACAAGTAACCGAAATGAAAAAATACACAGTATTCTTGGATAGTTTATCTTGTGAAATCATAAATTGAATACACGATTGATATTACTTCACACGAAAGTTTTTTTTTTCGAAAAGTTAAGTAAATAACGCATTTTTATCATATCATTATGTCCTCAAACTAGAATAACTGGCAACCGATTATAATTACTTGAATTTTACTCACATATTCACCGGTTTATCTATTGAAATCATAAAACTAATCTATAAAAATTACTTTTATTAATTATTTTTAATCGAAAATACGGCACACTCACGCACTTTTCGGAGGGCGGGCCAATCGCGTTTCTCATAGAAAATATTCGCTTGAACCTATGGCGCCTTAAAACCAATTTGGTCGAAGATTAGAACTACACAACACGTTTATTAAACCATTATTTAATTGAGACAATCAAATTAACAGATCCACAATTGTGCAAAATTTAATAAACAAGCGTAAGATTTGCGGAAAATTACTCAAAAGACCGTAAAAAATGCATCAGAGCCGGGTAGTCAATTAAATTTGTAATTTAGCTTGCAATTAAAATCATCAACTTTATAAAACTTAAATGGACATAACGCTTCAATTTTGAAACGTGTATTTTTGGATTGAAAAATCTTTTGTGTTGATTGAATTGTTCTTTTTTATAAATAATATAACGATAAAATCGACGTATTTGAAATGTATTTTGTATATTTGATTAAAAAAGGGACACAACACTAAAACAAAATATTAATTTTTTTTTTTATAAAAATCTCTTTTTCATGCACTTTAGTTTTAAACATTATGTTTTTAATGGGCAGCACTGTTTATGTTCAGGTTTCTGTTTTGGGGTTACAAAGGTTAGAAACGGTAGCTTCTCTGAGAATTTGAATGCGAAAAATCTTTTAGTTACCTACAACAAAATTAAACAATTTTCCAAGAAAATACAAAAGTAACCGAGCATGTATAATAATAATAATAATGAAGAAATTAGAAAAGCGAAAAAGCCTTTTATTCCATAAACAAAAAATCATAATTAGGCAGATAAAAAAAAGTTAATGTAATTAGATAAAAATTAGACCACGAAGGAAGAAGAGAGCTAATTTATTAATTATTATTACGTATTACAATTAAAAACTTTATTTAAATCAACACAGAGGAGTAAAATAGTGTGGTTTATCTCTACTAGTGTTTGTTTTTAGGTTTTAGCAAACGGTGTGATCTCCCCGAGTGGTAATTCGGTCGTAATCATTAATCGTTGGCTTTAGCATCGTCTTGGTTACAAAAGCAATTTGGTAACGCAAAAGTATAATATAACTGTGTTCGATGAATAGGTAGAATGAGAATGAGTCTTCGACGAAAAAAATATCAATTATAGACATATTATACAAGGTGTTACAAAAATACAAATAAACATTTAAGGGGGTGGTTTAGACCATCAAACTGAACAACTTTCACTATGGGACCAATATCGAAATCGCGAAAAAAAAATCTGATGTTCCATACTAAACTACAAATCTACTCGAGCTAAATGCTGCTGATATTTTTTTTCGCGATTTCGATGTTGGTCCCATAGTGAAAGTTGTTCAGTTTGATGGTCTAAACAACCCCCTTAAAAGTTTTAAATTTTTATTTTTACTTTTGTAACACCCTGTAGATATATTGTCATAATATCTTCGGTTGAATAACAAGAAAAGAGAGAGAACATTAACAAAAATCGCCAAAACCGATTATTATTTTCAAAACTCTTTAATTAAACTACCTTCAAATTAAGCGGGCCATTTATCCAGTAGTGCCTCAAATCTCAGTTCTAAACCGCTTCCAAGAACATGATAAGAGGATCCTTCAAAAAACAAAAAACCAAGAAACATTTATGAATAAATCATCGCACAAACGCGAAATATAACTAAAAAGGTTCGTTTAAAACGAGATGGGTTTATACGTGTTTGATGGGAGTGAAAGAGATGAATATAAATAGGTTCTCCGAGGTGTAATTATGCTGTTAAGAATATAATTTCAGGTTGTTAAGGCGATGGATGCGTCACATTATAGTATTTTTTAAATATTGTACGTTGATTAACACGTTTTGATAGTTTTGATGGCTTTATAAGTAGGTTTTACAGTTAATGGTTGTTAGTTTAGGTTTTGTAGAAATATAATTTTTTTTTTGCCTGCAATGAAAATTTGTCGTACACTTGCAGGGTGTTACAAAAGTAAAAATAAACATTTAAAACTTTTAAGAGGGTGGTTTAGACCATCAAACTGAACAACTTTCACTATGGGACCAACATTGAAGTCGCGAAAAAAAAATCAGCTATCCCATACATTTGGCTAGAGTAGGTTTGCTGTTTTGTATGGAACAGCTGTTATTTTTTAGAGCCTTAATATAGGGTACTTCTTTATATGCTGATACTTTTTAAGGGGACGATCAGACTGTCAAACTGAACAAATTTCTCTATGGCACCAACGTTGAAATCGCGAAAAAAAATCAACTGTTCCATACAAAACTGCAAACCTACTCGAGCCAAATGTATGGGACAGCTGATATTTTTTTCGCGATTTCGATGTTGGTGCTATAGAGAAAGTTGTTCAGTTTGATGGTCTAATCATCTCCTTAAAAAAGTGTCAGCACATTAAGTTGGAACCTATACAACGTGTTAATGAATAAGCGCAAAACCTCATACACCCCAACTGATTAAGAACACAATAATTAGATTAAAACAATAATTTCATTATTTTGATAGTTAAAATTTAAAGTTATTCGCATTTTAAGTTTTGTGGTAAAAATGATTTTTTATCATTTCAGCAATTAATGAAAGCGCTAACGTGCTCATGGATACATTTTAAGAATCTTGTTTTGATAGTAAGTAGGGTGGGTGTGCCCGTGCGGTGGGATGAGATCGAGTTCAGTAAATTTTAAATTTTCCAAACAATATATTTAATATTTTGAAAACATTTCCTATATTAAAAACATGATAATTCGATTCTGCTCTCGATTCTAAACAAACTACTTTCTAGTTTTGCGTTAATTCATTAAAACGTTGTATATAAACTTAATCCCTGTTTCCCTTGGTCACGACATAACTTGAGAACACAGACTTAGCTATTTTTTTTGATAACCTGTTCGTAGTGGACCGAATTAGGTTTTTAGAAAAAAAACGGCCAAGTGTGGGTCGGGAAAAAAGGGGCATTGCAATTGCGATTGCAAAAACGCATTCCGGGCACAGCTACTGCAATATACAATGCAGTTAGGTTACCAAGCAACCAGGAATTCAATTCCGAAAATCGAAACAAAACACGATGTCTATCAAAAAACGACGACGTCATTAAACCATCAAATGTCATAAAGCGATTAGTTTAACAAGTTAGCAAAAAGCTGGTGCACTAACGAGGTTTTTATACCACCAACCATTTTATACAACTGCAATCCATTTCATGAGACAAGTCCCCTATGACCACTCTAAAGCTTTTGACATAAGTGTGAATATTGCCTGATTAGTGAGACTTGGAATTTGGATCTAACTATAAGGTAGGTGTGATCTCAGGTAGTGAGATCAAGGGCAGGTGTTTCTGGAAATATTTAAAAAAATTGATGAATACAGCAGTCTTTGGTTTGATTGACTTTGAATGGGGGATGTTGGTTTATTGGTCAATCGATTTGGTTTTTTACCTAGTTTTTTACATAAATAAGCTGAAGCACAGAATAAATGGTATATACAGAGTCCTTCTTAATCTTTGACTAATTATTATAAGGACTAGCCTTGCGGTAGCATTTCCCCTCTGCCACGGTATAAGCACAATTGATTATGTGCATTTCCATTCAATTTTACACTTTATCATTAAACGAGACAGCCTATAATTGCGAAATAATAACTTCGAACTTAGAACGTTTGGGGTTCACACGAGACTACTTTTCATGATTTTTAACATTCAAAATTAGAATCTAAAGTTATGGGGAATAAAATCTAAAGTTGCGGATTTCATGTTACCTCGCCCCCCGCAAAAAGTGGCAGAAATGTTTGTTAGTAGAACTACACGCGTAACCAGTCCACATATAAATAGTCAAAGTTCTTAATATGCTGACACTTTTTTAAGGGGATGATCAGATCATCAAATTGAACAACTTTCGCTAAGGGACGTTGGTCGAAATCATGAAATGAAAATCTGTTGTCCCAAACATTTGGTTCGAGTTGGTTTGCAGTTTTGTATGGAGCAGCAGCTTTTCTTCGCGATTTTTATGTTGGTACCATAGAGCAAGTTGTTCAGTTTGATGGTCTGATCATCCCCTTAAAAAAGTGTCAGCATATTAAGAAGGACCCTGTAGATATACAGGATGTACACTTGATATAGATATACATTACATACTCAAAGAGGTGCTTTAGACCATCTCAAACTAAACAACTTTTACTATGATCCAAAAGAAATCAGCTGTTTCATACATTTTGGTTGAGTAGCTATTGACATTGATTTTTTTATCACGATTCCAAAATTAGTACTCCCTAAACTATGTAACGCATTTAAGTTTACACCCTAAATAGTTCTACATAGCTGAAGACCGTATTCTCTTCAATGTTAGTCAGACAGAATCAATGTAGTTTCTGGCCGCATCTTCTCTACAACGGAACACCTTCCGAGACGCGGTGGTAGAGTTAAAAAAATTACCTCAAAAAGCTCTATACTAGTATGATAGAAATTTATGAATTTTGTTGAATTGAAATTGGCAGCCAAGTGTAGAGAGATTCAATAGATTTTAAGAAAAAAAAATTTCGAAAGTAGTGGAACTCCTTTATTACTGTTGGCGCGGTCCACACAAACGTAGTCTGGTGATATTTTCAATACTAACCAATGACAGTTAGTGACATTTTTCAGAAACAATCTAAAAAGTAATCTCTATGCTTGTATGTTGTCAGATTTTCGTAAAAATGTATTGTTTATAAGTTACAGTACCTTAAAGATTTCCATATAAATCTTAAATTAATCCTAGCATTGAAACGCGCATTCGGAATAAACTTTTCTTAAAATGATAAAGATCATAATTAAAGAATTAGCATAATTTTTAACATCAGATTAGAAATATGTTGTGTTTAAAATAACATTAAAACATATCATTGTCCTTCAATCAATTTAATTCAAGACCAAAAACATAAAATTAGCATACCTAAATCAAATAGCGGGCAAAAGGTCTTCATGACTCACTTGCAAGTCTATAATTAAGTTAAAAGAAACATCATTTATTTTAATACAACGTGTTAATGAATAAGCGCAAAACCTCATACACACAACTGATTCATAACAATATAATTAGATTGAAACAATAATTTCATTATTTTGAGAGTTTAAATTTAAAGTTATTCACATTTTGAGTTTTGAGGCTTAAATGATTTGTTATCATTTTAGCAATGAATAAAAACGATAACATGCTCATGGATACATTTTATGAACCTTGTTTTGGTAGTAAGTAGGGTCAGAGTGCCTGAGCGGTGGGTTGAGGTCGAGTTCAGTAAATATTAAATTTTACAAACAAATTATTTATTATTTAAAAAAAAATTACCTATGTTGAAACCATGATATTTCGATTCTGCTCTCAATTCTAAACAAACTACTTTCTAGTTTTGCGTTAATTCATTAACACGTTGTATATCTCTCATTGAATTATTCAAAATTAGAAACCCTAAATACCGACATTACAAAGTCACCTCACAGTGCCTTCATCTTGCCGCGTTTCATTCCCAATCCATAACTTACATATCCTCATTAGTAAAACTATAATATAGTATATTTAAAGACGCCGACGAACAAAGCCATTGACATTCATATTTTAACGCTAAACGTGACCACAGAACCACTAGACGTCGACGATCGAGATACTAATTTTACGCCCAATCGAAAACGATAAAAATTAATACATCAAAAATCGTTAACCGAAATATGACGAACAAAAATCGACTCAATCGAACCAGCCAAACGTTCAATATTCAACTATTCGAAAAAAGAACGTAAAGACAGTTTTCGAATAAACTTTTTTGCGCGCGGTTACAGCAATGTCGTTAGGGTGACCAGCCGCCAGCGCACTAATGGAATTCGAAACGGTCCAGACTTATTGGGCTTAAATCCGATCGATGATAGGCCTTTTTTTCTTTGTCAAGAATATCGACGTTTCCGTAGGTTCTCACAGAATGAAGACATAAAAATTTGGGAAGTCGTCGCATCGAGCGGCGCGTCAAAAGAAGACCACATACAATTTTCGTGGAGGTTTTTAAGAATTCTCATTTTCTTGTTTGGCGAGGTATCGGCCAAATTGGTGGTCGCTCACGCCTTTTGCATCGAACCTATTATTTTTAGTCAAACGACCGCCTCAGAACACCGGCAAAGGAGCGTGATCAACAAATCAAGTCGTTTTAAACCTTTTTTTTGGTTAACCCGGAGCGTGTTTGTTTTCGAGGGTATCAGATATGTGATTATTATGGAAATTAAAGGCTGAATTATTATCGTTACGCTTAAAGTTCTTCGGGAATTAATCAGTTGAAACATTCCTTAGCACTGAGTGCTTTCTTAAATTTAGAATCATTAAATATTGTGACTAAGAGTTTCTTTTGCAGAAATTATCTGATCACGACGTCCGATCCCGGAATTTTAAAGGCGTATTTACCTTGTTACAACTGCTTTAAACTGTGGTTAGTTGTAGTATAGCTTTTGGAAATTTTGAGAAATATTTTCCTCAGAATCGAACCGCAGACTCCTGATTTGTAAACTAGTTGTTCGGTGTAGGAAGACATCGTGAAAAAACCAACCTACACTCAACCACACCTACCCCTACCTACCTGAGGAAACTTACATTCAATTTCAAGGCATTTTATTGTGTCAAGATAGCATTAAGAAGTCGCGACAGTATCCGTACCTTTCACGCTAAACATTGTTTGGGCACTGCTAATAAAATATGAATGATACGATATGAAATAATAATATGACGAAAAGGTCTTAAACAAAGAGCTGGCGGTTTTTTAATCTAACGATCAGACCCAAACTGCTCAACTTTCTCTATGGGACTAACATTGAATTCACGCAAAAATCTGTTGTCCCATACATTTTGTCGGGCAAAATTGTAGTTTTGTGCGGAACAGCAGATTAATGTTTCCTAATTTCGACCTTGGTCTCATAGAAAAAGTATTTCAGTTTGATGGTCTGATCGTCCCCTTAAAAACAGTCAACTTAAGAAAGACCCTGCATTTAGAAAGTCTCTGAGTATCTCCTCGAGAAACAGTCGTGAGCACTTTGAGGAATATAGCGTGGTTTTATGTACTTACATAAAACAAATCTTTCCTACAGTTGTTCACAGACTCTTTGCAATCCTTCCACTTCCCCAAGTACTATAAATCTTGCACATCCGTTATTCTTATTTTTCCCCTCATCTAATTTAAATCTGAACCCAAAAAATAAAATTTAACAGCTCCAAAGTATAATAAATTCGTTGACAGTATAATTTATACGCCACATAATAAACTTGGACATAAAATGTGTCACCTCGAAATCGCTTAAGCGAATTACGAGCGCAACATTGTCTAAAACGGAAAATCTTATATTAATCAGAACTTTGGACACCCAATTAGTTGACAGCATATTAGGACCTTCCAAGTTTAGTAAGTATGAAATTTCTGGTTAAATATCTCGTAAAACACATCCGTTGGAAAGACATACTCAGGACGTGGCTGTATATTAGAACGGTCTTAAAAAGGCGAAGGTGTTTAGAAATAGCAATTAGAATGAAGGTTTTTCTAATTAATCGTATGATTAATTTCCGGTTTACAAACATGGTCATTTTATAAATAAATATATCCTGGACATTGTCACACAAATTATCTAGTCACATTTAAAGTACCAGAATCTAGCCTGGACTTGTGTTATGGTGACTAGACAACGATATAGAATAATATATAGATACAAACGTCCATGACTCGGGTACAAATATTCATATTCATCATACAAATATTTGTCCCTTACGGGATTCGAACCCACGACCCTCGGCACAGCAGGCAGGCTCACTATAGACTGTGCTATCGGGCCGTCACTGTGCTATCGGGCCGTCGTCATTGGTCTTCTAAATAAACATTGTGTAGAATTTTCACCTTTTTGGCACAGAACATGAAAATATTCTGAATAGTGAGTCAACTCACTAACTTATCCCCATCAATCTTCATCTGCGTAGATGAAATACATTGACTCAATTCAAATGACTCTTTTTAACAATTTAATTTTAGTTTCCGATGCATCAATAATGATGATTATTTCATTGCAATTCAAAACATTATGAAACACACATTACACAAATATTCACGTACGTATAAGTACATTGTTGTTACGTTAATGTAATAGGAATTACAGATTTTTTTATTTCTTAAACAATTACATAACTTCACAGAGAGACAGGGCTTCACAGCCCCATGTTAAGATTAGATCGATAAATTGATTAAAAGCTACCCTAAAACCTATTTTTGCGGTAGTATACAAATAATCAACCTGAGCTATCTCGTTTACTAGACCCCATCTCCAACACCCACAGCATGTTATTAATCACCACTTTACAGCTTACACTAAAGTTTATACTCACTACGAAGTCCTATGAACCAGACAACTATAAACCTTCCTCCATAGGAATTTAGAGGTCTGTCAGGGAACTAAGTAAAGTGTTAGAGCGGTTTATATTCTAACTGGTCTGCAGTTGTTGACATCTCAATCTACAGTTATTATGCCAAGGGTGACTAACTACGCTTTATTTAGTGTTTTAATAGGCTTTAGACTAGTTTATGGGTTTTCTTAAGCAGGCACAATACTCTCGCGGGAAATTCTCGGCAAGAACTTCCAAGGAAATTAACTACGGCCATCGATCAAATATTTAGTAGTAACATTTTTATACGGTAACGGCTCAAGACCCCGCGTGAACAATAAGGGTGTCCGCACTCTCGTTCTCGGTCTTTCTCATCTGTTCTTGGCGAGAATGTAGTGCAGGCTTTAGAAATGCTTTAGATACTTATTTTATAATACAATAAGAAGCACTAATAATAGTACAAAGAATGCACAGAACAGAGCACTCATGATGTTTCTATCGGTTGGTTCTCTTTTCTGTGGTTGCCAAAAATGGCCATGTATTAATATTTGAGGCTGATATTTTCGTTTTGACTGTAAAATAATTCTTTTGCAAATTGCCGTTTGACGGTATAACATAGTTACGTTCATTGCGAGAGAGTTCATGATAATAATTATAAAATACTAGCTGTCAACTCGCGAATTTTCATATTTATCTTCGCGGTGCAAATTCGATCAAGATTTGTTAAGCGGTTTAGCCGTGAAAAGGTAACAAACATACAGACAGACATACTTTCGCTTTTATGACATTAGTAAGGATAAGGAATCTAAAATTCTTATCAAAATAATTAAAATGTAGATCATTGCAATCAAAATGCATAAAACTATATCTTTCCCCTTTTTAGAGTTCATCACCATCATCGCTATCACGATAATAATGATGAAATCTTTATGTCTCCATTTATTTTCCTATGTTATCAATAAAATGAAATCCATAAACTTTATATAAAAAAAACATATTCGGTTCCCACAATATGCACTGTTTGCTATGCTAATCATTGTGGCAGCTAAATGGTCGATCATTAGATCGCCGATCGTGACGAGCATACCCTGATTGGATCGATCATGGATCGATTGGATCATTATCTTCATTTTTAATCATCTCCAAACAATTCCTCTACCAAGACCCCTGGAAGGAGTCTTATTCCTTCGTTATAACTACTAAAATGTCCTGAATCATAGGATTTCGAACTTTAAAAGTAACCATAATCCAATTCTTCACTTTCCTGTCACATTTTGAACTCTAATGGTTAGGATTGTGACACATTATTTTAAGCTATAAACTGTTTAGCTTAAAGTTGTATTTTATTTGTTTCAGGTTTAGAATATTTAAGTGCAGCGAGGAGTTTGCATCCAGAGCTTCATGTCGGGAGTACTCTCGCCAGTCAGGACTTCCAGCTTAGTTTAGAAGGTATGAACTTTAAATTGGAAAATATATACGTAAAGAACATGCGCGGTCAGTTACCGCGTCATCATGTTTTAACATCCTCAAAAACATTGAGATCAGAAAAAGGTTGGTTTTTAAAGAGTTAATTAAATCAGAATACAAGCACCAGTTTGATTATTTCACAAATAGTAACAAAAGTGGTGATGGTCTAGAGCGAGGCTAAGTCGACTCGTACCAATGACTTTATTGGAAAAGTTTTAGGTATGATTTGTAACCACGTTTTTTTCGGTAAAGGAAAACCTATCTTTGACGACACTATAAATGCTTCAATTTCGATGCGTATTGTGTGAGGTGTATTATTTTCACTGCCAATTACAGTGTCGTATTAGAACCTACTTAGTATGGAATAGTTAGAACCTACTTCTCTACATCTTCGGTTATAATTTTGCTTACGGAAAGTAACCAATTCATTACCTTCTCAATTACAGGGTCAAGAATAGCTTCCCCAACTCGTCTAAGGCTCTCAGGCGGTGCCATAGGTGCATCAGCGAACCGCAAGCGAGCGGTCTCCTGGAGCCCATATTCAGCCGAGTCCTTAGACCTGGCTGCTGTCATCAGAGCATCTCCTGCCAGCTTAGCTGTCAGAGCACCGTCAGCTGCTTCTACTGGCAGCTATGGACATCTTAGCGCTGGTATGTTTTGTGGTACTGCATTTTTTGTATTATTTTTATTTTTAAATGGTTTTTAACGTGTTCATAATTATTTGGAGACCGCGATATTGATGGATTGATGTTGATTTATGTCTTAAAATAATTGTTGCAATTTGTCATTCAGCACTACTTCTTCAGTTCATTAATATGCTTCATTTTCATTTCAGTGTAATGGTCTAAAAATATCATGCTTAACCAACCCCTTACTTAACATGATTTTCTAGTTTAATTTTTGTTAAAATTCGTTCAAATTGATCCTAAGTTTGTGCCAACTTCAATACAATTCAAAACCTTGCATACTGAAAGCCATAATAAAATTGGGAACTCAATTGGATCTACAAGGAAAGTTCATCAATTCCAGGTGCGATATCACCGGCCTTATCGCTGTCTCACGCGTCGCTCGCGCAGCAGCTACTTGCGCGAGGCGGGGTCGTGGGGGGGAGTGCGGTGCTGGCAGGAGGGGTGCTATTGGACCCCGCGCACCAGCAGGCTGCGGCCGCGGCGGCGCACCATGCTGCCCACGCGCATTTAGTCGCCGGTATTCATAGGTGAGTTTCAAAAATTAACTCTTGTAGTTCCATTACTTCTTAAATCTGCAGGTCCTCATTTTATTTCCGGCTTGGTTAGACCATATATTTTCTATTGTGTCTGGAATTACAACAGACCAGCCGTCAAAATATCACTATCTATAGATGTTTAGCCTCATAATATTCTACTTCAGGATACAAGTCTGCTCTGACGAATATGGAAAAGAAATGATTGGTGGACTCAAGTTTCGTCAAGATGCTGTTAGATTATTCTTAAGCCGCCTCAATGGTATCAGACTTGGGTTACCAATACCACCTCCACCTAAGAGCAGAATCAGGAATCAACAGCTCAAACTGTCTTTCAAGGCACAGGATCGACTAATACGTGCAAAAATAATAATTGAATGAAAAGTCTGATCACTATCACTAGTACTTTTATTTCTAGATCTGATACTAATTAACTAATGTCTGTAACCAGATCTCACATATCGTCACCGACACAACTCCTGATGAGTGCTGTGGACGTCAGACCAATGCTGGATGGAACGCCACCTTCACATCTTCAGCAGCCACAACAGCAGCCTGAAGTCACCAGCATCATGGAAGCTGACAGGTATACCATCATCTTACTTCCCACGTCCTTGAAGGTGGAGTAATCGTCAGAACTCTCTCTTCACTGTAACGGGTCTTGATCTCCTAGAAATGAAACGATATCGATTGCTTTTCTTCAATTCGACATATCGTTTTGTTAAGTAAACATTCATGTTTCTAATGGTTTTCAGTCAAGTCCAGATCAGATATTAAACAGTATTTCCTAATTTTTCCACAGTGCATCGGGAATGACCCAAAGGAAGTCACCACAAAGCTTAATGTCCCACAGAGACAATATGCATAGTAACAAGCCGTTATCAGCCGCCGCCGAGAGTACCGTCCACGATGGACTGGACTCTAAGGACGAACCTGGCGATTTTATTGAAACTAATTGTCATTGGGTAAGAATATCAACATTTTGAAGCACTGCTCTTTAAGTTAGAACAAGCATACTAAAAAAAATTTAATAAAGTCGCAGGCTCTTAACGTCAAGTCCCTAGATGAAAAATTATTCAGAGGTAAAAAAAATTGAGATCCAAATGGTGTTATTCATGAATAACAGAAAATGATAAATATTATAATGTATCCCACAACTTGGCAGAACGAATGTGAAAGATTCAAGCCAAAATAACTTGATTACTTTTAAGTATTAAGTTTTCCGTAACAAGAGCTGTCATTTGTCTTTATGGTGTTTTATGACACGATCTAAACGTATATTTCATCATTCAGGTGGATTGCAAACTCGAGTTCCCAACTCAAGATGACCTGGTGAAGCACATAAATACGGATCATATCCACGCTAGCAAGAAGGCCTTCGTTTGCCGTTGGGTTGGATGTTCCAGAGACGAGAAACCTTTCAAAGCGCAGTACATGCTGGTGGTCCACATGAGGAGACATACTGGAGAGAAGCCTCATAAGTGCACGGTGAGTATTGAATTATAAATCATATCAGAAGGAAATAAGTTACCGTTTTGTCCGGTGATCTGTGAAGTTTTGGAAGGCAAAATTCTTTGATCCTTGAATTGTGATTTGTATCAAACTGATCACCGAAAAACATTTTACCAAATTAACATAATCTCAAAATATGTATTCTTCTTCCAGTTCGAAGGTTGCTGCAAAGCATACTCCAGGCTCGAGAACCTGAAGACCCACCTTAGAAGTCACACAGGAGAAAAGCCGTACACCTGTGAATATCCTGGCTGTGCGAAGGCTTTCTCCAACGCCAGTGATAGGGCTAAGCATCAGAATAGAACTCATAGTAACGAGGTAGGTTGACAAAAATCTACATAGGTATATCTTTTTTACATTACATTGGGGTTAAGTCGGTTGGTTGGGAATTTATTACTGATTGTTTAATATATTTTCCAGAAACCCTACGTATGTAAAGCTCCAGGCTGCACAAAAAGATACACCGACCCATCGTCTCTTCGGAAACACGTTAAAACTGTTCATGGTGCTGAATTCTATGCCAGTAAAAAACACAAAGGTAAGAGTCAAAATTATAACTCTTACATCATTCAAAATTTTCAATGCTGTAGCTATTACACCCGGTCAGTAAGGGATAAAGTTTCCCGGTTGTCAACCCTACTTGATGACGGTTTTTTGAAGACGCAAACTGCACAAAATCCATCGTCGTGAAAATGTTTAAAAGAAGCCTATGTCTAGCCCTCTAGGCCAAGCTTTCCATTACCTTTCATTTGCCTGAAATAATGTCCTAGAGAATTCCATAGGTCCATGAAACTAATTTTCATTCTCATTTTTCCTTCAGGATGCAGTCGAGGAGACGATTCTGCTGAATCGGGTGGTGGTGGAGCAGGATCCTCACCGCGTTCCGAGGAAGGAGGAGTACCGATCGGAGTCAGAGGACACACATCTTCAGCTTCAGTCAAGAGCGAGAGTCCAGCTTCGCCAATTCCTCACGGATTGCATACATCTGCTCATCAGGTTTGTTATTTGATCTTGAACCTTTAAAGGAGATAAATAAAAGCAAGTTTTGAGTTTTCATCAATTTTCATGGAAAAGAGGGGGTGTTAATGAAAGCTGAAAATAAAGTTCTTCTAGCAAGGTCTTTCCACTCACATCTTTTAGAAAAATCTTTGTCTAAAATGTTATCTGGAAATCAACATTATCATGTTTTTTTTACAGTTGTCTGCACAATGTGGTGGAGATTTGGACTTTGGTGGATCTGGACTTGGTGGTTTTAGTGATGAAAACGGCGCTCCTTACTTCAGGTTGGATGGAGATGTAAGTATAATTTTTCACTTAGTCTCAAGCAAAAAACATTAATACTTTTCCATCTCACTACATCAGAGACCGTTTCCATATTAATAATAGTTGATATTATTAATATGGCATGACTATAAAGTCATAAAAAGAAGAAATATATGTTAAAAATCTTTTCAACAGGTGGAACAAGAAGTGGTGGGAGAAGTAGGTCAGTTGCCCCTCATGCTGCGTGCTATGGTAGCCATAGGAGAACCTCGAGCTCATCACCACATGCCGCGGTTTGGGAACAAGATGGGAGTGGGAAGACTGATGCCGCCGTCTCATGCTGCTGATATTGGTGGAGGTAAATACTCGTACTTGTTTTGATCCTTGTATCGTAGTAAGAACTATATTTTGGCATCATAGTTACGAAATCCATCCTGTTTTACCAGAGCCCATAATTCTATAGGATTCCATTTTAACTGGACACCCTCCACTGATGAACTAGACGGAGTCGGCATTCGCACTATAATTTTCATTCAACATTGAATTTGTATTCACCAGGTGGAATCCAAGGTCGAACTGAACTGGGTAACACGACCGTAGCGGTGGAACTGAAAACAGGTCTTCCGAATACGAGGAGGGATTCCGGGATATCTTCGGGAAGCAGTCTGTATAGTGCCAGGTCTGTATCTCACATTATCCTACCTTGAAAAATATAGGTTCCTTTTGCAAAGCAGTCCTCAATTCCTCATATAAAAGGGCACACTACTTTTGACAATTCATTGTAAGAAAAGGATGAAAAAAAACATCAGCATAAAAGCTTTTAGGAAGGTTTTTTGTGTGTGTTCAATGTGTATAAAAACAAAGATGTGAAGATTTGCTAGTAAATTATTTTCATTTATTAAATAATGTTTATAATCTTCCATCACCAGGTCATCAGACATATCCCGGAAAAGCAGTCAAGCCTCAATGGTATCTGGGGCAGTAGCAACCACCACAGGCGTCGCCGGACCCCAGAGACTAGTCTCTCAACACACCACTGTCTACGACCAGTTGTCTCCTGATAGCAGTCGAAGGTAGTTATAATCTTTATGCCTTTTTTAAATAAAGATATCTGGAGAATAAATAGATACGCTTGAAGGGTTCGCGCCCGTCATGTCATTTAATGAAGGAAAAATTTTGCACTATCGTTGTGGGTTTGTAGCAATTCCATAAGCCTTTCGCGTTTACTTTCATTGTTTATCTTGCCATCGGGATCGGGGTGAACAGATTTGCCAATCAGCTCGCTTTTTACCCAAAATGTGCCAGGCGCAAACGGGTTCAGAAGTCATACGGAAAGGCTCCTTTCGTGCACCTTCTCGATTTCCTAAATTGCGGTAGTCCTCTTTAAGCCAATTCGCTGGTGGAATACTTATATGAAATTAAATCAAATTACTATAAATACTCACAAGATGTTGTTGTTTGCTTCCAGATCTAGTCAAGTATCATGTGTGGGGTATGCTCCAGCGCCATCATCAGCTCTTGCTGCTGTTCAAGCTGTAAGGACATCTCAGGGCAATCAGGTATGAAAAGATTGTTAATGTTTAGTTCAGGAACAATCATCTTCTAAACTATGTTCTGTTTGTAAAACGGATTTTCCTATTCTTTTCGCCAGGCCGTACTTCTCCGAGGAGTGACATGCTCGGAAGTCAGAGCTGAAGAGTTGACTCTGGAACTGGATCCCAACGTTCAGGTGAAGGAAGAGGCGAGGAGATTATCAGAGCAATCGAACCTGAGTGACCAGACGCAGAGCTATCAACCTTACCCTTGCGGCAATGATGATGTGGTAAGTTTTTAAGAATATTTTGAAATTAATTTAGTGTAACCTAATGTTAAGCAGCTGTGTAAGTATTGTGGTGTTGTGTAAATTAAGTGAAGACTCCTGATGATGATGATAATGGATATAAATCTTCCTTTCAGGGTGACGCGCCGTTCCCATTCAAGACAGAGGACGATCACGAGGCGGTTACGTACAAGGAATCGCGGTCCAACTCAACCAACACGGTGATCACCACCGCGCAGGTCCACCACCCCAACCAGGAGGTCAACCTGGAACAGGTGATTAATAGATTTATACCACTGGATGGTGGAAAATGTTGTCGTAAACCAATTAATAAATAAACTGATGATCATGGCAGATTTTTGTTGAAAATTAAAGGCAGTTAAAACAAAGCTTCTCATTACACAAAAAAGGAATACAAGTTGCAATTTCATACACAATAATTATACACGTATTGAAGATGATGGCGAAAATGTTATGTAACTCAATTCAGAGTATGATCATTAAACTAGCTAACCTAACACTCAATTTACATTACCTACAGAAAATTCAGCAAAATTAACCCGTGTCCTCTTTCACAGGTCGCTGAAGGAGAGATGGTGGAGAACAAGCTAGTAATTCCAGACGAAATGATGCAATATCTTAACCAATCAATATTGGGAAGCGAATCGGTAGCACCACCAAAAACCGACTCCACGAATCCTGAACCAGAAGCCTCTAAAGACACTGAAAGTGCAACCAAAGACACAAGTGAAAACCGCACGAACAATTCCAGTGACAAAATCAGTGATGTTGCGACCAGTGACGATTCTCTACTCAAAAACCTAGGTGCCATAGGAAGTGATCTCAACATAAGTGATATTCCAGTTGATTTAAGGTCGTTAGACGTTAGTATGTCGGGCAACAGTGGCTCCCTCTTAGCTGCCAAATCGCCTGATGACAAGAATCCACCGTTACAAGAACAAGTCATTCCCGAAGTTAATCCTGAAAATGAGAAAGACTTTAAACCTGCGCCTAATAATATTCCTGCAAATAATCCATTGCAATCATTGCAGACAATGGCAGCCAATCAAACTGAGCAGTCAAATAGAATGAGAGTCAATAATCCCCTACCTCAAAAGCAGAATCCAGCAATGAGTCCTAAAACGATGGTCATGAGTCCACAGAATGTGTTGAGTCCTCAAAGTTTAGCGCACAGCATGATGAGTCCACAGAGCCTTCCTCACAGTGCTATGAGCCCGCGAAGCGTGATGAGCCCTCACAACATGCCCCACAGCGTCATGAGCCCAGCAAGCGTGTACAACGTAATGAGCCCACAAAGCCACATGAGCGTCATGTCTCCTCAACACAACGCTATGAGCCCGCAGAGTATGCCAGGTTTAATGAGCCCTCAAATGCCGAATCAAATCATGATGAGTCCAAGACACAATAACATCGGTAGCCCAATGTCCCAAAACATGGCGAGTCCAATGATGAACATGGCAAGCCCCATGACTCAAATAGCTAGCCCGATGAGCCATGGCATGCCTAGTCCTATGCATCCAGGATTACAAAGCCCAATGGGGCAAGGAATGACAAGCCCTATGGTGCAAAACATGTCGAATATGACAATGAATTCGGTACCAAATCAAAACCAGAACATGATGATGAACATGAATATGAATCAAACACAAATGTCAGCCAATTTGAACCAGCAGCCTCAAATGCAACAAGTCCCTCCTAATTACATAAACCGACAGAATTGTAACCAAAAAGTACCTAACAAGAACTTTAACAATGTTCCAAACCAACAATTCCAAAATCAGAACTACAATCAAGCACCACCTTACCCCGTCCAAAATCAACAACATGCCAACATTAGACACCAAAACGTACAGCAATATCAAATGATGCAGCAGTTCAATCAAAATCAGATGCAGAATATGCAGCCAATGCCACAGAACCAAAACATGGCGTACAATAACCAAATGATGAATTACCCGCAACAGGTGGCTTATCAAAACCAAACTCAGATTCATCCTCTTCAAATGTCAAGGTCTTCAGTGATGAGTGTCGACAATAGCGCTAACATGAGCCGTGGAGCCATGAACAGTTACTGCGAACAACAAACACAATGCCCACCGATGCAAAACACTCAATACAACCAAAACATGCAGTACCCTCAGCCGCCTCCTTACAACTCCGTTGTCAACGCAGCAAATGTCATGGGTCCGCCGCCGCCGAAGAACAATCACCAGTACAACCAAGCGATGATGAATAACAACCAATACTACAATCATCAGAGGCCGTACAATCAGTGGGACTACCCTGGAAACCAGTTCAACAAGCACAACATGCAGAAGTCAGCCCAAAACTCAGTGAACATGTCAACTGGAAGTCAAAATCAGAAGCCCATAAACGGAACACGGGTGCCAGTAAATTGCAACCAGGTTGTAAAGAATGGGGAGCAACAAACTGATTGCAGTATGAATAGTTTGAGGAGTCAGAACAATCCCACAGCCGATGTGCAAGTGTGGGACATATCGCAGTCGCAAATCGAAGCGACGAATGGAAGAAAGAACAAGAATCAGAACACAAACAACACGATGCGCCAGGATACTTATCAAAGGACCTTGGAATACGTGGAGAACTGCGAGAACTGGAAAAGTTCTGAAATGGTGTCAAGCAGCACGCATCCTCTTCAGGGCGGCGACAATATGGTTGTGAACGATCTCCAGACTTCTTTATCTTCGTTTTATGAAGAAAATCAATACCTCCAAATGATTCAATAGTTTATTTTACTGTGTTCAATGTTAGTTGATACTTTTATTTTGGTAGTCGAAATTGATGTTGTTAGTGTCAAGAAAATGATGGTTGTTAAACAAAACTTATCTCTAATAGAGACTGATTAATTATAAAAAACGTATTCTAAAAATCGTCTAACAATTTCGAAGTACATTAGTTCTAAAATGGTTTGAGTAAAAGACAGCACATAGATTTTGTACAAAATGTAAACCTTGTTTTTAATGTCTTCCACGTTTAAGTAATTAAGTACAATATTTTATATAGTTAGATGCATTTACATGAATCTATTGAAGTTCAAAAAGTGCCTTAATGTACATAAATCATTGTACATAACAAATTGTTATGTTTACAATTGTTTTACAAGGGAATTATATCAGTGCCTTAAATTTTACGAATTCTTAAGTATAATTAATATTTTTTAAATATAATTGTATTGATAACTTTTGACTTTAACTTTTAAGTAATAAATGAGATTATTAGTTAGGATAACAAATAGGACTGTACAAAAAACAACAGAAAATTTTCTAGAATTTTTACAATGTTGAAAATTTTAGGTATAGGATAAGCTACTTACGTATATTTTATATTAATTATAGATTGTAAAATACATAATTATAACATAAACTTTCTAAATGTTGGTACATCGAATCTCCTAGTTAACACTTTTATTATGAGATTACTAGGTTTAAGTAATTTGTTAATTTTGTTTATTTAAAAAATGGAACAATCGACGCACAAAATATTTGTAATAGAACAAGAATAATTGTAATTTGTAATAAATTATTGTTTTTAACCCTCAATGAACACCTGTGAACAATACTTTAATAAAACTATTAAATAAAATGTCTTATCATGAATTTTTTTTTTAATAAATCCTATACTCCATTCCAAATAGGAACGAAATTTTAAGGCCAATTTTAATTATAGAAACAGATTTGAAATACTTCTTCTCACTTATTCTTCGAACAGCTTTTGTGCCGTCCAACATATGTCAGATAGTATATCGTTCAGATAAACAAAGTATATTTGCTAATCAGAACTGGCCCGAAAGCTAAATAGGCATCGGAAAATCTCTTCGTTGCAGTATAGTGTCCGTATAGATTGCGTACACATCAGGCATCACAGCGAAATCAGGATTACTTTAGTGGTATTTAATATTTCCTAAATAGTGCCTAATTAGTGCCTCTGTAGTTAACGAAACCTACATTTTCTTTTAGGTTAGCTAGACGTCAGCAAGCGTACACATTTTCTACGGCAAAAACGGCTCACATTACAGCAAAGATTTTATGCATAAAATGTTTTCCCTAATAGTGCCCTTGTGCGTCCAAAATATCATAAGGATAGGTGTTCAAGTAACGGAGATTAAATCAAATAAATAGTTCCTGAAATAGTGCCTCTATCTTCATCATCTATACTTATAAAAGAGTGACTGACTGACTGACAGACTACGTACAGCCTAAACGTCTGAAGACAGAAACTTGACATTTGGAAAATAAATTCTACAGAGGATGTATTTTTAAGGGGATGATCAGACCATGAAACTGAACAACTTTCTGTATGGAACCAACATCGAAATCACGAAAAAAAAATCTGCCGTCCCATACATTTGGCTCAAGTATGTTTGCAGTTTTGTATGGAACAGCAGATTTTTTTCGCGATTACGATGTTGCTCCCATAGCGAAAGCTGTTCAGTTTGACGGTCTGATCATCTTCTTAAAAAAGTGTCAGCATATTAAGAAGGACCCTGTATACAACGTGTTAATGAATTAACGCAAAACTAGAAAGTAGGTAGTTTGTTTAGAATCGAGAGCAGAATCGAATTATCATGTTTTAAACATATAGGTATTTTTTTTCAAAATATTAAATAATTTGTTTGTAAAATATACAATTTACTGAACTCGATCTCAACCCACCGCACTGGCACACTCACCCTACTTACTACCAAAACAAGATTCTTAAAATGTATCCACAAGCACGCTAACGCTTTCATTCATTGCTGAAACGATAACAAATCATTTTTGCCTGAAAACTTAAAATACAAATAAATTTAAATTTAACTATCAAAATAATGAAATTATTGTTTCAATCTAATTATATTGTTATAAATCAGTTGAGGTGTAGGTTTTGCGCTTATTCATTAACACGTTGTAAAGGAAGGTACAGAGGCACTATTTATTTCACCGGGGAACTTATAAGGCACTATTTAGGAACTATTTAATGGCACTAAAGTAATCCAGAATCCCATCATGTGTACGCTAGCTATACAGACACTAAGCCTAGACTTTTTAGATGTTCTAAAAGCTAACTAGACCTAGGTCGTCTGAGTATACGAACCAGTGATAGTATTTTCATATAAATGTCCCCGTTTAAAATACAAGGCAATAATTTTAGTGACATGCATTTACGATGGCTTTAGTATTTCTCGAAAAACAAATATACACAACTAGTAACAAGGCCGCTAATTTATGTATTACAGAATATAAAGTAAGTATTTCATGGAACACCCTCGTAGTAACACAGTTTATTGCCGACGGCGTCAAGCTAATTAAGCCGAAATACTCGTTTTTATGGTTTATAGATGTTAAACAAACTGATAAATGATAATATGCAATGCTGATTCTAGAACTGTTTTATTTGCAAAGAAAAATTAAGAAAGGTTTATTTTAAAGGTTAGAAAAATATATGGAAACACGCCGGTGGCACGTTGTAGAGTCATGAAGGTCCGGGTTCGAATCCTCATGAATGACATGCAAGGTAATTTCTCAATTCTTGCAAAATAGAGATAAATGAAAATTTAAAAGAGGGTCCCAGTCATATCACTTAAATGCGGACCTGGAATGACCGCCAGATACCGACCTCTGCTAATAAGCCAGTTGTGTTAAAATCGTATATAAATTTCGTAAAACTCATTGGTTTTTCGACATTTATGTACGATTTTTAACCATTTATCTCTTTTTTGCAAGGAGTGATTGTACTCATGTATACCTAATAATGAATTCCTTGTTTTTTTTAGATTATAAACAAAACCAATCCATAGTAGCTGTTACTATTACAAAATAGGTACAATTAATAAAGAGGGCCACAATCATATCACTTAAATGAGGACCTGGAATGACCGGCTGATTCCGACCTCTACAGGTCAGGTCAGGAGTATCAGTAAAGAAAAACATCGTGAGGAAACTTACTACAACTACATACTTAAATTTCGAGGCATATATTTTAATGCTGTAAATCTTCCTAAAATAAATAAAATAATAAATAAATACCCATTGTCCATTATAAGTGGCGATGGGATCACTCCCCGGACAGAGTTTCGGTGCTACTTGTGAATCGTGTATGGATGTTCTGAGTTTTCAGAATATTTTTGACTACCCCCTCGGGGAATACAGTCGTGAGCAATGGTAAAAGCCTTAACATTCAAAAGAATGTTTATCAAGAATTATAATCCGACCATTCTTAAAAATCAGTATTGGAGCAGAAATAACGTACTCTGTCGTACACATTCCGCACGGTTGCGTCATATTGGTAATGAAAATAGACGGATTATTTCGGTTTATGTTGCCAGACGGCATCTATAAAATATGGTACTATTTAAAAAAATATCGTAGTTAGAATTAGTAATTTGATAATGTAAAGTAAGTAGATGATTCGGAAAACACATATACTTAGAATGATAAAGGATACCAATCCTCTTTACAAGCATGGAAACACGAAAATTGGCCATAGCGGTCGGTAATATTCAACCTTCTTCGTCGTTGTATTAGAAAGGGACAAACCAAAGATGACGATGAAAAAGTACGAAGAAGGTTGAACATTACCGACCGCCAAGGAGTATTTTCATGTCTCACCGCTGTAAGGTAGCATCCCTATATAGTTTGTTCTTGCAAGGCAGTCTGTACTCCAAGGTATAGACATATACCTATTTCCAGCTTCCTGCGAAAACATTATTTAAATGATTAAGATATTCATTGGGTTCGAATCCGCACGAACTTCATGACATTGATGATGCCATGATGATTCATGCCTTTTCTAATCTATATACCTACGTGATACCGACTGCTCTCAAACAGAAGCAGCATCAAGCAGCGAATTGGTGGACTGCTCATACGCATCAGAATTTCTTCTTCAGCGTAAGCAGGTTTCCTCACGATGTTTTCCGGCACCGTTTGAGGGCAGTCGGTATTACTTAGGTACATAAGTTGGAAAAACTCATTGGTATGTCATGGCATATCTTCCGTTTTTCTATTAGTGTCTTTCGTATTAGCACAGAGTACTATAATGTATTAGTGTCCATACCTTTCAAATAGTGAAGGAAAAACATAGTGAGGAAACTTGTATTCCACCAAGGCTAGAGAAGCTGATGATAATAAAATGAATTTGCATTTATGGAAGTTGCTAACGTGGTTTGTTGATCAATTTAAGAAGAACAAGATGCCTTTTTCGATTCGCAAAACTTGTCATTAAAAAAGTCATCGTGGATTATTTTTCTATTCGTAGGTAATTAAAACATAAATCGATGATTATATGAATGACCAAAATGTCTGGTCTTGACCATGTTACGCTATGTAATTCAATGTTGTATTTGTAATTGTACTGAAAGATGTTTGTTGTAGAGTTTCTGGCCGCATCTTCTCTACAGCGGAATACTTTCCAATGCGGTAGTAGAGTAAAAAAATGATTTCAGAAATCTATCAGTGTGATATTACATTGAGTAAAATTTTGAGTTTGTGATTTCTGAAAAACTAAAAGAGATCAGAGAAGAGATCATCATTAAAAGTATTTCAGATTCTTCTTGAAAATCTTCACATTTTAGTCTGCATAATTTTATTTTCGCCATTAATCATTAGCTGGATGCTATAGTAAAACTGTTCAGAAGAAATGCCATGGTGCCAGACAATGCAGATTTAATGCCTGTCTTATGGGCTCTAAAACTGTTTCACTGCACGAATAAATCCAAATAAATGCTATTTTTGTATGAGAAGATATTATACAGCTTGCCACTAAACAATTATTTTAGAATACATTCTGAGATGAATCAAGGGCAAGGATTTATCATCTTTTACGAAATTCGACTTATGTATTGTTTTAATGTATTAACTTGTAGTTGAAAGCTGAATACTAATAAGTTAATGAGAGTTTGTGCGTTTCTATCGTATTCCTGATCATGATCGCATACCTAAGTCACATACATACATTTATAAATACCGACCAAGTGCGAAGTGTCGGTCTCGCGCACGGAGATTTAATGACCACTAAACAATAATATTCGAATCGAAAAAAAAGTGTTTTCTTCAAGATCTTTAGTGCGAGCCCGACACAGACTTGACCGGTTTTTATAATATGTTGTCACGGACCTAAAAACAGATCCGTCTTTGTTGTATAACCCTTGGAATATGCAATATAAAAGTTTGACGCTTTACGACTTTACAACAGAGCCAAAACAAAAAAAACCTTAAAAAAAGTTTTTTGTATTCCTTTGACCTAATAATTATCGTCTTCATTAGGGGCTTTTGGGTTCTGGGATACCTAGATCTCCATAGAGGGCTGATTTTGTGCAGATTTTAATTTCTTTTAGACTCATATAGAATAGCAGCTTCATTTCGAAAGACGACACGTAGGTTTCTTCTAAGCAGCTTCTTTTCTTTTAAACTTATAGTCGCAATCGTTATTTTTGGGCGTAGTCTCTAACTGAAAGAAAATTCTAATGAAGTCAATGATATAGCACACACGCTCAGAAAATACCTATTTAACCTTCCCTTGAAGTGACTCTGATGTATGAGAGGTTCACATATTGAAGGAAGGCGTTCTGTGCTGCTTGGTTGGCGAGTTTTCGACACATACTTATCTCTGGGTGTAAACCTGCATAGCATCTAGATTTCTAATAGTAAAGCCTTAGGACATTTAAATTTATCATATCAGTCCACACTAAACCTCCTTTTATTGCGCCACTCCTTACGGTCCTGTGCTAACCTGTTCCCGCAACCCTTACGATGCCTTCTACCACTAGATTTTTGTCATATTTCCATCTTTAATTTCACGTCTCAAACCAAAGCAAAATAATATTGAATCTCAATCTCTAGCATATATTTTGTAACAGTAGCCACGAGCACCTGTATTAACCTCTGAACTAAATATAGATGGGACAGAAATATCGGGCCAATTAATAGCCGAGCGAAGAACAACAAAACGTTTGTACTTGCTGCGTGGTCTATATCATATTATGATGATGGATTCCTAGACGTTTGTCGACTTTTTTACGGGCATAGTAGACTCACCACACATGCCCAGCGCTGTAACTCATGTAAACCAGGACCAACAGCAGCGACATTCACAACACTAGACAATGAAGTCCAGCGAGCCCGGGGGATGAATCTAATCTGTCTTGGAACCAGCAATGATTTAGAAGATAGAAGGAGTAGGAAAAAGAAATATCCGACTTCCTTCCTTTGCAAACGGGAGACAGCAATATAAGAAAAAAAGCAAGGCTAGTAGAGAGCCAATTCCAGAAATCATTTATGGCAGAGTTGAAGACCCTACCGCACAAGCGCCAAAAAATAAATCATAAAAAATGAAGAGGAACCTACCTTTGTACCTAATGAAACTATGACTTATTTTGCTTCCAGTAATAAGTATGGCAAAAACATCAACGCATGGGTTTGTCGTTTTTGTCAGAAGTTTGTTTGACGTTTGTCGACTACGGTAACTGCTAATCTTTATAGAATGCGCTAAACACAAATGCACTCTCTCGTCCTTACCCTCCTTCTGTCTGATCGAACGGGTGACGGATTCAATCAGAGGTACGGTCAGATGCAGTGGATATATCCTGCAGCCACGTTTGGACGTCAAAGATGTGTAAGATGCCTAAAGGAATTAGTCGCCTTTTACGACACCCGACTGGGTAGGAGCTATCATAATCTATCAATTCAAGTCCGTACAGTGGATCGCCCGGTATCGCTGAAACAACGTAGTGGAGGCTGATCTGCTAGAGGTTGCGCAGGATCGCTAAAAGTGGCGTTCTCGTTTCGGAGACCAAGATTCACTTCGAGTCGAGACTTCTAGTTAGTTAAGTCTCCCACTGCTGGGCATAAAATGCCTCCATTTCGTGTCAATCGGGTGATAATGTGATCCAATGCAAAATCGTTGCCCGACTAACTTGCCTCCCTCCCTTGGCCACCACTTTGGGTACTGTTTTGTATCACCAGTCATATTATACCCTTCTCGAGAACTAGCGGTAGAACTGATAACCAACATCATTATCAGCCTATACAACGTGTTAATGAATAAGCGCAAAACCACATAAACACCACAACTGATTTATATTAAAATAATTAGATTGAAACAATATTATTATTGTAATAATTTCGTTATTTTGATAATTACAATTTAAAGTTATTCGCATTTTAAGTTTTCAAGCAAAAATAATTTGATATCGTTTCAGCAATGAATGAAAGCGCTAGCGTGTTCGTGGATACATTTTAAGACACTTGTTTCGGTACTAAGTAGGGTGAGTGTGCTTGTGCCGTGAGTTGAGATCGAAATCAGTAAATTTTAAATTTTACAAACAAATTATTTAATATTTTGAAAAAATGACCTATGTTGAAAACATGATAATTCGATTCTGCTCTCGATTCTAAACAAACTACTTTCTTGTTTTGCGTGTATTCATTAACACGTTGTGTACCTCCCACTGCCGGGTACAGGACTAACAGTCCACCACGGGTGACTTCAAATTCAGATCAGAATTTCTTCAGCGTATGTAGGTTTCCTCACAATTTTTTTCAAGCACCGTTTGAAAGCAGTCGGTATCACGTACAAACGTACATAAGTTGGAAAAACTAATTAGTTTATAGTATTTCAGTGCGGAATCGAGCCTGGACCCTTAAGATTGAGTGTTTATAAGTCTTCTCAACGGACGCAGAAGTGTACAAGTTTTATTTATCGCCGAACATAGCTCATCTTCAACAGGGCATTGTTGAATTGGCTAACTCTACAACTAAAACAAAGTGTCGATACAAGTCATTTGTCTCTTATCTATTGCTTTCACTTACTCAGGCGTCCAATAATGATTAATCTTTGAAAAGGTCGTGTCAGTAACGAATTTGTCTTCTTGTCAAAATGCTGGTATTCATTGATCTGATTAGCAAGTTTATACCTATACTCCACTTCAAATAGCAACGAAATTTTAAGGCTATTTTGAATTACAGAAACAGAGATTTGAAACACTTCCTCTCACTTATTCTTGAAACAGCTTTAGTAACATCCAAGATATGTCGGATAGTATATCTTTTTGATAAATAAATTATATTTGCAAATCAGAATTGGCCAGAAAGCTATGCAACGTGTTAATGAATTAACGCAAAACTACAAAGTAGTTTGTTTAGAATCGAGAGCAGAATCGAATTACCATGTTTTCAACATAGGTAATTTCTTTCAAAATATTAAATAATTTGTTTGTAAAATTTACTGAACTCGATCTCAACCCACCGCTCGGGCACTCTACTTACTACCAAAACAAGATTCTTGAAATGTATTCATGAGCACGTTAACGCTTTCATTAATTGCTGAAATGATAACAAATCATTTTTGCCTCAAAACTTAAAATGCGAATAACTTTAAATTTTAACTATCAAAATAATGAAATTATTGTTTCAATCTAATTATCTTGTTATAAATCAGTTGAGGTGTATGAGGTTTTGCGCTTATTCATTAACACGTTGTATAGCAATCGGAAAATCGTTTCGTCCTTATTTGAAATTAAGTATAGTAGGTTATTTTTCTTTATTTTTGTTAATCGGAATAATGGCAATGCTGTTTTAGGATCATCTTAAGCGTTTTTCATATCAATCAATCAAATCAGCCCACTTCAACCTACTGCTGAACATATGCTTCTCTTTTATTGAGCCATTTTTTACGGTCCTGTGGTAATCTGATCCAATGGTAATCTCATGTTTGCCTACTGACCTCGGTCCGTCTCTTGGCCACCACTCTGATACTGCCTTGGTCCTCGCTGTCTTCCCGTCTAAGTACATTTTTAATTTTTCATATAATAATATTATTCAGGAGCAAATTTCTGTGAAAATCACAGTCAAAGAAATGCTAAATTATCATTAACACAAAATGCAATTTTATTTATAGAAAAATTTATACATAGACCAATTACCATTTAGAGTTCTCATTTGTAAATTTTCTATAAACTAAACAATCTAGCAACAAACTAAATACACCTATGAATAAGAGAAAGTCGTTGTAAAATCCGTATATAAAATAGACGAGAAATTTTAATCCCACCTAATACCTATAAGATAGTTTTTTTTTTCGAATTGACGTTAAATTGGAATAGCAGTATCATCAATCATCATCTCACATATTCAATTCAATTCAATTAAATTCAATATAATTTTATTCAATATAGGAGCTTACAGCACACTTATCAAACGTCAAATCTTTTTTAAAGCTACCACCGCGTCGGAACGTGTTGTAGTATAGAATATGGCCACTACTATAGGAATATTCTAGGATATTTAAAATAGGTGTGGTAGTAAACCTAGCCGTGGTGGTCCAGTGGCGAGTAACCTTGACTGCCGTGCAGGAGGTGATGGTTCAATCCCGTCCTGGCCGACTCGTGCCAATGAGTTTATCTGAATTTACGAGTATATACGATTTGTAACACCACTGGCTTTTCAGTGAAGGAAAACATCGCGAGGAAACCTGCATGCTTCAATTTCGAGGCATGTATTATACCCACTGTCCGTTACAAGTGGCGACGGGCTCACTCCCCGTCAGACTTTGACAGAGTTTCGGTACTAGTGAAACGTGGATATTCTGTGGTTTCAGAATATCTCTGACTGCCCCACGGGTAATATAGTCGTGAGCATATGCTTATGCTTATTTTAAATAGGTAGAGTATTCTAGTTGTTTCCCGAGACTTGGTTTGCGTGGAATTTTTATGCCGATGTCCTACCACAGTCCTTCAAGTGACATTTTGATTTTGTTTAACGTGTTTAATTCACAAAAGTGACATATTAGACTATATAACTTTAAGGCATACCTACCTAATAAAGTAGACCAGATAACCAGAAGCATCTCTCCCTATATTAACAGTCTATAATCTGATTGGTCAATGCTTTTACATAATAATCGTTGCCTCATGAGCACACTACGAATCTTTAGGTGACTGTTTACTTCTAAAATATGAGAAGATCACTTCTGCAACAGCTGTTAGCAATATGAAAAGTCTTCACACATTCACATTCACAAATAACACCGGTCCAGAACCAAATACTAATTTTAGACTGAGATATTCCTATTATTAGTAAGTATTATGATTTCGCGCTCGATTTCAGTTCAAATCTTCTCGACCAATTAATTATGCGCTTCCTGCCATCAGCCTGCGCAAGAGTGCTTGCCAACGCGTCCGAGCTTTCCTTTTGCAATTTATTGTTTTAACTTTAGCAACTGTTGATGTATCCGTGAAGATAGCTTTGTATCTGCATAATAAAAGATCAAGACTGCCTATCGTCTTATATTGCAGTATTTTATAAGGATTTATTAGGTTATTTATAAAATTTATTATAGTATTAACATCTCACAATGGTTAATGTACAAAATGTCTAAATTCTCTTCTAAATATCGTAAAGTTCGGCCGCACATACACTATCTGAAATTAAAAATGCAGCTGAAACACAAAACCGATTTATAAAGTGCTTAATTTTACACCAATTCTATTCGTTATGACTATTTTAATTGTTAACCCACCAAAACGACAATGGGCACAAGGATTCCTACAGCGACTGCCGCTAACGAAGCGATTTTGTATTTATGCCTCCTCGCGTTCACATTCATGTAAGCTTCGAACCTATGGAATCCTTTCACGTCGTAATTCATTCTCGCGTATTCATGCAACTGTATAACGAATCCAGGGTTTGGATTGATGAATCTCCTTCTCTGCCTGACGAAGTTGTACGCCTGATCGAAGTTTAATCTGTACTTTTCCATAATAAAGGCGATGACCAGGGTCGCTGATCGAGATACTCCGAAATGGCAGTGCACAAGCACGTTTCCTTTCTGCAGTCCCTCGTTGATGAAGGCGTTGGCCATTGGGAAGTAGGGCAGCAGATTGGTTTGAGGAGTGTCATAGGCCCTAATGAAGAGTGTACTGATATTGGTATCCATAAAAGTTGATTTCGGTAGCCTATGAGCCTCAATTGTGAGCACATGGGTGATATTAAGATATCGCAATACATTTTTGTCTGCAGCCGCCCTAGCATTGCTGAGATAAAGTCCTGGGATTATTTCGCTGTAACAGGATTGAGTGCAGAGGTCGATTTTATGGTAGAGTGCTTTCCTGGACCAGTGTTTTAGTCCAGAAAATGCAACGACAGGGTTTGGGATGTTGAGGAAGGCGACTATGAACGAGCTACTAAACATTACCAGGAGTAATCCTTTGGCAATTAACATAATAATCTTCCCGGGTAGTTCACATTTTCTTTTTTAGGGATTTTCTATTTTTTTTGGTTATTAAAGTAGCACTATGGGATTTTTTGTGGCATCTGAGAACATCTGTAAGGAGTGACTGACGTTTGATGTTTGTTCTCTTCTGTCACTTTCGTTGATCTGATGAGGTTCCGTATGTTTTGTATTATGTTCTTTTTTGGGTCTGAAACAGAAAGAAGGTCTTATTGTCAAACTCAAACTCAAACTCAATATGTTTTATTCAAAATAATATCACATGGATAATGGATAGCTTTCTGACGTCATTATTGCCTCTACCACCGCGTCGGAAGGTGTTCCGTTGCAGAGAAGATGCGGCCAAAAACTCTACAACACACATCTTTTAAAAAATATATAAAAAATACACTTACAAAATACAATATTGAATTACATAGTGTAACATTGTCAAGACCAGACATACATATTTAATATATTTAAGAGGCCGAGATACTGTACGATCAAAATTATGATTGTTTTCAGATTTTATATTTTACTAGCTGTGCCCGGCATGCCTTACAATGCCCCTTTTTTTCCCGACAGTTTTTTTTCTTAAACCTAATTCGGTCCATTACGAATAGTTTAACAAAAAAATTTGCCTTGTCCTTGCCCAGCAGTGGGACATTGAACACTACGTAAAATCTGTCCAGTCGTACTCAAGCACAGACCATGTTCTTAAGCTATGGCGTTACCAAGGAAAACAGGGATTCATTTTTAAGATTCCGTACCCAAAGGGCTATCTTAGGGACCCTATTACTAAGCTTACGTTGTTCGTCATTCCGTCCATCCGTCCGTCCGTCCTACCTATTCAGGGCTGTAACTTTTGAATCGTAATAGCTATTATAGATAGTCGAAATTTATATATCTATTGTATAATATATATTCTATACATAATATGTATTTTAGTCGATTTCGGCTACATTTAACCAGGCATTTTTATAATGAGATCCCCAATCTGGGCTCGGTACCTAGATCCCCAATATTTTCTCCCACTTTGATTCCTCATGACTGTCTATATGCTATCTTGTTATAAAAGATGCAGAAGATTTTGAAAGATTATGCTTGATACGAAGTTTTAATGTAGAGTTTCTAGTGGAACTACGATCAGTACAGTGTATGTTCCTAACAGATATCACGGCAAAGAGCGGTCGTACGCTGCTCTCATCTAACGGGTTCCTACCTTCACCTATTTCGACTGAGATGATGATGATGATGCTGCAACTAAGATAATATTGAATAAGAGTTTTCTATGTAATATTAAATACAAATAGCTCCTTGAAAAGTATTTTCAAATCCTTCTAATAACAAACAATTTGGAATCGTTACGCGTTGACCTACTTATACTGTATGTAGAGCGTCGAATATTGAGCTGGTGTCGACAAATGCACCGGTTTCATAATAACCTGTGAAAATCCGCGAGTTTCCAAGTCAAATTAAAAACTCTTTATCAAACTTCAAAACGCGTGCTTTGTATGAAATATTGTACTAAAAATTTAATAGTGACGTCATTGTTTTTCGTCATCGTTTTGATACTTATTATAGTTTATCCAGTTATTAAAAATAGTATTCAAGCAACAGCTTTACTGAAAATGTGAGTTTAGCGTTACTTTCAAACGGTTTATTTACTGAGCAGTTAAAACTAAAACATATTTTATGTAGTCAACTCCCCTATTACTGTAGATAATTAATTGTCAATAATAATTAATTTTGTGTTCATACAGGGTGTGTATTTAAATGAGTTACATAATTAAGGTACGTGCTTCAGACATTCAAAATGAACAACTTTCAATATGGAGCCACCATCAAAATCGTGAACACAAAATAATTATACTCTTTTGTAGAAAATGTCACGGGATGCCTGGAAAAAGTATGGAACAATTTCCTTTTTAAATCATTATTTTAAAAGCTTAGGAGACTATGTCGCACTTCTATTGTACCTATACCTAGGTACATGTCGTCTACATAACACTTTCTACAGCGTAAATGCTACTATGCTACTAATATATAACAGTTATTATGTAGACGCAATTACATTGTAGACGATATAAGTCGCCTAAGCTATTAAAATAAAATTGTTTACATACGTTTTGGTAGAGTATCCATTGGAATTTTTCTTTCAAATAACACCTTTCAGTCTCGATTTGAAGTGAATCTCGATTTAGAAGTGAAAGTTGTTCAGTTTGAAGCACAACCTATCCAAAGACTGACCTGACCGGGCTTTGCTAAACTTTAGTAATCGTTTCCAATACGCCAATGAGCGACTAATATCATCATAATCACACCACTGCTCCACTGCTGGACATTGGGTCCTCAAAGGATTGCCATAACAACCGATCCTGCGCTGTCCTCATCCAACGAGATCCCGTCGCTTCACTAGGTCGTCGTTCCACCTTGTGGGGTCTACCCACGCCACGCTGCGCTGTTCGGTACGCGGTCACCACTCGAAAACTCTTTGGCCCCTCATACATTTTCTTCAAATGGAAAATTTTCATCCGGTTTGTCTAAACAAAATTCAGTCGCATTCGCTTCAAACTCAAAGAATCGAAGCCAAATCTTCGTTTCTTTTCTGTTTAAAATGTTCTAATTAATGGTTGAATCCATTCTTAAAGATTTTCTCATGAATCCATTTGAGTAATGGAGTTTGGGATTTGGCTCCTGTTCGGAGATATAAATCTGACGGATCCACAATGTCAGTTGAGGTTTCGGTGATATTGGGCGGCGAAGTTATTGACTTCATGAGCAATAAGGTTGGAAGTAGAAAAAACATTTTGTTCAGGGTACTACGTAACTTAAAATTTTAGCCTTTATTATTTTATTCATGGCAACTGTGGGTTGATGGCCCGATAGCTCAGTTGGTATTGAACCTAGGCAGGTTCTAATCCCTTAGGGTACATATCTGTATGACGAATCTAAATATTTGTACCCTAGTCATGCTATATCCTTCCTACTAATATTATAAACGCGAAAGTTTGTAAGTATGGATGGATGTTTGTTACTCTTTCACGTAAAAACTACTGAATGGATTTTAATAAAATTTGGCACACAGATAGAATATGATCTGGATTAACACATATGATACTTTTTTAAGGTCTACGCAGACGGAGTCGCGGGCAACAGCTAGTTATTGTTTAATTACTGGTGACCCGCCCCAGTTTCGCCCAGGTGGCGCCACATATCGGGTACAAAACTATCCCATATTTCAAGCTGGAACCAACCACAGTCACAAAATTTCATTAAAATCGGTTGGGTGGTTTCAGAGATTCGCGTTAGAAATTAATGGGAGTGTCCGAACTGCATGTAGTATTATCTTATACTGTGCCTGTATGCATTATCTTGTTCATTTACTGTAATATTTCTTTACAAATAATTAAATAAAAATGCACATGAGTGCATGCTACATAATTGTATGTTGATTGTTATACTCAGTAATGATTTTAAGAGAAATTCCGAATGCGTAAATGCGCGCTGCAGACAAACGAAGTCTGATGATATTTTCAATACTTACCAATCAAAGTCAATTAAATATTTCTGAACCTATCAAGAAACAAATCTCTATGCTTGTATCTTGTCCGATTTTCGTTCAAATATGCAGTTTCAATACTAGGATTAATTTAAGATTTGTATGGAAATCTTTGAGGCACTGTAACTTTAAAACTATACATTTTAACGAAAATCTGACAAGATACAAGCATAGAGATTACTTTCTAGATTGTTTCTGAAATTTCACTGACTTTAATTGGTTAGTATTGAAAATATAACCATATTTCGTTTTTATGGAGCGCGCCAACAGTAATATACCCTTAATAATAATAAAAAGCCGTGGTGGTCCACTGGCGAGTAACCTTGCCTGCCGTGCAGGAGGCGACGGTTCGATCCCCGTCTAGGCCGACTTTTACCAATGATTTTTTTCGGAATGTATGTACGATTTGTAACACCACTGACTTTTCGGTGAAGGAAAAGATCGTGAGGAAACCTACATGCTTCAATTTCAAGACATGTATTGTACCCACTGTCCATTATGAGTGGCGACGGGCTCACCCCCCGTCACACTGGACAGAGTTTCGGTACTACTGGTAAAATGTGGATGTTCTGAGGTTTTAGAATACCTCTGACTACCCCCTCGGGGAATATAGTCGTGAGCA
This sequence comes from Agonopterix alstromeriana, assembly GCA_963924505.1. Classification (NCBI taxonomy): domain Eukaryota; kingdom Metazoa; phylum Arthropoda; class Insecta; order Lepidoptera; family Depressariidae; genus Agonopterix; species Agonopterix alstromeriana. Next base: position 4,549,528 of record OZ004685.1, on the reverse strand, counting down.
TATGCTTGTGCTAATAATAAAAACATTTCAACATTAAATCTAAGTTTTGATTTCGAACCCATGACCTTTGGTCTCACAGTCTAGTGTGGTAAACATCACCAATGGTTTCTCATACTTATTAGTATATATAGAGGTTTTGGCTTCGATCTCTTTAAGATCGTTTTGTAATGCTTATCCGAGCATTTTCTACGTTAACAATATGCACCGTTTTTATGAAATATTGTGAAACCGTTTTTAACTGGTAATATTTGTTGGAATTAAATAGTTGTGCATTTTTTTACAGTTGGTTCAACGAAAAATAAAATCTGTTCTAATTAGAATAGAATGTGTGTCACTAGGAAAAAAACAATTCATATAAAACAGTTCGTTCGGATAACGAAAATATTGGCAAGTTTTAAACTTCCAATTGGGACCATATCAAAGATCTTCTCGGTCTTTGGTACTTTAATTATTATAATTTACAGAGCAATAAACTTTACTCACTACCAAGAACTATCGAAATTTAACTAAGACTAATAGAGTTGCAATTCTGAGAACAGAACTATACTATACTGCAGCCGATCTAAATCACAGCGATCGACGATGCGTACGCGCTATTTATCTCCCTCTGGATCCAGGCCGACCTGATCATTTAGGTTAATAGCTCCACTGCACCCACTAATCCTACTTTAGTTTTATATCAGTACCTATTTATAAAGTTCGCAAGATTTATATGAGGTATTCAAGTTTTAGGTATGAGTGTAGTGTACACAATGAGGGGTATATTTCGGGAGCGTCCGACGGCGCGGCGGACCCTACTTCAGCAGTGTGGCAGCGGCAGGCGCAAGACGCGAGCGCTCCGTCCGACTTCCTTAGTTCCTTAGTGACCAGTGAACTCGTGCAGTGACCGCTATAAGTGTAAGTTAGGCAGTGCTTTAGCTTCGAGTGCTTCAGTGCTTCAGTGGTGTCGCCGCGCGGATTAAGTGAACAATTAACTCTTCTAACATGACAATGCTGTGCTAACATACTAATGCATGACCGCAGTCGGCGAGGGTTGAGGTCAGAGTGGTTTTTGAGTGTTGCGTGGGCAGGTTCGTGGGCTGGGAAATTTGATAAGGCGATGTGTGTCGACGGCGAGCCACTTTTGTATGCAGCGGCTGGTCGGGCGGGTGAGGCGGACTATTTTTGTACGGGCGTCCGCGTCGCCTAGCGATATTTCGGCTATTTTCCGAGCGCAGCCGCTAGCGACGGCCGCGTTTCATTAATCTGGATATTATGAAGTTTGTGACAGGCACAGCGCGTGCGCCGGCCGTTTTATGTTTCATTCCAGGAGTAGGTTACAGGGGCGAAGGGAAAACGTGGCGTTTTATAATGGTTTGGCTTTGCATGGTACTGATAATGTTAATAGTAAACTCTAACATTGAACATCCAAGAATTGTCATATAGTACATAATATAGAGAGTTATGTAAATTGTAATTATATCTGAAAACAAGAAATCTAAGATTACTTTTAAACTATTTTCTGCCCTACGGCAGCGCATAGTGCGAAAATTGTTTTGAAATCGCGTAGGTAGCACTGTTTTTCCATGATTTGTGTAAATATTATTCCAGACTGGAATCTAACTGCCGTGCAGTACCTGTTTCTAATTTGATTATGAAAGTATAGACACGATTAATCAGATACTTTATTATTAACTCCTGCTGTCATTATTGCCTGTCGCACTGGACAGAGTTTGGGTACTAATAGTGAAACGTGAATGTTCTGAAATTTCAGAACATAGTCGTGAGCATATGCTATTGTATTTGCTGTTCTAATGTTGAGCAAAGGTCTCCCTCCGTTCTCTCCTAGAGTTCGTGTTCTGCACCCTTATTAAATCAGATATAATAAGATATTGTATCCAATGTATGAACTCTCCAGCACATAGGACATAAAGAGAGCCTCCCTGAGTGGCGTACTAAACCCAAGATACGTCAGGTGCTCCCTGAACGATTGTTCAATTGCTGCATGACTAGCAACTGTCTTGGTTGACAAATCTCTTCACCACGATGACAAGTCGAACACTATTGCGTGCTATCGGCTCGATAGAAGAAGGAATAAACCTACTTGTATCTCAGAAGTAGGTTAAAATCGACTTCCTAGACTTTCTAATATAGTAAAAAGGGTGTTTCTTAACTGAAACTGGTGCTACTACAGCTAACAACTGAGTAAGTTTGTTAGCAAAAGTATATTAGTGTCTTATAGGGTCCTTCTTAATATGCTGAAATTTTTAAGGGGATGATCAGACCATCAATCTGAACAACTTTCTCTATCGGCCCAACATCGAAATCGCAAAAATAAAAACAGTTGTTCCATACTAAACTGCTAATCTAACCGAGCCAAATGTATGGGACAGTTGTTTTTTTTCGTAATTTCGATGTTTGTTGCCGTAGAGAAAGTTGTTCAGTCGGTCAGTCAGACGGTCATCCATCCCCTTAAAAAAGTGTCAGCATATTAAAAAGGACTCTATATACAAACTTTTTACTTTGTTTCTTAACTGCTAAATCAGGTCACGATAACTGCTCGCATGGTTCATGATCGATCTACGAAATTCGAAAACTATTAAAAACAAAGATACTTAGTTGTGTAAGGGATTCGATTTATAATTGCTTGTGAAAAATCACTGACGACGCAATCACTTTCAGTGTTAACATAATCTAACATATTCAATAAATATTCAAAATAAACCTAAAACTAATATGTACAAATAGGCCAGAAAATCTCCAAAGCTTTAGTTTCTCGCCAACAAAGAATTCGAAAATATCGAACACTGCAACGTTAAATAAAACAAACACAATTTTCAAGTTTCAAAGCCAACCATTATACGCTCTCGTTCAGAAACCTTGGTACCAACTAATGCATAGAATTATTATAAGTGCATCCATCAATTATAGAATCTTTACATAGGTACCTACCTCCTATTTGTACCTAGATTTGTATAAAAGTCTGTAACGTCTTCAATAGTATTACACAAAGTATATTTTTCGGTTAATTATAAAACTCGAAACATAATTAACTGGTATTGTACCCACTGTCCATTATGTGGCGACGGGCTCACCCCCCTTCACACTGGACAGAGTTTCGGTACTACTGTTGAAACGTGGATGTTCTGAGGTTTCAGAATATATCTGACTACCCCCTCGAGGAATATTGTCGTGAGCATATGCTATGCATAATTAACTGCTTGTTCTTTATTTTCTTCTTGACCTGCAAACTCAATTTTTGCGGTTCACAAGATTGTTGAGTTTTTGTTGAATGTGCGGAAATTATGTTACTGATTAATAAAATTATTATAATTAACCATTATGCTGAAATTCTTTTTAACTGAAGCATAGTTTGGTAATGGAAGGTATTTTTTGAAATTAATTTTTTACGATTACGAAACATGAAATGTTTTATTCAAAATATCACATAGATTTCTAACATAATTTTTTTTGACTTCACCACCGCGTCGGAAGGTTTTCTGTTGTAGAGAAGATGCGGCCAGACTCTACAAACTACTCTCATACAAATTGTCAATTTGTATGAAGTCATATCATAAGAGATAGCGATGAAAGCACAGTACCGTATTGGTATGTAGCGGGTTCAAGCCCTGTCCAATACCTACTAAAATTTTTCAATCTGTTATTTGAAAAGTCATAACGATTGCGATTTCTAAAAAGCACAATATCGAATGTTTTCAATACCTACTTCTAACCAACGAATAAGAAATGCTCTTCGTAGCTTCTAATTCTAACTACAAAAGACAAATGATCTTCCGAACAGTCCTGTGACCTGTCACGTCTTCGGTTCATACTTCAACGTTCACTTCGTGGACGTTGATCGATGCATCATCGGAGCATCGAACCCGCTGTCGTCTAGAACGAACCATTGTTAAATATAGAACCGATAGTTATCTAAATGTTAGTACATACTTCTCAAGCAGACATACCTTTGATGCCATCAATTCGAACCACAGTGACTTAGGCTCTTGGTACGAGTTAAACAATATTCAACCACTTGCAGATTCTGCTTTGAAGCAGAGGAAACGCCTATACATCTCCTCTGCGAATATGAAATTCTCATTCACAGCAGCAGTCGCCATCTAGGTGGATATGTAGTAGCAGTGGACATTAGGAATATCTCCCCTCCAAAAGCATAACAAGGTTCATGAAGTTCTTGGGCCTGACCTTTATCAAGGGTGATAGCTACAATAGATCAGCCCCCCTAGACAAAGTGACATTCAAATGGCGTCGACGCTAGTAGAAACGGACAAAATGTATGGATTTGACATTGGCGGCCGAAACATTTTGACGTTGGTTTTCGTCACCTATATACGTCAAGTCCATACATTTTTATGCTTTCTACTGTCGTTAACGCTAATCGAAAGTACTTTGTCTAGGGGCCCTGTCCAGGTTGCGGTAGCTATTGGTTATTGACCAAGCCCTAACAACCAAATAGTAATAATATTACATGGAAAGAAGTCTGTTTAACAATTTGGAATGATTATTGTAATCTTACTTAAATCAAGCAATGTTATTCTTCTCTTAAATAATACGAATAGAAATAGAACGATAATGTATGGTAGCGATATAGACGGGCAGTCAAAAAAAACACAGGAAATAATAGTTATCATCACCACTCCCTTTTGAAACGTGTAGAACACAAACGAACGGTACAAACTTGGATACAAACGTTACAAAACCCCGTTGAAGACTTTTAATGTATGAAATGATTTGTTGTAATAGTATTATTATTCGTAGGTTTGTAGGTAAAGCTAAAAAGTTCAACATTTTAAAAAAAAACTATGCGAATACAGTATTTTTTTCTACTTAAAACACTTTACAAACAAACATAATTCTTAAAATTAACTGGACTAAATAAAGAAGATCAAAGTCCCTAAAGAAAGCCTTTGCTTCCGATCCCTAAGTAGATTTTGTAGGAATCGTTTTTAAAAACTTAGCATCTTCGAATTTTGTCTTAAACAAATACAAAATTGTAAATCAGATTTTGATGTAATATATTTTAGGTCTCTTTCTTTAGTATTCTTTGAAAGCATTTTACGAGCAGTAGCCCTTGAGAGGCTTGCGTTGGGACACAACAGATCCAACACGTAGAGTTCCCTTTGAGATACTTTTATCTAAATGCGACAGGATGCACATGCACCAATCGTGGTCTATCTCTGAATGCATTATGTAAATGCACCATATATTATTCACAATATATTATTCCATTTGGTAACTTTTTAACACAATTACTGTTATCATTAACATCAAGCAGATAAACTAACTGACATATCTTTCAATTTCCTGCATGCTTCAATTTCGAGGCATGTATTGTACCGACTGTCCATTATAAGTGGCTAAGGGCTCACCCCCCGTCTAACTGGACAGAGTTTCGGTACTACTGGTGAAACGTGGATGTTCTGAGGTTTCAGAATATCTCTGACTACCCCCTCGGGGAATATAGTCGTGAGCATATGCTTATATCTTTCAATTTACTATTGACTAGCAAGACTCATTTCGCTAACTCTTGCCAAAACATCAATAATATTTTAAAATAAGTAGCCTATTCATTATTCATAAAATATGACTATAATTATAATTATCATAAGTATTTTATTATGACAACAACCTTGGTCTTTCAGTTATGGGTCAGTATTTCTGATTGATCGTCTCATCTGTGACCTAATAAATACATTTATACAGGGTGTAAGAAAACACCCTAGTAATACTAAAGGGGTTGCTTCAGACCATAAAACTGAAAAATTTTCAATATGGAGCCAAAGTCGAGAAAAAGTTAAAAAAATTCCACTCTTTCATACAAAACTGCAGCATCAAATATTGTACCCAAGTAATTCTATTCTTGTTAGAAATGTGAAAGTTGATCAAAACATCAAAAGCAAATAGGTGACCGAATTATTTTTCACTTTTTAAATGTTTTTTTTTTGGCGTTGGGGGTTTTTTAAATTTGTAATTAAATGTTATTTCATAATTTTTAAAGTTACATGAACATTACTGAACCGATTTTATGAATCAAAGCTAAGAACACTCTCGCAAAAATTAGCTTTCTATTTAAAAAACCGCATCGATATCGGTCCACCCGTTTGGGAGCTACAATGCCACAGACATACAGACTGACAGACAGACCGACATAGGCGTCAAACTTATAACACCCCTCTTTTTGCGTCTGGGGTTAAAAATAAGGCTAATTGATGTAGGCAAGGTTGCTATGCAAAGTCGAGACGAATATAGAAATGAATCATTCAGGTAGGAAAAATGCCAAAACCCTTATAGTTCTGAAAGTCAAAGCGTTTATGAAAGTGACACTTAAGACAAGAATGACTTCATTAAACATGCAACACGACTGCTAAGTTTGCCAGATCTGATAACGACAGACAGATGTGCAATTAGATACTTTACAGGATGGTGTAGAAAATATTTAGCTATTTCAGAAGATATTTGATAAAGCAGCTACAAGCTTCGTCAAAACATTGAAAAACACGCTCAGTCAAATAACCCGCCCCTTGTCGAACCTGGCGCAAAGGAGACCAAAACGTTGCCACGCTGAATTGCAATTTGATAAATCTAGAATGTCTAGATTGTCTAGAATGAGCCTAACGCTTCTACCGTATAAAACAAAACGGCCAACTTTCATAGGTTGGTGTGCGTGAGTCGTTATAAAAACTATGTCTGTGTGCGTGTATATGGCCTATCCATACACACGCACACAGACATAATTAGTTTAGAGGCCAGTACTGGTTGAAATTTTTTTCGACGCTTTCTTCTACTGTTTCTTATCTTGACATATACGAGTAACTTATCCAAGATATTAGCATTGATTATTATCCAAGCACTCTAAGTACAATTTGAGGGCACGGGAGTAAAACAACGAATAATAAAAACCGTACCGTACCTTTTATCGAAGCGATTCGGAGTGTTTTTGAACGTTCATAACTTCGGTTATTGGATTTGAATTATTTTCATAATTTCTCTTGCAGCATACGCTGAAGAAAAAAATCGGATGTGTAATGTGAAGTCATTAGCATTGGACACGCACACCCTCCCTGAGGAAGGCCTATGCACTGTAGTGGGACGTATACACCATGGAATCGGGATCGTTTTGAAGCCGGAACAGGGTGGTTTAGACTATTTTACTTTAAAAGTTAACGACCGTACCGTTGACGAATTGCCATTGTATTATATCTTTCATCCAAATCCGTTCAGCCGTTTATGCATGATTGAGTGACAAACAAACTCCAAACTTTGACGTTTATAATATTAGTAGGAAAGCCCACATTTACCAACAAGTTTCGTTTGTTTCGTTTCTGCGAGATGTTGTTTGCGACAACCTTTAGTAGGTTCCTAGTCGTGTAGGAAGGAATATCACACTAGTAAATATTACAGATTTTATATTCTGGTATCCAATTTTTACGACGTTTTCCTTCATCGCCGAGCTAATGAATGTTACAAATACTAAACAAAAGTATAAATATATATGAACAACACATGACAGAAGCGGAAGCTTGTTTCTATATAGGCCGTGACCACTCTGTGATTTAGATATAGATTTTTTTTAAATAACATAATCATAGTGTGACATAAAGAAAACTTAGAACATGCTTTAATTTCGAGAATTACATTGTTTCCACTGGCTGCGAAAAGTAATGAAGGGCTCACAACCTGTCACGCTGAACAAGAGCTTGGGCACTACTAGCAAGTAAAATTAAAAATCTGAAGGGCAACCTGCAGGGCAAAGGCCTCCTCCCAGGATTAAGGGTCTCACTACTAGTGAAAAAGTCGTGGTGGTCCAGTGGCGAGTAACCTTGCCTCCTGTGCAGTAGGCGATGGTTCGATCCCCATCCAGGCCGACTCGTACCAATGAGTTTTTCGAAATTTATGTACGTTTTGTAACACTACTGGCTTTTGTTTCGGTGAAGGAAGACATCGTTAGGAAACCTACATGCTTCAATTTCGAGACATGTATTTTACCTACTGTCCATTACATGTGGCGACGTGCTCACTCCCCGTCACACTGGACAAAGTTTCGGTACTACTAGTGAAACGTGGATTTTCTGAGTTTTCAGAATATCTCTGACTACCCCCTCCGGAAATGCATACTACTAGTGAAAGTTAGATGTTCAAAATATCCTATAATTAGAAAAACTCTGTCTACAACAGGAATATAGTCGTAAACGTAAATTTTTTAGTTTATATTTAATGTCCTTATCCTCTCGGCTGGCCATAGGCCATTTTAAAATCTCCAAACCCCTTTTATAAATGCTTGTCTTAATTATTCAACATCATCCTGTGATTCTGTAGATAATAGGTAGACACCGCCAAGACAACAATGTCACTTTGAGAGTACTAATGAGACAAATTGTGAACTGCCTACGTTTATAACATTTTTGTAGATATGAGTAATTTTGTAACGAAGCGTAAACATGTTGTTTTATTATTTTATTTAAAAGTTATTCTTCATATTGGAAATAGTTGTCTTACAATGTTACGTATTTACAATTGGGATGATAAAATATGGTATTAATTACTTTTAAAAAATTGTTTGATATCTTAAACACTAAACTGACATTAATTTTTGAATATTTTTAAATAACTGAAATTTAAGTGTTTAAAATTTACGATTAGAGCGAGAGTTATATACAAAATATGTCAAACGAGCTGTCAGATAAGCAAACAAGAACTTATCCAAAAGTGGTGAAACCGGCTATTAGTCTTGCAAATTATCATCATAATTTTTCATAGCTATACAGGGTCCTTCTTAATATGCTGACACTTTTTTAAGGGGATGATCAGACCATCAAACTGAACAACTTTCTCTATGGCACCATCAAAGAAATCGCAAAAAAAAATCTGCTGTTCCATACAAAACTGCAAACCTACTCAAGCCAAATGTATGGGTACAGCTGATTTTTTTTTCACGATTTGTCTGTTGCTCCCATAGAAAAAGTTGTTCAGCTTGATGGTCTGATCATCCCCTTAAAAAAGTGTCAGCATATTAAGACTGACCCTGTATAGCTATGAAAAATTATGATGATAATTTGCAAGACTAATGTCCGGTTTCACCACTTTTGGATAAGTTCTTGTTAGCTTATCTGACAGCTCGTTTGACATATTTTGTATGAAATATATAGTCAATAATTGGTGAAACAGGCCCTAAATAAACTTATGTAGGAGTAAAATTCCAAGATAATTTGAGTTCCACTTTTCTGAAACTTTTTTTGACCCAAAAAAAACCCCATGTCATTAAGCCTAAAAAAATTACTTCATTAATAAAACTACAACTTTTGAAGGAAGTTGTAGCCATGTTTATAATCACCCTGACACTTTGACTATTTATATGAGGACTGGTTACGCGTGTAATTCTACTAACAAACATTTCTGCCACTTTTTGCGGGGGGCGAGGTAAAATGAGATCCGCAACTTTGGATTTTATTCCCCATAACTTTAGATTCTAATTTTGAATGTTAAAAATCATGAAAAGTAGTCTCGTGTGAACCCCAAACGTTCTTAGTTCGAAGTTATTATTTCGCAATTATAGGCTGTCTCGTTTAGTGATTAGGTGTAAAATTGAATGTAAATGCACAAGATCAATTGTGCTTATACCGTGGCAGAGGGGAAATGCTACCGCAAGGCTAGTCCTTATAATAATTAGTCAAAGCCCTGACATAAATACGGTCACGTGTTTATGTACATAACATATAATTTAACCAGAAAAATCTCCGCAAACATCTAACTTCTAACCTTCGCATCAACTCATCACTAAAATAGCATCCAGTTGAACCTACTACGACTATTCATAGAATATATACAGCAGAAGGCCGTAGCATAAATATTTTTCACACAAGATTATCACCTGTCCCATTCGCACTCAACCATGGGCATATCACTGTCTCCCTCAGGATGGACACAAGCCAAATTTTCGTCATGACAACGTTACGAAATATAAAATCTAATTATGAAAATGTTATTAATAATGCATTTGTTTTAATAATTAGTTGTTTAATAATTTATAGTAATTGACAAGTTAAAACTGTATGTTGCAAAAGCCTGGCTGGCAGAAGTCAATGTTCAATGATGAAAGGAGTAATTAAAACTAAATTGATATTCTAAATTCGGTTACGGACTAGTATTAACGATGTGGGTTAAAGAACCGGCCGAGTGTGAGTTGGACTCGCGCACGTAGGGTTCCATACCACCATAGAATGTTAACAAAAAAAGTATGTTATCTCCAGGATCCTTAGTAGAAGTGCCACACACACTTAGAGTAGGTATGCACAATAATCATACCATGACGCTTGTATTTTTACCGTTTTAATCACAGAGCGATAAGAAAAAACGTTGATAAAACTAAAATAAAATTTCAACTGTCTAGCTATTACGGTTCAAAAGTTACAGCCCTATATAGCACAGAATAGGTTCCCGTTTTCACCCTTTGTGTACGGAACCCTAAAAACAAAGTGTTCTTTATTGACAAGACAAATAATATAAAAGTTAACCTGTAAAGTAACTGTTATTCATTTGGATATAAACAGTCAACTTTAAGTAATATTTCATCAGGTGGTTTAGACCAACAAACTGAATAACTTTCACTATGGAGCCAACATTGAATAAAAATTAACAAATCTGTTGTTTCAAACAAAACTGCGATGTCGAAAAATCTTCGGTTCCATATACAGGGTGTTAGGTTAATCAGTTGCATTAATTTAAGAGGTGATTGTACCCATGATACTAAAAAATTCCCTAAGAAACCTATAAGAAAAACGCAAAAAACTTTTTAAAATTACATTTAGTGTGGAAAGTCAATTTTTTTTTTCGAATTCTCTGTAGGTTTCTTAGGGAAAGTTGTTCAGTATCATGGGTACAATCATCCCTTAAAGTAGTGCAACTGTTTACCCTAACACCCTGCATTCGAGTTGAGTACACAAGGCACTGTAGTTTTGTATGAACCAGCTGATTTTTAAAACTTTTTCATTACAACCTCATGGTATACCTACTGGTTTTCACATAAAAAAACTGTCAAAATATAAAGAAGGAACCTGCAGATATTACCTATTTACATGGCCCTTCTTAATGCATATCTTATTTTGTGTAATTTTGAAAACAAAACTATGAAACCACCGGCTATTTTATACATCAACATTTATTTTAAACAAGAAACAATTACTTCTATTCGAATTCCGAGTAGAAATATCTCGACAATCTCGATTAAAATCGAGTAACAGTTGGCGAACAAATAGTAGCAAGTGAAGATAGCAGTTGGTCACGTTGATCATTAAAATTAGTCATTGTCACCGCTAATTTAAAAAGCTAAACAGTTTGGCACAGGCTCCTACCTACTGCTCCTGCATGAGTAAGTAGCTATTGTAATTTCTACATTTCACAACATTATTCTTCCTTTGCAGACCGCCCGAGCGCGCTGCTTACAACAAAGTTAGATCCTATTTTCAATAATAACCAATTAACGTCAATAACATTTCGAAACACGATATAGATACTTGTACCTTTGTCTGTTGTTTGTCCAATTTTCGTTAAAATCGAAGACGATGATCAGTCCATCAAAGCGAACAACATTCTCTATGGGACCAACATTGAAATAGCGAATAAAAAATCAGCTCTCCCATACATTTGGCTCGAGTAAGTTTGCAGTTTTGTATGGATCAGCTGTTTTTTTTTTCACGATTTCGATGTTGGTTCCATAGAGAAAGTTGTTCAGTTTGACGGTCTGATCATCCTCTTAAAAAAGTGTCAGCATATAAAGAAGGATCCTGTATACAGTTTCAATGCTAGGATTTATTTTTGAAACATTGTTTGGCATCGAAAAAGGGATCGAAGATATTCCACCAGGTTCGGTGATGCGGCTTGGACCGCCCAGCCATGACACAAAAAAGTTATACCAGACCCACCAGTCATGTGTTGGATATTTTTACACCATACCTATCTAAAACAGTAACAAAAGATTTTTACAAAAAAAAAATTATATTATGGTATTTAGGTGTCCTTGGCCCCAAAACAGATTTTTGGATTTTTTTGTCTGTACGGTAATCTGTATGTTTGTTTTATTTAATTTGGTACCGAGCTTATAGTGCTGCCCTCAATCGAATTTTTATTTCTAAACAATTATTAAACATTTACAAAAACCAGAATATCACATATTAGTCACTGTTGGATTCCAATTTATCGGAACATTACGGGTTATTATGTTTTATGTTTCTAGTTATCATCGTTGAAACCGCCAAAAGTGGTTACTTTTGGCGATTCTACAGAGAGTTACTACAAACATTACAAGACAAATCCATAATGATCCGATAAATTGGAGATCAGCAATGATACGCCGGCAAGAGTTTCAAATAACCCGGAACTACCATATCATAGAGCTATTATAAATTGATAGCCTTTCGGCGGTTTTCGACCACAAATAAAAATGACTACAATTAGAATTGACCAGTTCTACAAATTACCACTTACGCGGTATAAATAAAACAAATGATTATTTGCACTGAAACAGAGTTAATTAAAAACAATTTAATGTTTACGTAAAGATTTTTGCACAGACGAGTGAAACAATTATACTCATTTCAAAATCACCAAGAGGTCACTCTACGCTCATACTACGGCGTAGCCCTCTCGAGATCTCTACGAGGTTCGTAGCATTTACATCGTAGCACATGCACAATGAAAACAAGTTTAATATGATTATAATTGTGGGTATAGTATAACTATATAATAACGTTATATTAATCGTTTATAATTAATTTCATGTGAATAAGGCTGCCAAGAAAATTTAGATTTTCTAGCAATTTTTCAAATGAAACTAGGTTTTTGCACACGCACCGCTCAGTAATTTGCCACAGTAATAAACTGTAGTTTTACTGGTGGATTTAACACCTATTTTAATGTGTACAGTCACATAGTTAACTATAATTGTTGGTATTAACAGTTATTGGCAGTTTTAACGACTGCCGGACGGACGGATGTTATGGCTAATTCGCGAAAAATGTAATCAAAATATTTGGTTTATTATGTGAAAATTATATATTCAAATTTTAAACCGATGTTAACAAATTTTTTTAGTATACAAGTCCGCGACTATGTTTCTTTTTGGGGATGATCTGAAACATTGCTACAACTACAACATTTTTAAACATGCTTTTGTAACAAAGCTCAATTTACAAATAAAATAAAATAAATGGCCCCTGGTGTAAATTATACAAGGTGTAACAAAACACCCTGAACATATTTAAAGGGGGGTTTACCCATCCAACTGATCAACTTTCGTTTGAGTCAAGAAGGTACTGCAGTTTTGTATGAAACAGCAGATTTTTCATTTTTTGTTGTTTTTGGCTCAATAGTGAAAATCGTTCAGTTTGATGGTCTGAACCACGATGATGATGGTATAAAGATTTAAAACGAACAAAAAAACTTAATTTTAAACGCATATATAATTAACTAAAAATTCATGTAACAATATGAGTAACAATACATAGTTGTTATGAACACTTCAAAACAATAGGTTTATCAGAGTATTAATAGATTAGCCAACTGTTTGTGTTCCCTGACTGAAATAGCATCTCAGGTACATATTAACAATGTTCACAACCACTGGCATAGTTTAATTATAATAAATAAATATCTTGGACATTGTCACACAAATTATCTAGTCACATTTTAAGTACCAGAATCGAGCCTGGACTTGTATTATGATGACTAGACAACGATATATAATACATATATAGATACAAACAACCATGACTTGGGTACAAATATTCATATTCATCATACAAATATTTGTCCCTTACGGGATTCGAACCCGCAACCCTTGGCACAGCAGGCAGGTTCACTACCGACTGTGCTATCGGGCCGTCCATTAATAGCATCGTAACCTAATTGTAACATTTATTTAATAGTTTGGTTGCCGTGTGGTTCCGGCTTAGAATTGACCACAATATTTCTTCCAGTAGTTGTCGTACGAGGCGACTAAGGCATAAGGTGGTTATGCAGTGTTCTTGAAGGCGAAACGCCTTGCCACTTATCATCACTTGACACGTAATTCAAGTTTTTACAACTTTGTGTGCGTGCATAGCGATAGGTATAATTTTTTTCAACGTGTTCGGAGCTTTGACTGTCTATCTAGACATATAACTTATCAAGGCTACCCTGGAGCAAGAACAGTTGAACGGCGGAAGTTGACATTTAGTCTTCTTGCCCCGGAGTCACGTTACAGGTTCTGACACGAGCACTTGTCTTGCGTGGTGTTCGCGCAGTTCGCGTATTTGCCTGCCACGAGGCTCCGCAATCCGCAATCTCTTCATGATCTAACTTCAAAAACAATCCGTGGGATTGGGATATTAACACGCAGTTGCAGAAACGCTCATTAAAGTTAATCCTCCATTACATCTCTTGCTAGCTTTTATTACGTCAACAAGACAAAAAGTGACAGCAAGAGATTTAATGTAGGATTAACTTTAATGGGCGTTTCTGACATTTTGGAGTCAGGTGGCCGCGTAGTACAAAAAAGTGGTTATGTCGATAAGGACTGCAATAAAGTAGCGATCTCCTTTTTTAACTATAGCGAAAAAAAAAAACCTAACCTTTTTTTAAATGCTATGTGCATCTCTTATTGAATGAATCGGACAATACACGTTCCGACCTCTATTACTCCCTCCACGTTGTAACGTCATCTTTTTAGTGTCTGAACCATTTCCTTTCTATCTAAAATACAATCATTCATAGAATGGAATGATATCTACATCCATATTAGTTCAGCAAATAACAGGTACCTATACGAAATATATCATTCATAGAACGGAAATGGATAGCATATTGAAATTGCTGGTGTAGTACCAACAATGCGCACCCACGTACGGGACGCAGCGTCGGTTTATAACGTTATAAACACATTAGGTTTAGCGTGGTGTGGTTACTAGGAACAACCCACGTGAGATCGTGACCTAAATATAATTTGTTATTTATTGATTTAGTGTCTGTGTCAATTGTATATATGACTCTGTGTCTATACAACGTGTTAATGAATAAGCGCAAAACCTCATACAACCCAACTGATTTGTAACAAAAAAATAATTTGAAACAATAATTTCATTATTTTGATACTTAAAATTTTAAGTTATTTAAGTTTTGAGACAAAAATTAGCTAAAGCATGTGCTCACGACTATATTCTCCGAGGGGGTAGTCAGAGATATTCTGAAACCTCAGAACATCCACGTTTCACAAGTAGGTAGTACCGAAACTCTGTCCAGTGTGACGGGGAGTGAGCCCGTCGCCACTTATAGTGGACAGTGGGTACAATACATGCCTCGAAATTGAAGCATGCAGGTTTCCTCACGATGTTTTCCTTCACCGAAAAGCCAGTGGCACAAATCGCACATAAATTCCGAAAAACTCATTGGTACGAGTCGTCCTGGACGGGGATTGAACCATCGCCTCCTGCATGGCAGGCAAGGTTACTCGCCACTGGACCACCACGGCTTTTTTTCAGACAAAAATTATTTGTTGTCATTTCAGCAATGAATGGAAGCTCTAGCGTGCTCATGAATACATTTTATGAATCTTGTTTTAGTAGTAAGTAGTGTGAGTGTGCCCGTGCGGTGGGTTGACACCGAGTTCAGTAAATTTTAAATTTAACAAACAAATTATATCAAATTTAAAAAAATATGTTGAAACCATGATAATTCGATTCAGCTCTCGATTCTAAACAAACTACTTTCTAGTTTTGCGTTAATTCATTAACACGTTGTATATACTAGCTATGTAAGCTAGAAGCTACATTAATCGACTCTATATTAATCACGCCTACAAAGTGGTAAATTAAAATCTTGCTAAATTTATTTTTTAGGGTATCTCCCCTACACGAAAAGTGGGGGTGAAAATTTTTTCACGTCTATCCCATGGTGTGGGGTATCGTTGGATAGGTCTTTTAAAAATATTGTGGGTGTGGGAAAGCTACTTTTCGATTTAGGGATCTGTTAGAGAAATGTTAAGCTTTAAAGTGAAAATTTTTGTTAGAGTCAAGTGTCCCCCACCCCTACCAGCTAAACGGTTGTTTCCGGATACGTGAAAAAATTAATGGCAGTAGTGTATATAACGAATTCAAAAGGAAAACTATCACCGCTAAGTAGGCTTTCCAACTTAACGAGTAATAGTCGATCAACTTGTAAAATGTACTTTTTAGACTTAATGAGCCGTTAAACCGTAGTATAAAACAAAAAGCCCCCTTCTAAGTCCGTATATTGTGACGGGCAACTACGGAACCCTACCCTGCGCGTGGCCCGACACGCATTTGGCTGGTTTTTTGTAGTAAGAATTTGGCTAGCTAGAATAAAGAGGTCACTGATACCCATTAAGGGTATATTACTGTTGGCGTGCTCCATACTAACGAAGTCTGGTGATATTTTCAATACTACCCGATTAAACTAAATGAAATTTTGCAGAAACAACCTAGAAACAAATCTCTATGCTTGTATCGTGTCAGATTTTCCTTAAAATGTACAGTTTTAAAGTAACAGTGCCTCAAAGATTTCCATACAAATCTTAAATTAATCCTAGCATTGAAACTGTATATTTTAAATAAAATCGGACACGATACAAGCATAGATATTTGTTCCTAGATTGTATCTGCAAAATTTCATTGAGTTTATTGGTTAGTATTGAAAATATCACCAGTTTTCGTTTGTATGCAGCGCGCATTTACGCATTCGGAATAAACTTCTCTTAAGGGGATATAATTCGGAGCGCGCTCCATACAAACGTACTATGGTGATATTTTCAATACTACCCAATTAAAGTCAATGAAATTTTGCTGAAACAATCTTGATACAAATATCTATGCTCCTATGGAGTCAGATTTTCGTTGAAATATACAGTTTCAATGCTAGGATTAATTTATGATTTGTATGGAAATCTTTGAGGCACTGTAACTTTAAAACTATGCATTTGAACGAAAATCGGACTCTATAGAAGCATAGAAATTTGTTTTTAGATTGATTCTGAAAAATTTCACTGAGTTTAATTGGTTAGTATTGAAAATATCACCATAGTACGTTTGTATGGAGCGCGCTCCGAATTATATCTTCTTAAGAGTGAACATAAATAAATGTGCAAGTGTAATGTTACGAACCTCGGCTGTCAACGTGTCACTCGGCGGCTCCATTGTGATGAACAGGTGGAGGTAATTCTTAGTTTTCAGTTGAAAATTGTGTCAGGGACATCTTTGTTCTGCTATCGCTTCTTTAGTAGTTAGTGCGTAGTTTATTTTTGCACTCGTGGATACACATAACTTTAGCTTAAGAATTTATATTGTAATAGTTATTAAGTCGTGTTATGTTGTAGAGTTTCTGGCCGCATCTTCTCTACAGCGACAACACGTTCCGACGTGGTGGTGGCTTTAAAAAAGATTTGACGTGTGATAAGTGTGCTGCAAGCTCCTATATTGAATAAATTATATTGACTTTGACTTTGACTTTGAAAGGATGGATGGATGGATGCAACAAAATACCCTATTAATATTTAAAAGGGTGGTTTAGGCCATCAAACTGGGCAACTTTTGGTATGGAGAACAGGTTGAAAATTTAAAAATAAATCCTCTGTTCTATACAGAACTGCAAACCTTTTCTTTCTAATTTGTATGGGACAGCAGTTTTTGTTTTCGAGAATTCGACTTTTGCATAGAGAAAGTTGTTCAGTTCGATGATGATCTGATCATCCCGAATAAAGCATCATAAGCATAAGCATATGCTCACGACTATATTCCCCGAGGGGGTAGTCAGAGATATTCTGAAACCTCAGAACATCCACGTTTCACCAGTAGTACCGAAACTCTGTCCAGCCACGGCCAGCCGCGGACAGACGGAAATGGCGAAACTATAAGGGTTCCTTGATGACTACGAAACTCTAAAAATAATAAGACATTGGAAAATCCTAACCGAATATTGAGGTCGAGCGTGGTACCCATCAGCAATCGGATTATCAATCCAAACTGGCGAACTCGTACTAATATCTACCACCTGGATATCTTGGCACTCTTCTACGAGTAAAACGTTTATCGTTGTTATATGTCATGGTATAACTCTCATAAGTCTCATAACTATCATTATTATCATCAAAAGACGATACATTGAAAATTATGTCAAGTGCGAGTTGGATAAGCGTTATAAGTATTCCGCATACCTAATTACCTCCAACTCTATTGTTACTATGGCTATATTTACGATTACTCCGCTCGGAATATACCCTGGCTTATTAAACACCTAGGATAAATAAGTGCCTGCCTATATATTTTGGGAAGGACTATTGCAAATCGGTTTTGACCATAGAGAAATTACACCCTCCCCTTACCCTTCACTCACCCCCTTTGGTGGCGACAGCAGTTTCTATAGAAACAAGCCGATACGCCATCTCCTCTTACTCCATGGTTTTGTCAGTGGGTTTTATAACACTGCGACCAGAGTTGGTCTATAGTACTCGCTCATATTTTTATACATATACCGAACTCTTGGATTTTTTATTCGATCTCGAGTATTGTGTAGGTTGCTTTCATCGCCGAGCTAGTGATAATGCCGTACATAATTTATATAGAAATTATAGTGGTACAGGCCAGGAATCGAACTGCCGCGTCGTGATTGAGTCGCAAGTTAAAAAGGTTTTGGTATAATTTTATATGCCAATCAGCAAGTCTAGCATGATTTCTCTACACGCGCGCGACACGCGCCTTCGCTGCAAAGAAAATAACCTGTTCCCGCGCTTTTCGGAGAGCGAAAGCCGCGCTTGCCGCGATTTGTAGTATGTGAAAAAGCCGAGTCGCGCGCAAGTAGAGAAATCATGCTAGACGTGCAGCTTTGTTCCGTTAATGTAATTGTGAGGCTTGTGAGGAGAAGGCAAGAGTAAGAATCTTCTGAGTAAGCGAATTCAACCCCGGCCTCGTCATCTCTTACCGAGTAGATAAATCCTACAGAGAAACAGCTTCGTACAAGCGGCGGTCGGTATACCCCGACATGCATAGCGATGTTTGTACCAAATTGTCGCACATTCTCGTGCATGAACGTTCACGTAGAGGGGTATTCCGGCCGCGTCGCGAGTATATATAAAGCTGTTTCTCTGTAGGATATCTACTCGGTGCCATTAGGTAATACTAAGGCTAAACACAATTCCTATTATACGAATAAAAAAACCATCATGAGAAAAACAGGTACGATGAGGTATAATGTTTCTAAAAGTTGTTCCGTTTTTCAAATTTTCCTACGGATCACCAAAAACCACATCAACGTATCTAAAGTGAAACCCAGCGTGAGCGCAACTTCCTTGCCAAATCACGAGTACCTTGAGTAATTGATCATTTGTTTAGATATCAGATCGTTTGGCCGAATATTCGATACTGTAATGAAAGTGATCACTGTTTTGATATAGTGATCTCATCTATAGACGATTTGTCAGTTTGTAAGTGGGCTGTACTTTAGTAGGAACATTGTTTTTGTTAGTTTCACGTCCTGTGTGAGTGACTAGCCTATGTGTCATCATCATCGTCAGACTATCTACAGCAGGGGTGGCCAAACTTTTCAAGTAGGCGGTCTACATTGAAACTTTAGATACACCTGGCGGTCTCAAACACAATGTTTTAGATATTATACTCGTATACACACCAAGATCGATGTTTCATTCTTATCGAAATTATTGTAGAAAACGCAGGTTTACAAAGGTAGGTGAATCCAAAAAAACGCCGTCAAATGTAAAGCCAATTTTCGTAGGTATGGAAACTTGGGGTAGTCTTCAAAAATCTCAGTTTCGAATGCTCAGAAGTTCAGAAGGACCGCATAATACTTTTGGAATCGAAAAAATTCCGGTTCAGAAATATCAAATAGGTAGGACGGACGAACGGACAACGTAGGCTTAGTAATTGGGACCTGTTTTCACCCTTTGGGTACGGAAACCTAAAAATCTACGCGGACGAAGTCATGGCGATCAGTAATAGTAATAGTTTAGTAGTAGTATTTTAAGAAAAAACAAAATAATCAAAACTATAGATACAAAAACAAAGGTCTAGAAGATTCAAAACCAAAGTGAATAGACGTATTTAAGATGCAAAATAATAATGTCTATTACTTGACAAGAGTGACTTCGTAAGAGGAAACTATAGGCACGTGACGAATAAAGTTTTCCGAAGCTTGCAGATGAAAATAAAGCCGGTCATGTGAGAGAGTGGACGACAGAAACCGTGGGAGTTATTTGCAACAGTTACTGAATTAAATTTATTTTTAACGATGTTTTCTACGTCTTTCATTATTATATTATCTTTTAGCTTTATGCTTGTGTTATTGGGCCGTTACGACTCCGCACTGGACTCGCGTGGTGGAGCATGGCCCACTCTCTCTCACCCATATTCTTGAGGAGCCTACAATTGAACTTGAACTACCCTTTTTTGTGAATATTTACCAACTCTTCTAGTTCACTTATCAAACTAAGTGCATTTACGAAGGCATTTGATATTCTTAAGTATGTATATGCTCACGTCTATATTTCCCGAGGGGGTAGTCAGAGATGTTCTGAAACCTCAGAGCATCCACGTTTCACCAGTAGTACCGAAACTCTGTCCAGTGTGACGGGGGGTGAGCCCGTCGCCACTTATAATGGACAGTGGGTACAATACATGCCTCGAAATTGAAGCATGCAGGTTTCCTCACGATGTTTTCCTTCACCGAAAAGCCAGTGGTGTTACAAATCGTACATAAATTCCGAAAAACTCATTGGTACGAGTCGGCCTGGACGGGGATCGAACCATCGCCTCCTGCACGGCAGACAAGGCAGATAAGATATTCTTAAGTTACATTCAATTTAAATGTCATCGATACAGGGTGTAAGGAAAAGTATCATTAACCTTTAAACCACATAGTCTACCCATCAAACTGAACAGCTATTACTATGGGAGCAAAGCGATCAGAACAAAAATATATCAGCTGACCCATACTAAACTGCAATACCTACTCAATTCAAATGTATGGGACAGCTGATTTTTTTTAGTTCTGACGTGTTTGCTCCCATAGTAACAGCGGTTCAGTTTGATGGCTAGAGTATGTGGTTTAAAGGTTAATGATACCTGTTCTTACACCCTGTATAATCAAATGTGTCAAGGTGGTCTTCAGGGAAGATAGATCATGTGTCAATCGGTAGTAAAAACCAAAACGAAGTTAAGGATTTAAAATCAGATATCACACGGTACCCGTTTTTGAAATTTTCGCTTACAGTGACACCCCGTGTAACATCAACCTTAGTGGTTACTACACCGGAAAATATGTTTTTCTCCCCTCTGGGCGGAAAGCTTCATCTTTCGTCCCGCTGCGCTGAACGAAGTTGCTGCTTTCCGCCTCCGTCGAGGAGAAAAACAGTAGATACACCTTGGGCAGTAAATAAGAAAGAAGAGCGAAGAGACCTTTCTTACTTTCCTGCCCTAGGTGTGTAATCTGCTGTTACTTTTGTTATTCTATATTTTATTTATGACCTTATCATATCATCTGGTCTCAATAACATAAAATGCATTTAAAGTAATTTCATCCAAAACAACTGCGTTGGCTCTATTACATTCAATTAAAACCGATGATTTATAATTTTCATAATGACCACCCGAATTATAAGCAAATGCATCATTGTCATAAAAATATCAAAATTAATTTTCCCCGCAAACTATCAATCATCGCTGTATATTTATTATAATTACATGTCAAAACCACCCACATGCATATTATGGGTCAAGACTGAGATATTGCACTCATACGCAATTCATCTAATCTGACTGTTACGCTGATTTGATTGCATCTGATGACTTTGTAATTATCTTCTCAAGATTGCTACTGCATCCTTACGCAAGTCTACGTAGAGAGTCACGTTGCAAGTTTGGCCGCGAGCGGTTGTGTCATTCGCGTATTGTTCGCGCGGTTCACGTTTGACCTTGCCATGAGGCTTACCCCTCTCTGCTCAACTGTATTTTTGCTCAAAAAGTTGTTGTAGCAATGCTCTCATTTTAGCAATTTAACTTTCAGGATGAGGTGTCTAGTGGTGAGAGGTGGCTAGCCTTTTACCCACAAAAATACTGCAAAAGAAACCTTTAATCCTCTAGTCACCTCGTACGACACCCACAGAAAGAATAGAGATGGTTGAGATGAATCTATAAAAAAAACAGTTCCATGAATTCACATAACAAAGGCGAGAAATGAAAACATACGTCCATGTATGGACCGTTCGGCTAAATTATGATATGCATGTGATAGCTTTGCTATACGCATTATAATATAGGCAAATATGATAGAAATACAATCCAATTGCACAGATAGCCCCAAATAAAGTAGTTTTATGTTACAAAATATTCAAATTAATATTATAACAACTCGAAGTAATTACAAATAGCGCAGTTAGCGATACAAAAAAACGACCTTTCCACTAATTCCGATCCGAATTTGAACAAAAATATCCATTATGAAATTCAAGAAATCTCGTTTGTACTACAAAATATATCATTGAAATATAAAGTTTTACTAATATCTTTATGCAATACATTACCATATTTTTATGACGCCGTACATAAAATTCGGTAGTACAAAAATAGCCCGTGTTGGAGGTTATCTTTTTGGTCATACCTAGTCATCCAGTTTATAATAAGCAGACAATTTTCATTTTTTGCCACTTTATTGCAGGGTCATAATATTACTGTATGTTTTCCATCTTCCTATTGCCAAGACACCAACCATAGTTTTACGACTATGGGACAAATGCAGAAAAATTGTACATTATAACAAATAGGAAACAAAGATGAAAATAATTTGATGTGACAAAAAAATAACAAAGATGAACTATAAGACCTAGTTCATGTTGTGCATTCTATTCGAAAGGTAAATAAATATGTAATTGAGTGAAAAGCATTATCCTGATTGATTATTTTAATAACGAACGAACCGCAGCAAGTTCAGTTTGCATTGCTTTCGACTTATTAAACATTTTTTTCGCAAATCTACCTAAAAATCAAATGTTAATATAATATTTTAAAGTCTTATAACTATCAATTTAAAAAAAGAAGATTATAAAGTTTAGTTCTTATTTATAAACATCAGGTAGTTTGTACTTTTTTAGGATAATATTTTTTTGGTAAATCAACCCAGGTAACAATTTAACTGTCAACATAACCACATAACATTATAACTTCAATAATCTCAGCTCTTTTATACATTATTAAACAAGTTATCTTCAGTAATCTTTGTTCTTATAAACATCAGGTAGTTGTAGGGTACTTACTACTTACACAATTAAATAACACAACAACAACAAAATCAACACTATTCAATACTAAGTTTTATGGTATACTATTATCAGTTTCATTGTGCCTAACACTAAATATTTCAACATTAGTAATCCAAGTCTTATAACAATAAATTAAAAAAAATAACATTTTGAAAGTTCAGTTCTTATAAAGATCAGGGAGTGCATTTTTAAATCTCATTCGGTGAGTTCAGCAGTTGAAAATGTCAAAATTACTATGGAGATACGGATCTTTCTACTGCTGATTTGACTTTCAAAAATAGCACTTCTGAAGTAGGATTTTTGAGAATCAAATCAGCAGTAGAAAGATGCATATCTCAATAGTAATTTTGACATTTTCAACTGCTGAGCTCACCGAATGGGATTAAAAAATCGCACTCCTGGTACTTAGTTTGTATTTTGTTAGGATAAATACTTTTTACTTATATATTTTTTGGTAAATCAACCCAGGTAACAATTTAACTATCAACATAACATTATAACTTCAGTAATCTCAGCTCTTTGATACATTATTAAACAAATCGCGGGTCGCGGGTTCGAATCCCGTAAGGGTCAAATATTTGTATGATGAATATGAATATTTGTACCCGAGTCATGGTTGTTTCTATCTATATATGTATTCTATATCGTTGTCTAGTCATCATAACACAAGTCCAGGCTAGATTCTGGTACTTTAAATGTGACTAGATAATTTGTGTGACAATGTCCAAGATATTTATATTTATTTATATTTATATTTAAATCATCTTCAGTAATCTCTGTTCTTATAAACATCAGGTAGTTTCAGGGTACTTACTTCTTACACAATTAAATAACACAAACAACAACAAAATCAACACTATTAAAAACTATAATCAGTTTTATGGCATACTATAATATAATCAGTTTCATTGTGCCTAACACTATAAGAACCAACACAGATTGTATAGCTTTCTACTTACTAAACATATCAATTCAGCCTTTCTAGCGACAATGTCAGCTCTCTTAATTATTATCTCTTACTCGTAATCAGTTAATCAAATAATAATACAATAAAAAAATACACGGTAAAAAAGCAACGGCGCATAAACGTAAAGATATTCTCCAAAGGAATGACTTTAGTTTTCTTCATCACTACTAGTATTAAAAAAATTTGATATTTTACGTGGCGGTTGGGGCGAGAACTTTTGTTGAACTATAATGGGTCCATCGGTATTTTTAGGTGATAACAGTTCTTGTTTTACTGTAACGTGCTTTTTTGCAGATGATTTACTCGTCGATGTAAAGAGCTCTTTAAAATCTGTTTTCAAATCAGGTGATGAAATGTTATAGCGTGCTGTATTGCATAACATTTTTGGCTTATCGTTACTTCTATAATTGATTTTAACGTCTGATAGAATACGTATCTTAGACGATGAAGCCGCTGCTCTTGGAACGCATTCTGCGTATACTCCATCTCCATCGTCTGCTTCGACATTTTTCAATGGCGATAGCTTCTTGATGAAGGTGCTTCTGGCATCTAGTTTACCCGATTTAGAGACCGTGGTTTTTCCAGTAGGGTCTGCAAATAAGTCAGTTACAGCTGTAGGAATTTGTATATTTGAGGTGGAAGCAAATTCTTCACGTTTCGAGATCAGTGGGTTGGCGGTCAATGGTTTCTTTATCAGAGTAGCAAAAATTTCTTCATCATCAGATAACAAGATCATTTTTCTTTTTAGTTTTGAAACCTTCTTATCACAAACTGTAGTTGATGAGCCGGTTAAAGCTGTAGTAAGTTGTACTGGTATCACTGGAGCAAGACGTTCAGTTTGCAAGAATGAAATATTATCAGCAATAGTTTTAACGTTTTTTGGAGAAGTGAAAATATCCTCATCTTCATCAGATGACATAATTATTTGGCGCTTACGTATCAAGGGCAACTTAATAGAATCTGTGGAACCCGCTGTTGCAATACAGTGATCATTGTTCAAAATGTTTTCTTCATCAGTTGTGTTATGCTCAGGTAAAAGCCGCCTTTGACGTTTATTTTTCCTATTTGGCATTATTAAGTAATGTTTTTTGAGCGAAAAGCAACTACAAAATCCTTTTGTGTCAGAATTTCCACAGAAGCAACTCAAAATGCGATAGTTAACTTCACCATAATTATTTGTACTCTGAATTTGATGAATCTTCATAGTTTTCGGAATAGCTGTCAAACAATTTAAGGCTGAATCGTTACTTTCTTTTATATTCTCAATATCTTCTTCGTTAATACAGTAGAGCTTTACACTAGTTTCGTCTTTCAACATTGCAAGTGCAATGTTAGCATTAAGTACGTCACTTCCATGAGATACCTTCTTATCTAAAAGCCTTTTGATAGTGCCTCCCACACCATCTGCTGCCCCCTTTCCATGGTAGGACTCCGAAAAATTCCAGGTAGCTTTATAGCCCAATTCTTGGGGAATTTTACTAAAAAGGTAGAAATTTTTCTTCTGCTTGTATTGCGTACTTGGTCCGTCGGAGTATACATGCAGAGTGTCAACTTCTGGTGTGGTTTCTTTAATATCAGATAAAACCGGCATCAAATGAGCCCATATTGCTTCCGGAGAATGGTTCGTAGAATCTGAAAATGTGCAATAAGACTGGGGCTTAGAATTTTTCTTGTACACCACGCTGGTATGTAAGGTAATTTGATATTGAGAAGCCCCAAAGTGGACAGCCTGTATTTCTTCATGCATTTTGCATGTATAATTTTCGGAAAAGTCGCAGTGAAGTACAACTTCATTTGATTGCATACTATCTTTCAAATTTTTATAACAATTGTATTGGTGCCTAATGTTGAAAATATGCACTTTGTAAACTTTCAGTTCTTGTTCAAACTTGGTGATTAAGTCTGTCACGTATCCATCTTGTATTTCTTTTGTCACTCTCTTCGATGTCTTAGTTTCGTTGTTTTTCTTGTACTCGATTTTTCTTACCACCCATTCCAACCACGTCACATTTTCTTGTTCTTTAGGTTCGGTAAAGTCGTATGCTGCAGGTTTATTGTTGCATGTAGGGCATTCATTAAACATACATTCCCTTAAGTTAATATTGCATACCGTGTCTTTTACGACATCAATCAATTGGTTATAACCATTTAACACGGACAATCTTTTAAGTGCTGTGAATTTGAATTCAATATTTGAATGTATTTTGCATACACACGTGTCTCGATCTGTCAGTAGTGGGCTGACGATATAAAATGGCTTGTGTCTAATAAAAGTTGTATAACAGATTGTACTACCCGTTTCTTCTTTGAACTTCTTATGTAAATTAGTCAAACTGTCCACTAGGTACCTTTTTTGAATTTTTACCATGTTCAGTGTCTTTGTCTCTTTTTTGCCAGCAGAGGCACGAGATACGTCATCTTGTAAAAAAAATTGTTTTATTACCTTTGCCTGTTTTTTGTGCACAGTGTTTTCTTTTTTATTTGACACTCTGATTCTTCCTTTTAGGCCCAGGCAATATCCTATCTGAGTCCGCATTTTATATTTGCGCACCAAATCTCTATTACTTACGTTCTTTATAACGTTTCTTTCTGTATTACTTTGACAACTAGCGTACTGTTCTGCCAAAGCCTCGCTCAAGACATTTTTTTCCAACAAAATACGTTTAACTTTTCTCTTATCTTCTGCTGACACACTATTCAATGTCTTTAAGAATGAGTCACATTTTGAATTTGGCGTTAATGGTTCAATATTTTGTATGTTGGCCTGTTGATTATCATCGTCGTCATCATTGTCCAGTTTTTGACATTTCAAAAGCAAATTTCTTCGGTAGACTTTTTTTTCTAGAGATGCTATTCTTCTTTTCATTTTTTCAATGCGTTTATTTTGTTTATCGACTAATTTACGTAATTTATTATAGTTTTTAAAATACTTTTGTCGCGATCTAGATTTGTCTTTATTATGAGTTGCCATCGCACTAACTTTCATCTTCTTATTTTTTTTCAGTTGACGCCACGTTTTTCTCCTTAAGTTTTGTTGGCTCTTGGGTAGTAAAGAAACTTTAACATAGTTGCTTTTAATCCTTTCACGATTTTTTTTTTGCATTTCTTGATATTTTTCTGGGTGATTCTGTTTAAGACGTTCTCTATACAGTCTTTGTCTTTCCGCTTGCGTTAAGGGCATTTTCTGTAACAAACAAATTGCTAACTCACGTTTCATTATGCACGAAAGGTTATTATTTATATGTTGAAACAACCGAATGAAAAAAGCAAAGATTTATTTTAGGTCTAAACATCTAGAAAAAATCTTTGGAAAAAAGTTCAAGCTTCAAAAGGTACGAAATAACAAAAAACTCATTAAGGCCCCGGTCTCCCTGTTCTTTCAGAATTATCAGAAAAGATAGATTGTTTTTCAGTTATTAAAACAACAATAAATGAAATAGGTACATTTTGCGTTGATTTAAAGTGTGGTTATGAAGTTTCGAAAAAAAAAATTATTTACTTTGATTTCTGTTGTAAATTGTCGATAAATTCGTTAAAATGATTGCTTTTAAATATTTTTTTGTTATTTGACTAATTATTTGTCGTTTTGTAAGTGGTTTCAGTGGAAATTCGCTAATCGATAATTTTTAATAGAAAAAATACTCTTTTGGCAGCGGTCGAATTCTTAAAATTTCAACTATTTATGACACTTTAAATAAGAAAACTAAAGCATTTCTCAAAAAAGTAATCAGATAAGATTATTGCAGAAGATTAGAGGATAAATGTTACCTGAGTACATTTTGTGTTTTTATATTAATATCAGCATGGTGTGTGCATGAAAGTAACCATAAACGCGGGGAACGTAAATATAGGTTTGTTCAAAGCCAAATTATATTATAATATTAAAAGTAGCATCAAAATTAATTAAAAAAATTGTTTTTGAAACTTCATATACCACACTCTAAATCAACGCAAAATGTATTTCATTTCATGTTATTTTAATAACTGAAAAACGGTCTTTCTTTTCTGAATAATTCTGTAAGAACATAGATTATAAGGAGACCGGGCCCTTAAAGGTTAACTTATGATATGAACTATTTTGACAATCATGAATTTGAATCTTTTTAACAGCGGGCAACGCCCCGAGGCAGATGCCAGTTTTATGTGTAACTATTTACAATGTGAGTGCGACTTTACTTCATATTTGTTATTTCATATTTGTTACGTCACAAAGAAATGTAACAAATTCGTGACAAAAAGGAACAAAACACACGTGTGTAAACAACCTAAAAATGTGTAAAAAATACTAAGAGATGTCTTTAATCAAACTGTTTATGTTTCTTAATATATGATGAAGTGTCCTTAAATAACTATATAGAAAGCAAAATATACACTTACCAATTAGTTTAATGGAATGGTTATCGAGATGAAACTAATTTTGTGTATTTTCCCCGCACAATTTAGTAAACACTTGTAGACCGCTATTCAGAACTCCGGCAAAATGGCCGTTGTGCAGAACTAGCGCCACCTACAGACGTTATTATGATTTTAGTGTTGCCAGGTAAAAACTCATTTTTCTACTAAATAACAATAAACAAAGCTGAATAACAAATATGAAAGAAATTACGGACGGTTTTAAAAATAATATTTAAAACAGTTTTTAATAAAGTGACCTTTTTTATTGTTTAAAGTATTAAAATGTATGTTGTATTCTTTAATTAAGTAAAAATATTTAACAGTATAAAATCACTCACCTGTAATTTTTTCCCATTCATAAAGCTGAACATGGACGAGAAGGACACGAGTACATGTATGAAGAAAACTACACGTATCTTGATTATTTAATTTTTATTTAATTTATTTATTAGAAAAATATTATTTATTTCTTTTAGTTAGATAATAACTTAATATTGTAAACGTGTTAAAAAAAGTTTATGAAAAGAAGTAATGTATTGTACGTTTATTCTAATAAGACGTTAACGCATTCGGAAATGTACAATTTTTTTGCATTTGTCCCCTATATCTTATTTATTTATGACAAATAATAAAACCTAAGCCATTTGTATTGCGCGTGCGTTCGAAACGAAGTGTGAAGCTTTAATGACGCAAATATTGTGAAAGTTGTAAAACGGTTGGTAAGTTTTGTTTTTAGGTAAACGTATTTAATATTCTATTCGGCGTATTTTTCATTTTCAAATGTTGGCCTCAGTTTCGAAGAATGTAAGCATTATTTATTTACCGTTACCTATACTTAACTTTTCAGAGCACTGAACGAATCTTTATTTAATTCAATAGGCACTTACATACAAGTACATACATATTTTCACGCCTGTCTCCCATGGGGGTAAGCAGCGACAAATGAACGCCATTCGCTACGATCGCGACATATCCGTCTCGCTTCCAGTGTGTGTAGTGTCTATGTCTAGGTCGTGAGCTTCCAATATTCCCATTTATGCTTGCCTTACGATCAAACCATCTCAACATACCTTTCTCTTTCTTTTTCACTTCATCCTCTTCAGACCAATATTCACGGCACACAAATCGATAATAGACATAAATAAAATAGGTATAGTGTTACAGAACAAAACATAAATAGGTAGTAGTCGATATTAGTCTAGGAAAAATAAGGTTTGAGATTCCATTAAAGACACTTTAGTAAATTGTGTTTGAAATAATATTACTGTTATTATATAACTCTTTTGTCGATATTTCGTAGTTGTACAGGATCAGGAACCTGAGAAATACCTTAAAATCGATATAAATGTACAAAGGGCGAGCTTATTTCTAAAGATATTTCTTGCAGCATACCAGCAAAAGAGACTGTTAATTATCACAAGGAAAATTTAATGTGTACAAACAAACAGTAAATAATTTAGTTTTGAGGTTATAATTTTTGAAGATTTACAAAATATTAAATATCTACTTAAATTTACGATATTAACCGGGGATTATTATTGTCATAAGTAAAACATATTAAACGAAGCTATCCTGTACAAAATCACCAGTTGTCCATTTTTTGTTCATACCTAAATTGTATGTTTTGTAAATGTCTTAATTATTCAATAATACACTATAAAAAATCAAGGATTATTGAAAATTTATGTTTTTCAGGTATGTATCTACTATATTCCAAAAGAATCATCTAAAGTGCAATTAATGCAACCTACTCCATACAAAAATCCGTAGATTTCCCCGGCTATATAGCAAGACCGATCCTATGGGGAGACCTATGTAAAGCAGTAGACGTCTATCGATATGATGATGATATCAAAAAGAAGCGTGCACGGCATGCTTTAATTTAAATTATTTTAACATCAC
Source organism: Agonopterix alstromeriana (assembly GCA_963924505.1). NCBI lineage: Eukaryota > Metazoa > Arthropoda > Insecta > Lepidoptera > Depressariidae > Agonopterix > Agonopterix alstromeriana. The sequence continues at coordinate 4,518,956 of OZ004685.1, read as the reverse complement.
AAAATAATATAATTTACAACAATAACAAATATTATAAACAAAACAATTACCTATTCAATACACATAATTTACCTAATTTCGATAATACTCTGTCACAGCTTTTATATATCTTGATCTTTCAAAATCAAAAGATGCAGCTGATACCCATAACAATCTTACTAGGTAAATGAATCAATCGATCTCAACTCAATGAAGTCATCGACGTACGGTAACACGTTTATATCAAGATGTACACGACACGATAGAAACACTTAAATTTATCCACCTGTTGCAATACATTAGTTCCCATTAACCAGAAACTCGTGTAATGTCACGTAAGCTTCTTGATACAGCGTACAGCTGCTTGGTGTTATCAAAAAACCAATTAGTTTATTGACCTTTAGTCCCTGGGAGAAGAACTGGCTAGTGTCCTAAACATTTTTAGTTAGAGTAGAGTAGAAAGTAGAGGGCAAAAGAAGCGTAGGTTATAGGTAGGCCACGAATGTCGTGGCTCGCGAACCTGACAACTGGACAGGCATCGCCAGCGTCGAATAGTTGTTTGGTGAGAGGTAGACAGGGATATGCATAACTGACTGCCAACCACCAGTAATGAAGAGGAACCCGTAGAAAAAGAAGGAGAAGTAGCTAGATGGTCTTTTGCTTGTATCTAGCACATAATTTTTGCAAATGTCCAGTATTTTTGGGAGTATCGTAATGTCAAGGATTATTTCATGTATAGAAACACGATTGTACTCATTTAAAATAGTGCAGGCTCGTGGCAAGCACAAAAACACACGACCGCCTGCAAAAAGATTTGCACAGGGACTTACAGCTTCTTCTCTCACATCGATTCGATGTCATTGACAGTGAATTTCCATCGTGGTTAAGAGATTTTCCATTCAGTAGTTTCGAGGGTATAGCAAGTCACACCGCTTTTTGAGGCTATGGCGTAGAAATGTATATAGGTCTAGGATCCAAAACTTCGAAAACTGTTTCTACTGCTTTCGTGGATCTGTCTGAGTTCTATATATCCTGCTAGATTTCCACTTACAAATCCTTCCACGTGCATTTTGTCGCGCATACGGGACATAGTTTGGTCAGTGCCTGATATTCGCCACGCCCTGATTATCTTTGCAGCGACAAAATTGAGATTTGACTCTTCTCAGACTTTGCAAGATTGGTCACGGCTTCTTGAAGTCACGTTACAGGTTATAGTAAGCATCCTTCATTAGGTGGATATATCTAACTTTAGATTAGATTAGGGAACTCCCGCCCAAGAAACGTCATGCGTAAGCTCTATGAAACGCGTATACCTCGCAGATAGGTCAGATAGACATTGTAACAGATATTTTTGGACACCGACTCTTAAGCCCTTGCAGCGAACAACAAAACATGAATCGATTTCTAACTAAAGAACAAAATTGCACTGCGTTAGCTCAGCATCTATCTTCAGCGGAAAACACCTCTGCATCTAACGTCACGACGTGACGAGCCAGTTATCCAACTGGCTTCGTACACCCACTCGCATTCCGTACCGCCCGCCTCGGCCCATCGCCAACATTTTCATAGTTTAGTTACGATTTCGAAAACGACCCGACGCGTCCGCCGCCGGCAACCGCCCCGAATCTCGAAAAGTTTCGGATAACCTTCGTTAAGTTCTCGAACGTCTTAGTATAGGTTCTAAGTGTGTGGTTTTTGACTTGAGTGTCGTGAATCGTATTGGAGCTATTGGATTAATTTACTGTTTTTAGGTATGTTTATTTTATTATTTTTACTTAGGGGTTTATTGAAACTGAACGTTGGGTATATGGAAAAGATTGTGAAAGATTTTTTTCAGAAAGTTTTAAAATCGAAATCTGTGAGCGTTGATGACTCATTGCGTATTTAGTTACAATGTTGTAAATTTCTCTGCGAAAAAAAATCAGATATATCAGAAAGCTGAACAGAAACTAAATCAGAGCTTATAAACGCTGAATATTTTGTTAAAGATGAGTAAATGTGAAACGAATTCGCTGAAACGTTAGGTAATCGTCGGAAGTAAGGTGTAAGTTATAAAAGTTTCAAACGGCGAGTTTCTGAGGCCTTCAGTTTTTACAGAAATAGCACGAGACGATTCGTTTACACTGAAGATTTTAACACTGATCACCCACACAGTTACACTTCACCTTGTTCGTGTAGATGGCGCTGACCGTTGTGACTTGCGAATGAGTCACATGCGTAAATCCGAGAGCCAAGATCTAAAATTCTAATAGATCTCAAGACGCTTTTCAACGGATGATGGATGTTTCTGTTTTATGATAAGTCTTATTGAGTATCTTGGTGAAAATTAACAGTTTTGTCATTGAAACTGACACTGCAGGCAAGAGTTTTGGATTGTTGACAAGTTGTTTTGCTCTCAAATTCGCTTCGGTCGACACGAGCAAACGAAGAAATGATGCAAATGAATGAAGTGATGACAGTTGTCTTTAATTTGTATGGTCTTCAGTTATATTGATTGAAAAGGAAACTTGTTCTGTAATTTTAGTCATCGTGTCATGGCATTTGTTCGCAATAAACACGAAAGAGTAATTATGTGGAGACAGTATAATACCTATCTATCTTACAATACCTTTACACGGCCCTGTAGCTCAGTAGGTAGTGAATCTGCCTGCTGTGCCGAGGGTCGCGGGTTCGAATCCCGTAAGGGACAAATGTTTGTATGATGAATATAAATATTTCTAACCGAGTCATGGATGTTTGTATCTATATATGTATTCTATATCGTTGTCTAGTCATCATAATACAAGTACAGGCTAGATTCTGGTACTTTAAATGTGACTAGATAATTTGTGTGACAATGTCCAAGCTATTTAATACAAAATCTAGTATGGTAAAATAAGCATAAGCATAAGCATATGCTCACGACTATAATCCCCGAGGGGGTAGTCAGAGATATTCTGAAACCTCAGAACATCCACGTTTCACTAGTAGTACCGAAACTCTGTATGGTAAAGTATAGGTAGGTAAATATATTTTATATTTGATGTGCTCCATAATAACTATACTACAAAGGTTATTTTACAACATTAGTTTTAATTAAAAAGAAAATTCATATTATGGCTAAAGTGTGAAAGAGCCAAACGAAAAAAGAAATAAGTATCCTATAATGAAAAATTTTAAGGTGGAGTCTTGTAATTGCAACTATCTGGTAATTGCAACTATGAAGCAATTCAATTCTTCTCTTAGTACCAATGACGAATGTCATTGCTTTATACCAACACCAGCATGGGTAGCATGCCACCGTGATACAGCGCTATCACACCCTTGCTCTCTTTCTATTTGCGCGCGAACGAACGAGATAAAAGACGTGATATGGCCGTATCACGTGTAGCATGCTACGGCTTCTGCTATCTAGATGAATGGGCATGTTCTGTCTATTGAGAGAAGAACTGAATCGTGATTCTTATAAGTGCAATTAGGTACTTCTCTTATCGAAAGCTCGTTATTTACACGTTTTTTCTTCCTTTATTTAATTCGGGCTTATCAACAGATGTTACAATAATACATGGCTTTCGTTAAAACTACGTGACAAACATAGCCAAATGCACCACATCAAATGTATTAAAAAACATGGTAATTATCAGTCCGTGCAGATTCTCTATGGCCATATGCGTTTTGTAATACGATGTTTTTAGATGTTCATTTGGATGAAAGCTTTTGCGCAAACTATATATGTAGACACTTCATACGTACAAGAGTCATGGGCTAATAGGGTGAGCGCGGCCCACCCTCGTCATCACTTACTTTGCATTAAAAAAAACACTTGATGATATAATAAGTACTAGTATGCACGCAAGTCCTTGTCACCTCCTGTTCCTGTCCCTAGACAAGAGTGAAATAGTAATTCACAATGACAATTCAAGGTACATTGCTAGTTACTCGTGGCGTGGAACAAAATGAGTAGGTAATGTAAAATTCTCAGTAATTGTCATGTGTATGGAATAGGCACCAGGCAAGCAAGCTTTGTCCTTGATTCGGAGAAAAACATAAAAATATCCCCGAGCACACGGGTCCTTATAGATCCGCTCCAATATCTGAGGCGGTGACTAGCTGTTAAAAAACTGTTCGAAAAGTATACAATATAGAATATAGGTAAATAAAGCCAGAATTTCAGCGTGCCAAACGTGCATTTTGACCCCCATTAAGCTTAGTAGTGTTTTTTGTTTTCTACGATTTTTCCATCTATTTCTGGACCAAAATCACATGTCTTGCCAAATGGTTACATTGCCGTTGCATTAATTCTGTCAATGCATTATTTCGGATCAAGAAATAAATAAATTTGCAGACACTTTGAACATTCACAGGTGTATTTTTGGTTGCATTCACAAATTTTCCTCAAGTATTTTTGTAGGTTGTTGTGTGATTCAATTCAGAAGAGCAATTGAAGTGTATTCGAGCAATTAATTTGTTGTTTTTTTACGAATTAGATGGATAGTATTTGTCAGTTTATTTTTCTTATTTATGTTATTCAACTTCGTAGTACCAACGCTTTATTTTTATTTGACATTGAATTTAACATTGTTTACCACAGAGTTTGGGTAAGCAATTAACAAAACAAATTTCAAACAGAATCTATAAATAAAACCAGCCTCTGTTATTTTATCCGAATACTTCATTGACTTTGAAAAATTTCAGGACGCATCTATGCGTTCTAAAGTAGGAAGTAACGCCTGCCACACATGGAATTCCGATTCAGAATAAGGATTTTGTATATAATTCTGAACCTCCGATGCCTCCGTAATTCCGAACCAACGAAATTCTAGAGGCGGCAAATCCATACGAAATCGTTATTCCGTCTGGAATTGTTGCGTAACTTTGTGGCGGGCCTAAAGCTGCATAATTAATTCAATTTACCACTAATGAAATAGTTCAAATATTTGGAAAGCTTTTAAAGTCTTTTGATTCCGAAAAAACATTATTTTAACATTAGGGGAGCTAATTATGTAAAGTAAATCTAGAGCTTCGATTATGATTTCGATTACTCACCAATTTTTCAATACATTTTCTTGTTCAATATATTGGAAACCTTCGCAATTACAATCAATATTATTTTTTGATAAATTGTTTTCGATATTCAAGATTGCTTAAACATGGAACGGAAAATTGACTTTACTTGCCCTATATCTTCGTCACAAAAGCAATATTACCAAAAAAACTAATTTAGAAATAAACGCATCTATCAAATTCGAACTGACCTCTCCCGCGCTTACCATCCATTTTTTAAAGCCCTTAATTAATAATAATAAGATAATGTGTGTAGTATCTACCATCTGTTTTAATAGATCTTGATAAATATTCCACTTAAAGGCATTTGGGCGCAAGTCTAGGCAAATAACATTGGAACTGACGACTTTATGCCTTAAACTCTACTCAAGTCAGATTAATACTTGCGAGTATGGCCAGTTAAGTAGGAACAATCGTCCAAACGATGGTCTCTTCTTAACTCACCATGCTATCAAGTTTAGTGGTCAAAAATCCATTGCGTGATAAAGCTCTGTGTGCGTCAGTCCAATGCAACTTGACTGGCCCCACGCCCAAATAATATTCGATTATTTACCGCATGCTTATACAGAGGGTTGAAAAGTAAACTGTAACTATCGAGTTATCCGATATAATTAAAAGGCATTTACTGAATATTAACTATTCCCTTTCTTCCACAGATCGAAGAGCAAGTCTCTTCCCAACAAAAAACGGCAGCAAGTTGTCCAATGCCGTGATGACCAGTTAGCACGATGGGGGTGACAGACGATTTAGCCCCGAGCTTTACGCAGAAGCCGCAGCTGCGTCAAGAGGATGAGGGAAACAAGCTCATCTTCGAATGCCAGCTGCTGGCGGCTCCTAAGCCCGAAATATGCTGGTACCGAAGCGATGAACTGCTCAAGGAAGATAGTAGGACTGTATTTAAGTGAGTGTCTGTGTTGTGAAGTGATGGGGTTCATTGTTGGGGAGTGTAATAAGTAGTGTAAAACAGGATACATAAATATCTGTTGTTGGTTATCGCCACATGGAACTCTAATTTCGGAGTTATTGTGGGCTGAGTCTGTTATTAACGTTTCATTATTACCTACCGATACATTCTAGTCCATCCTGGACATAGATTCTTCTGAGGAGTTCTTCTTCTTCTTTACCATCACCATGTTAGGTATAGAGCGAATGACAGATATGACAAGACTCTTCTTTCTCAATTAAAGTACAAATAAATACAAATTGAGTGTAAATATATTAATTATTGTTGAGTAAAAATAATTATATATGTTACTTTAAATATTGTCTAGTATTAGTACGAGTATGTTATTTTGAGTGTTGTCATTTAGAATCACTCTTCAGAATATCTTTCGCTCGCTCTTTCGGACAAACTCTAGCTGTTTATTTTAAATGAGCTGCTCATTATTGCTAATTGACAAATTTTATCTGTTCTTAAAAAGCTTTAGTAAAATCTGTCTCATGAAATACCTTTTAGTAATGTATGTGATGCGTGGACATCATTTTCTAATTCTGTCACTACGAGTCGCTTGTTTCTAGGCTCTGAGTTCGTTTCATCTCGTTTTCTTCTTTATTATTGTTCTAATTTACATCTGATGGAAGTTTCGATTTCAAAAAGGATCCTTCTTATATCTTTCATTTGTAATTCATGTTAATTATGACATTTCTGTGTTAAACAGCTGTTCATATTCAATCTTTTCTGCAACTAGGTCATTGTAATCGAGGATAGAATCAAAACAAAGACCTGCCTATCATCTTTCTAGTCTAGTGTTCAACCAATCGCAGTAAACATGGTGCCAATTGAAATACACTTTTCATAACGCAATTTCTTTTCTTTTTCCAAATTGACTCAGGTATAACTTTATAAGGTTTCGTGTAATTTCTTTGTGGTGCCCATACACCCTCCCTGAGGGCAAGCATGTGCCTTGCAGTAGGAAAAATAGGCAGATGATGATGATGATAACTTTAAGAAAATATCGTGAAGAAACCTAAGTAGATCTCTTTTGACGTTTCGAAAGTGGCGACGGTTATGGGCACGGGCGTACTTGAAACACTGAACCGAGTTCCAGCACTGCCAGTGAATCTATGGCTACGTCCTTATGGAATGATGTAACTACACAATGTGTTAATTAATAAGCGCAATACCTCATACACTCCAACTGATTTATAACAAAACGATTAGATTGAAACAATAATTTCATTATTTTGAGACTTAAAATTTAAAGTTATTCAGATTTTAAGTTTTCAGGCAAAAATAATTTGTTATCATTTCAGCAATGAATGAAAGCGCTAACGTGCTTAAGAATCTTGTTTTGGTAATAAGTAGGGTGAGTGTGCCCGCGCGGTGGGTTGAGATCGAGCTCAGTAAATTTAAAATAGTACAAACAAATTATATAATATTTTGAAAAGAATTACCTTTGTTAAAAACATGATAATTTGATTCTGCTCTCGATTCTAAACAAACTTCTTTCTAGTTTTGCGTTTATTCATTAACAAGTTGTATACGTAATGACATACTATGCTATAGTTTTGCGAATATACTAGCGTCACTGTTATTCTTGCCTGGATTGATAGCCGTTGTATTGACGCATTTGATGATGATGTGATAGGAAACTAATCCTTGAGCTACAGTAATTAATGACCAGTTATAAATCCCAGCTACAATGTAGTTGTGAAAGTTCTTGTCACCGTAAATTTACTCTGGGAAATTATCCGAAGCACATTAACAACTAATAGTGTACAGTTGGAACATTTAGAAGATTGGCACCATTTGTTACTGTCACTGTGGGTCGAATATTATTTATTTTTCCAGATTACTTTTTTTAGTTATACGATGGGTTAATATCCCATTTGCATTGTGAAAAACGATGCTGATTGAATTCCTCTCATATATATTGAACAATGCTACATTTATGTTTGCATCTACTTTATACTTTATTGTGTCTTCTTCTAAAGGAACATCATATTTATCTTCTCCACTTACACGATAACCGCTATTGTTCCCAATGTGGGCCTCAAGGAGGGTAAATGGGCGTTAGTCCACTACGAGCGCCCATTCCTAATTTCTTCTTCAGCGTATGCAGGTTCTCGCGATAATTTCCTTCACCGTTTGAGAGCAATCGGTAAAGTCTCCTCTTATTTTATATCCTTCTTATTGCTAGTCGTGACCTCCTGGCTGAGAGACGTGACTATCGTAGGCCGCTTGTGTCACGACAGCTCTCCCGGTGGCTCAATCTTAGGCTCCGTTTATGCTAGTAAATTCTTTCACCACCTCGGTCCATCTCCTAGGCATGCGTCCTCCACCTCTCTTTCCGTCCATTCGGTATTATGTACATAAATGTATATTGTCTCAATCTTTCGAAGCCAACTAGCGACATATGGTAGATATCAGGTCAACGTTCCTATCACCTTGAAGGAGCTTTACGATTTGTTTTCTCTAATACTTCCTTTGATAAGTATTGGAGCCAAAGAGAGTAAGCTGACACAGTTGGCACGCATCTGCAATCTAATGATATTCAAGTGGTAGACAAATTATTAAAGTGTTGCAGTGTTTTGTTACTATACGTTCTTTCGGTCTTTGGGAATTAGAATGAAACTTCAACCCATATATACTTTCCTTTCACTTCCTGGATTTATTCCACACAAAACTACAATTCTATTCGACACAAATATGAATAGGACAGTTGATTTTTTTTCGTGATCTGGATTTTGCTCCCTTAAAGAAAGTTCAGTATGATGGTCTGATCATTCTTATCAAGTTGGATCTTTTATAATATTCAGTAGATTACAGAATTTGGATCATTTTCGCGAATTCCATTGGGTATCAGTTCCATGAATAACTATTAGATGCATGTGATCAACATTATTATTATTATAAATGTAAAATTTGGCAAAAAATACAAAAACATATTATGTTGTGAGAAAAAAATCTATTTTAGTTTGAATGACCTTGAACATAATGTGGAAATGTTCAAATTTCATAAACTTTTGGGAATGATTGACATGTTTGTTTAATTTCTGTTGAAAAATAAATTATTTTATAAAAGTTTCCTCCGAAATAGGATTATTTGTTCTTTTATCCTTGGATTTTGAGTGTTACTTGATTTGATGAATTTTCTATTCGGTTCGACCTTTTGTGGTTTGTGAAGGTATAATGTCCTAAGTCAGGTTTTCTCTTTCATCATCTGCCCATAAAGGTACAGGAGTCCTTTTATTATTAATAATATTGCAAATCATGATGTCACCTTCTAAATAAGATTATTAGCATTTGACCCAAAGCATCATTTCAGGACAAAGAAATCATAATTTTTGTTTCTTTTATGCTAATGTGATCATTCATATACAGTTTATGTTTAATAACTATCGTCTAATTAAAAACGATTTTCGCCTCCTGGCACAGTCTATCCTACAGGGCTTGGACTTCCATCAAGTTCTTTATTCTTCTTTAATTTTGTAGAGTAGATGATGTCATTGCGTTTGACTTTACAACCAGCATTGGAGATTTGCTGATCGTTCTATATCCTTCTTCTTTTCATGTCAATTGCGATGGTGTTTCTATACTTTACTGGCCAGGTATTTGGCTTGTCTGATAGTGTCAGGTGAAGTACTTTTTCGAGTAGGTGTTCCAACAATAGGAGCATTCTAGCAAGTAACTCAACGACTGGATAGGTTTGCCGCAATCATACTGCGTTAGGCTATCCTTGTAACCCCAATAGTAGAAATGTAGTCTGCAGCGATCGTATAATGTCTGCTTATTCATCAGGATCCAAAGCATCGCCAACAACAAGTTCCTGGTGGTGCTGGAACTGGACGACGTGATCGAGAGCGATGCGGGGCTCTACAAAGTTAAAGCTAAGAACAAGATGGGCGAGGTGGCCGCCTCCATCAATCTTAACTTCAGCCGTGAGTTTCTTTTAATTTATAAACGTCTATTTTTACCATAGAATCAAAAACCGTAATTTATCTATATTTATAAAACAGTACCGTGACTGACTGACTATAAACGCACAGCCTAAAACGCTGAAGACAGAAGTATGACTTTGGAATATCGATTCTACGGAATGCACTACAAAGAATTTTTCGATTTTACAATTTAAAGGCTGGCTGGCTAGGACATAATTTTGAGCAAAATAAACCCTTGACTGGTTACAAACCTATTCTAATATCTCTCGTAAATTATAAATTAGTCTAAATTATCGGTCAAAATACTAACTATAGCTACATCGATTTAATACCGTTCAAGCTTCATCGAATCGTAATCTGTACTACAGATTATCATCATCATATCGTATGCTATTTCTTGTTTTTCGTTCTTGATCCGGGGAGGGTTAAACTTCGAGGTCAAGGTGTTTCAGCCAGCCTGACACTGCCGAGGTTTACTAATGGAGTTCTTTAATTCTACCAAGGAAAGGGCGTAAAGCATATGGGTGAGGTTGAGATTGAGATAGTAATGAATTACCTACAAACGACGTGTATATTATCTAAAGGAGTAAGGTGAAACAGGCAGGGTGACTTTGGGATACAAATCAATGTTGGCCCAACCCTCTCGATCGCCAACCGACAGGTTTGGCAATCAATTGAACAAAACCAAAACACAGTGTGAAATCTACAAACATTTGTCACAACATTAGGCAGTAATCCAATACTGTGAAATAAAAATACCTTTACGAATAACGCTGTTAGTCATAGACAGAAATAAATGTAGACAGAAAGTTAAATACGGTTGGGAACTAAACTAACCCACACGCCGGGTTTTGAGCCAATAGGTCGACCACACGTGCCGGGATCGGTTATAAACTACGTTTTGCGTTATTTATTATTTATTTATGTTATTTATTTCCTTTTTGGAGAACTTACAGCTAAATACAGTTAGATTTCAACAAAGACAAATTGATGTTCAGATGCTGACAAGTTGACAACCTGCACTATTCGTGAAATTACGATATTCTGAACATGTCATATTTAGAATAAATGTCTGATCATCCAATCCAAAAAGAAAGTAATTTATAATTATGCTGAGCTTCAAAGGTTATGATCACAGAATCGTAATTACAAGAGATAATCCAAAAATGTTGCCTAGATATTGTGTACTAAAGATATTGCTAGATATCAATTTCAATTTATTAAAAACAGCTTACCTACACTATCAGGACGCATCACTAAAAAAAATGTTTTGTTAAAATATAACTAAACATTTGGGACTTTCAAATTGTTTTTTAGCACATAAACGAAAGTTTGGTTATGATTAGCAAAATTGTGTTCTATGTATATCCAAATGTTTGATTACGTGCAGATCAGGAAGCTGGAAAAGGTATTGATGGTGCAAATAATGTGTTACAAACCAGTTTGGAAGTGACAAAAGTTTGGTTATAACTAAACAAGCATTAGAGCGATATTTAGCATGTATGTGATCAGTAGGTATATGTACTTCTCTATCAAATTTCACGAACAACGCAAGGTTCCGAGTTGGGAATTGAATCTGCGACCTTTGTGTGACATGGACTAGATCTGTCAACACGTACTGAGCGACAGTTTGGCAAAAAAGAGTTGCAATAAATTTAATTGACAGACAGTTTCTTAGAATTACTTTTTTGCTTTTTTATCTATCTCCTCATGATGAAATATGAGAGCACGATGTACACATTTGTTATTTTGCACAGAAAATTTATTTTCTGTTACTATACTAATGCATTTATATGCCCCATTTATAATTATGTTTATGTGCTATGTGTAAAATTTATGAAACTGCTGTTCGCTGAAATTTGAACAAATTAAATCCCATTTCTCTCACACGTAATTTATGAACGTCTCCTCGGCGAAAGAATGTTAAAATAGTGAAGGCGCTTCGCTAAATAGTACATGACGACAATAGACTGACGGAAAGTCAAACTTTGTAAACATCGTGACGGACAGAAAGACAATTTTAACTTTATCACTCATTAGACGCTTTAAAAGTGCCAAAAATACTTTCGTTCGTCCTAAAGATGACGCATTACTGTAGAGGTAGTCATGTGAATAATTGTCTGACCAAGATACAATGACTTCTCGTTCAGCAAGCTAAAATCATCTCATTATTTAGCAAAATACACTCAAGAGCAATGAATACGGGTCACCAACAACGTAAACCTTAATATTCAAATAAAAGTATTTTATAGATTAGTTAATACTTCTTAAATTAATAAAATTTCTCGTTTTTGTGAAGTAATGCCAATAAAAAGGCTATAACACTAAACAAATGAATTTTTTGAAAATGTTATTCTTAGTTTTCAATATTTATTATTAACTAGCTGGTAATTATGACACTTAAACATACAAAAAATTTAGCAAATATATAAAAAAAAAAGATTTTATTTTCAATTCTTGTTCTGCGATAGAATTGAAGAATTTTTATTCATGTATTTGAATTAAGTAAAACAAATGAACACTAAGAAATGTTATTAATTTAAGGAGTATTAAACGATCTATCGAATACTTTTTTATTTGAATAAGCTTAGTCTCCGAGATATTAAGTGTATGTTGGTGACCCGGATTCATTGCTCTCGACTGTAGTAGAGTGAATAAAAATATCACGTTATGATTTGATAACGAATCGCAAGAGTTTTGTAGATACAGTGCGGATTCTGTACCAAATAGTTGCGTAAACCGACCAATTTCACGGGAATCTCAAATAAATACGAAAACAGAACACTATACTCCATTCAAAATAGCAACGAAATTTTAAGGCAATGTTCATTACAGAAACAGACATTTGAAACACTTACTCTCAGCCATAAAATCATTAAAAAAATATTCGGAAAAAATTATACCCTCTATCTTGTTTTGATAAAGTTGCTAATCAAAGTGATGAACTACTATAATTATTATTGTAGCGAAGTTTACATTGAGAATATCAGAAAAAGTATACAGGGTCCAACTTAATATGCTGACACTTTTTTAAGGGGATGATCAGACCATCAATCTGAACAACTTTCACTATCGGGCCAACATCGAAATCGTGAAAAAAAATCAGCTGTTACATTTGGCTAAAGTAGGTTTGCAGTTTTGTATGGAGATGTAGATTTTTTTTTCGTGATTTCGATTTTGGTCCCATAAAGAAGGTTGTTCAGTTTGATTGTCTGATCATCCCCTTAAAAAAGTGTCGGCATATTAATAAGGGCCCTATATAACGTTTAGAGAACAATGGTTTATCAAAATCAAAATGATAAATCTCATGCTACAATTCTACAGTGAATGTTAATCGCGAAATACCTCGGTATATTTCTGGGTTAGCAATTCGGTTTACGTCTGCAAGATGTTATTCAAAATTATAAACATTGCTACTTCAAAATGTTCTGCGAACATTCTGTTCCAATTCCGATTCCGTGGAACGTTTCAATTTGATATTATTTCAATGAAAAGAACTCGAATTCTTAGTTAGTTATATATAGTACTAAAACTATCCTAAATAAATAACTAATGAGTATTTTATTTTTTTCAGCCGCTGACGAAGAAAAACAGAAGTAAGTACTTTTTCTCAAATTCAATTCCATAACAGTTTTTCTTTTAGGAGTTATTACTATTCGTACCTATACTTTAGTATCGTTATACGCGTATACTTTTAATCATTTATTGTAACGTCTTTACCAAAAGTTTATGTGATCATCAACATTTTTCTTCTAGCTAACAAACAAAATTGGATCTTGATCCTTTTAGAAATATTGTATATTTATTAATCACTTGTATCATCTTTACCAGACGTTTATGACAGAGATCAATATTTTTTTGAACATAAGTAACTAAATTCGATTTTGACCCTTTTAGAAACAAAACATATTTACTTCTTACATACATAAATTCATGACAATACTCATCTTCTACAGACAAGTGGACGGAAAAGCGCCTACATTCGCGCGCAAGCCTGCCATCAGGCAGGAGGACGATGGCAAGCGGCTTATCTTCGAGTGCCGCATCGAGGCAGAGCCCGTGCCCAGCGTGACATGGTTCCACAATACCATGGAAGTTGCTCCCAGTCCGAGGCATAAGGTTAGTAACAGAATCTGCACGCAACCCTGCCATGAAGCAGGAGAATGATGGCAAGCTGCTTATCTTGGAGTGCCACATCGATGCTGAGCCCATGCCCAGCGTAACATATGGTTCCACAATAACATGGAAGGTGGTCCCAGTCCAAGGCATAAGGTTGGTATCAGAATCTTTTTCTGTCTAATCGATGGAAGGTCAATTGGTCATCGCGGTTAAGTGATTTTCCAATCAGCGTTAGAGGCTTCCTGATTGCTCAGGATTTAGCATGTCACTCAGGCAGGAAGATTGACGACAAAAGTTAATTTCGAATGCTGTTGAAACGAGGGAAATTGTCCTCAAAATTAAAATTCACAAACACCGACAGTAATTTATTAAAACACACAGATCTATATCTTGTAAAACCATCAAACACTAAAGTTACAAAGCGTTGAAAGCATTACGAAATGTGATGCAAGATCCAAAAGATAAACTAGATCAAAAACTTTGTATTTAATAGAAAATAACAGCTGATATACAACGAAATTATACTATTTTCCCTGGAGAAAAGTAGTCCGAAACAATTACGTAACTCCATCGTCTTTGCCAGAACACATTTAGACATCATACTGACATTACGGAGCTGTGAAAGTAATAATAACAGTAACCATTGCATCTACTCTAGTTTTAGAAGTGCTTAGAAATGGCCTTGACCTCAATTCAGTTGGCTGGGACAGTAGCCAGGTGTGTCCCGACGCACGATGACCTTCCGACCTAAATATATGCGTTATTATTACTGCACTTTTATTTTGATTGATTTTGATTTCTATGTCATGATCTTTGGGTGTCATGTCTTGGTTTAATGCGGGATAGTCTTGGCTAGTTGTCATTTGTTTTAAATAATTACCAAACAAACATAAATAATATTACTACTACCTAGGTTTTTTAAATTGTATTATACCAAGACCTTTGCTTATTTTCAATTTTTTTCGTCGTCTTAACTTTTACGTCGTGATTTAAATTTCTTTTATTCTTTGACATAATTTTTTTGTCACAATCTGTTATTACTGGTTCTTCAAACATGTCCTTTCGTTCTATGTCTTCTTTGATATCGCTTTCGAGACTTGAAAGTGTCGAACTTCGAAATGATTCAAGTAAATAATGTATTTTTATACCTATCCTACAGTTGACGGTAGACAAGGATGGCAAATCCTACAATTCCTCGCTGGAGATCAACAACGTTACTGTGGAGGACGCTGGAAAATACAAGGTGACTGCCAAGAACGAACTCGGCGAGAGTAACGCCACAATTAGTTTGAACTTCGACAGTAAGTACTGCATTATCAACTTTACTAGTATATTTTTTACTATTAGTTAAGGAGCAATAAATTATAAAAATATATTAATATCGATCAAAATTCTTGATTATTGAAGAAATATCAAACTAAATTTGAAAAAACTTAGTGGTCCATTTTATCTTACTGGATTTTTGGTTGTTGCAAAATTAAGCAGCATAGTTATATTTACCGGAATCATTATTTTCCACTGAAAATTTTGAGATTAGAACTAGATGTCCACTTCCACAACATTCAAATCTGAAAGAACACTACACAACTGAAGTGATAGTAGAATAATAGCATTAAAATGTTGAGCTTAAATTATTTAACCTTAGTTTTACTGTGTGAACCTAATCCTTTATCTGTTATAGTTGTAATTTGTTAATCGTAAACGTAGATTTTGCAGCAAAGCTTTAAATCATCAACTAATTTCCTTCAGAATATCAGTTACTCTACATAATACACCTAAGTTACTGTGTTTAAAAATAGTTAACATTGTATTTGTCCCTCTAAATTTAAGATGTTTTCTTTAATCTGCTGTATTATTTAATATACTTAGTTATAAGTATTACATATTTTACTCTAAACACATACACACAGATACACCAAAACATAAATAACAATAAGCACATCTCGATCGATACTGCACATTTCTTTACATTTATTTCTTCTATTTATATATTTATTTCCATCATTATCATCTTTAACAATTTCTTCTGCTACAATGCTTTTATTAACCATAATCCACACCCTTGCATATACCTATATTTTGTAGTTAGATTTGCTTTAGCGTACGCACAATTAACAAAAATTAAATAACAGAAGCAACTGTCATGCGTACCGATTGTGACTGAAATGTAGATTGAGGAAAGTACCGTATAATCCAAATTTATATATTTATGTATCTATTCAATTATCATATCTATTTTCTTATACATCCCTCGATTAACTCTGAAACTGATATGTTCAATTAATAAATACACGATACTGAAAGAAAACATCTTAAATATGTCATCGAAAATGCAGCTGCAAAACTTCGTTCGAACGATAAGATTAAGGGTATAATTAACAAATGAACTGATGAAACAGGCGACGAAGCGCCCGTGCCTGAAGACTTTATCAAACCGACGTTTACGGAGAGACCTGTCATCAGGCAATCGGAGGATGGTACCAAAATCACATTCGAATGTCGATGCGTTGGCAAACCGAAACCAACCATCGCATGGTAAGAAGAAACCATAAAACATTACATATGTTTTTATGAAAAATGCAATAAATACTAACATTTTTCATTACCAACTACAGGTACCATGGAAAAAAATTAATAAAAGAAAGTAGTAGATATAGAATAACCTTAGAAGAGGATCAAACTTTGTACCACATGGCGCGACTAGAAATAATAGGCGTAGAGAATTCGGATAAAGGAGAATACAGGGCGTTGGCGAAAAACAAACACGGTGAAGGCGTAGCTAAAATTAATCTAAATTTCGAATCAGGGGACAAGCCTAAGTAAGCACTTTTTCATATTTTATCTGCCAATCATATAGTTGGTAGGACCTGTATTAAAATGTTTGTCTTTTAAACAGAATTCCCGATGGTAAAGCACCTAGATTCCCGAAAAAACCTACCATAAGGCAGGAAGGGGATATTTTATTGATGGAATGTGTTCTAGAAGCATATCCATTACCAGATATCACATGGTTCCATGGAGAAAAAGAAATTAAGGATGGAGTTAAAATGAAGATGTCCAGAAAAGCTATCGCAAAAGACACTTTTAATTTGACGTTAGAAATAATAAGTCCCACTAGGGAAGATGGTGGAAATTATAAGTGTAACGCCTTCAACTTGTTTGGTGAGAGCAATGCAAATATTGCTCTCAATTTCTCAGGTAAAACAGGATATGAATTCTCATTTCTTATTTGAAATAAAATATTAATACGTACGCATACAGTAGCATAAGCATGCTCAGCTTTGGCTTTTAAGCTGCATGAGGCTTAATAAACTGACAAATCTTAATAACAATGCTTGTTACTTTAGGTGGGGATGACGAGAACGGTTTCGCTCCGTCGTTCATCGAGAAACCTCGAATCATTCCCAACGAAGATGGCACACTCATTAGCATGCGCTGCGTGTGCAAAGCCAAGCCGGCGGCTGAGGTAACGTGGTATCGAGGCACGACCGTCATAAAGGCTAGCAGTAAAATCGAAATCAAATCAAACGACATGGGTGAAGACACATACGAATTAGTGTTGCTCTTAGCCAACCCGACGTCAGCGGATGGTGGCGCCTACCGCTGTCACGTCAAGAACGAATACGGTGAAAGCAATGCTAATCTAAATCTGAACATTGAGGCCGAACCAGAACCAGAAGGTGAAGGCCCAACGTTCGTTGAGAAACCCACAATTCAATCCAAGGACAACGGCAAACTAGTAATTATGGGATGCAAAGTCAAAGCTAGCCCGAAACCGACGATCGTGTGGTACCACGAGGGTAAGGAAATCACAGACTCATCGAAAATTAAGACCAGGATCGAAGTAAAGGAAGACATTTACACCATCGTCTTGGAACTCGTCGATCCTGGTATTGAAGACTCCGGATTGTATAAATGCAATATCAAAAATGAACTTGGGGAGCTCAATGCAAATCTTACGCTCAATATTGAAAGTAAGTTCTTACGATACTAGCTTAACGAAATCTATATTATTTTGAATATGATACTTAAAATAATCATTTTATTTACAGTCATTCCAGTTATCAAAGAGAAACCAAAGATCATTAAAATAATTAAAAAGAAGACTGTTATTGTTGAATGTAAAGTATTAAGTAAATTCGCACCTTCATGCACTTGGTTCAAAGAAACTAGCGCCGTCAGAGAGGACTCAAGACACACCGTACTGATCGAGCCTCTTAGAGAAGTAAGTATAACAAAATCTGTTCTTATCATCACTGTGAAGTTCTGTTCTTCTTTCTTTAATCCTTTAATTCCTCATCAGGGACAAAGCTCCAGCTAGGAAAACTTTTTTCTACAAGGCAAAACAATGATTTTAATACCTTTTTTTTGTCATTCTGTCCGGTTGGATACAAAAATCAGTAACAGGAACATTTTAAAATTGCTTAGTGATATAAACTAACAAGAGAAACATTTATAATTTCAGGGCGAATTCACAGTCAAATTGGAAATTTCGAACATTACACAAACCGACAAGGGATCGTACAAACTCGTCGCGAAGAACGAAAAGGGTGAAGCGATATCACAACAGGTTGACATCACCGACATCCCTGAAGAGAAGGGAGACAAGCCACAGATCATCAAACACTTTAGGAGTGTGGTGAGTAAAATAACAAAAAATGTTTTGATATCCGTTTTATACAATTTATGCAAAATCAAATCAAAATCAAAATCTTTTAATTCAAAATAATATGACATGAATAGCTTTTTGACATCATTTTTGACTCTACTACCCTACTACTACTAGAAGATGCGACTAGAAACGCTAAAATAAAATTTATTTACGCAAACGGAATTTTTCTAATTCCAGGCAAGGAAAGAAAACGAAGAAGCTGAGTTCGTAGCTGTCCTCAAGACATCAGACCAGTCGTGCCGATGCTCGTGGTACAAGAACTCTACAGTTCTCAGAGATAACTCTGAGGTGAACACCTCATTCGATGGCACTAACGCTCGCCTGATAATCAGGAAGGTATCTTCAAAGTACGTCGCCACATACAAGGTGGTGATCAAAAACGAATTCGGAGAAGACGAAACCAGTGCTGACTTGACACTGGTTGAGGAAAAGGTGGGTGTATTAGTAATATAAGAGTCACAGATAATGTTTTGTATCCATTCTTATGAAAAGGTACATAATATGGATATAATTCATGACTTAAAGCAGTTAAAAACTATAACGATTTATTTATGGCGATTTCAGAAAAAGAAGGAGGAGGAGGAAGAAGAAGAGAAGACCGTTGTGGAGGAATCTGAGGAAGAAATGTCAATCGTGGAAGAAAAGTCTGTGATTGAAGAAAACCACGTTGAGGAGAAAAAGAAGGTAGGCTCAAAACATGAATACAACAATTATAAATATCACAACGTCTTACACAAGAAGTTATTTTTAATCTTATTATTTTATTATTTATTTAGATGGAGGCGAAGAAAGTAACAAAGAAAGAAGAAGTAAAGATTGAACAAAAAACAGATGAGGTTAGTATTGAAGCCAAGAAGACCGAAACTAAAGTTGAAGCTAAAAAGGTTGAAAAGAAGGAAGAAATAAAGAAGGCTGAACTCGAAGCAGAAGAAGCCAAAAAGATTATTGAAAAGAAGACGGCTAAGACCGAAGAAGAAAAGAAATCACTTCTAGAGAAGCTTGAGAAGAAGAAGAAGGAACCGGAAGAGGTTAAGATTGAAGGCATTCCAAAACTTAAACCAGTCAAGCCTAAAGAAGTACCAGCTGAGGAAAAGAAAGAGGCTGTCAAAAAAACCGAAGAAAAGAAGAAGGTCGTCAAAAAGAAGGTTGTTGCAAAGAAAGAAGAAGTAAGTTTTAGATTGTTTAATTTTATATTGCAGTGTAAAATTGGCTTTCGTTATAGATAAAACGCAGAAGTGTTCCAATAAGTGGAGCATTGTATAAAAGTAAAACAAAAAGATTCATTGGACGATACCATAGATATTAGATATACAGATCTAGCTCATAACTACTTGGTCTTTAACTGTATATTGTTCTTAGAAGTGATAACTCATTGTCCTGTTGTGTGTTGTGTTAACGTTTTGTATGTGCTAAACTATATTTGAACATAGGACGAAATCGAGTTCGTCGACGATTACGAGCGACCTGTTTTGGAGAAGTACGAAAAGTTTACACCGACGCCACTTGATAAAAAACCCAAAGAGGATGACACTCCTAAGGTAATCACATATTACACTATACTTACACTAACACAACTTGAATTAC